>JAVGWX010000015.1:31188314-31425814 GCA_036924085.1 Ariolimax columbianus
AAAGAAACGTTATCAAGAGGAAAGAACAACACGAATAGCTTCTAACAACAACAACAACCCAGAAGGAAACGGACAAGCCGTAACAGAGTTTTGAACTCGCATTCACTTGGTTAAAGACCGATATACTAACGTTTAACCACCTTTCCGCTGTGGTATTTACGATTAGACATTCAGAGTTAATACCTCTTCGTTCCATAGTACAAAGCTTATTTTGAAGAAGAGTAATTCTATATTGAGAGTAATCTGATTCCTATCTCTGGCAGAAATCTGTATTGTGCGAATATAGAGCGCAGTAATTTCTAACAGAATTTGTGACTAGGGAATGCGGTCTAAAAGAATGACAATTTTTTTTACAGAAGAAGAGTTCTTGTTTATGGTGGCTGGATTAATAATGGAGGATTTCGCTTATGTGAAAGTTGGAGGCTTAAGTGCAAGAACTCGCATCTTAACATGTCTCCATAATACGTAGTTGCCAATCGTAGGCGAAGATGGTGACATTAACTATTTTGGAAACTATTTCGCAATAACGCAATTTTTTGTAAAACAATATAAATCATTCTGAACTCTTTTAGTGGAGACATTGACTATTACAAACCGTTCTCGTTCAGTCCGCTGCATCGTCTTCCCGCTTCAGCGTTCATCTTAAAAATGACGATGTGTCGAAGTCTACAGCAAGGCTGCGATATTTGTGCCTTACGGTCCGATACATCCGGTCACACCACATCATTTTGGTGACAGTGTTTACCTCCAATCTTTTATTCATTATCTTCAATCCAGAGCTGCATAGATGCAGTTTCTTTCTAGGACCGTCACTTGAGGCGGAATATAATCTTTGTGAACTCTGACTCTAATAGCCATCTATTATTAGCTTTGCTGTTGTCAGCTCATTCGCTGCTGAAATTATGTCACGTAGCACGTTCTCCTGTCTCAGGACCCAACTATTCGAGACATCCATTAACGATAGACCTGAACAACTAATCAGAGATGGGCGCGATTTCACATTGTGACATGGGGATGTCCAATAGCTGACGCCCAGTGGATGTGGATCACGACAAGTCTACAAGTCAAGCCAACAAGTCAAGTAGTCAAATCAACAAGTCAAGTCAAGTAGAAAAGTCAACAAGTCAAATCAAATAGTCAAGTCGGGATCAAGATACTGAGCAGTGCATGAGCTGCAGTGGTCAGCGACCCATAGCTGCCTTCTAGCGCCAGGGCCAGCGAACCACAGCTGCCAAGACCCTTATATACCTTCGCGCGGAGATCCTGGATAACAGGCTGCAGCAGGGCAGACTGGCTAAGGAGAAGGGATCGAAGAGGGAATGCTAACCCAGTACTAAAAAATGCTTGCTGAAGTCGGATGTGTTGGATTGAAAGGTGCAAATATAGCAGTCATGCTGAACCTACGACACAACGCATTCCGTTCTATGGACTACATTCTGCTGCAAAAGCCCTTTCAGGGTTTGGTAGCGGGAGATTCAGAACGAACGAAGCCAAACCAAGCAAAATAGTCAAGTCAAGTCAACAAGTTAAGTCAAGTAATCAAGTCAACAAGTCAAGTCAAGTAATCAAGTTAACAAGTCAAGTCAACAAAACAGGAAGTCAAATCATGTGAGGAAGTTAAACCATGCTAGGAAGTCAAATCACGCCAGGCAGTCAAGTCATCGAGTCAAGTTAAAAGTCAAGTCAACAAGTCAAGTCAACAAGTCAAGTACTCAAGTCATCGAGTCAAGTCAATAAGTCGCGAGGACGGAGTGGAACAGTGGTTAAGTGGCACGGCTCACAATCCGGATGTGCTTGGCTCGTTCTGGCTTAGAGCACCGGCCGTTAGAAACATTTAGAAAGTGCAGGAGGAAGCAGACCCTTACATAAAATGCATGACGAAGTCGGATGCACTGCACACATAGTGCAACGCAATCCGCCTTGAGGAATAAAGAAATACATTTAAAAAAAAGCACACAAAAAGTCGACAAGCCAGGAAGTCAAATCACGTCAGGAAGTAAAGTCACGTTAGGAAGTCAAGTCACGTTAGGAAGTCAAGTCACGTCTGGAAGTCAAGTCACGTCAGGACGTCAACTCACGTCAGGACGTCTAGTCAACGCGTCAAGTAAAAAAGTCAGGAAGTCAAACCACATCAGGAAGTTAAGTCACGCCAGGAAGTCGAATCACGTCAGGAAGTCAAGTTACAACAGGATCAAGTCAACAAGTCAAGAAGTACAATAACGTCATGGAAGTAAAAAAAACGTAAGGAAGTCGTCACGTCAGAAACTCAAGTTACGTCAGGAAGTAAAATCAACAAGTCAAGTCAACAAGTAAAGTCAAGTCGACAATTTAAGTCAACAAGTAAAGTCATCAAGTCATGTCAAGTCAACAAATTAGGTCAACAAATTAGGTCAACAAGTCAGGTCAACATGTCAGGTCAACATGTCAGGTCCACAAGTCAGGTCAACAAGTCAGGTCAACAAGTCAGGTCAACAAGTCAGGTCAAGTCAGCAAATCAAATCAACTCAACACCATCATGACTTACTTGCGGTCACATCGGCAGTGAGAGAGTGTATGCAGTCTGTAGTTGAACATGCCGTACTTCCATGACAGCCTGGGGATGACCAGAGGGCAGAGGTCATGACGTCGACAGCATTTGTCCAGTTCTACGTGGTAGCCGACGTCCTTTTTGTGTTCGGCTATATCCCCGTCACCACACCTGGCAGGTGTATGAGAATAAGTTACAGGTGATGGGCGCACATCAAATGTTGACTACTATACTTTAGGTCCATATTCACACGGATATTCAAACATAAAAACAATAAATAGAGAGAAAGAGATAAAGAGAGAGAGAGAGAGAGAGAGAGTGAGAGAGAGAGACGATTGATAGATTGAGGGATTGATACATATATTGTCTGATGAATACTTTGATTAATGAATGAGTGAATGGATTTATTTACACACTCATACACACACACACACACACACACGAAAGCGCATGCGTACGCCCCCCCCCCCCCCCCCCCCAAACCCCGGAGCACACACTCACACACACATTGACATATATGATTCATATTATTAAATAGAGGACGGCGAAGGATAGTGGTTAAGTGACACGGATCACAATCCGAAGGTTTTGGGTTCGATCCCAAGTCCACCGGCCATTACCCCGAGGAAGTAAGCCCTTCGAAAATACAGGAGGAAGCAGACCCTTACATAAAATGCATGCAGAAGTCGGATATTCTGAGTCGACAGGCGCAAAATGGAAAAAAGAAACATCGTGCAACGCACACCGGTTTGAGGAATGGAGAAATAAAGCAGGGGAAAAAAAACACCGCCAAAATGTGGCTCGGACTGGATATTACTGATAAGTTCTCTACATCTTCCGGTATCCGGTTGAGCTGTGTCCTCGCCCCCAGCGTTTTTCTGCAGCACGATGGATTGTATCTTTGCAGAGATTTCTACACACAACCCAGGGGTCCTACAATTCTCAGGCGCTCATAATGCCCCGGGACGCACTGAATCGGTCTGCTGCACAGCTAGGTTTGCACATCTTGCCGAAGACGACAATCCAAAACCCCATCAACTCCACCCCGACCTTGTTAAGCCGTGCTATTCTGGCCAACACCTCAGATTTTGTGTTTAGGAAAAGAGTATTGAAAACAGAAGCCAGTACCGATAGTGCCATTAACGAGTAAAGATATTGATAACTGAGAACACAAACAATTAACTATTTCGGATGACAGGCATTTGCATTTTTATCAGCAAGGTAACTAGATGCGCCTGTGCGTTACATGAGTCCGAAAGGAGAGCAAAGAATGCCAACACTGCAACCTACCAGAGAAGTCGTGAGAGGCGACTTTGGTATGGGGTTGGTTGCCTTATTGTATAAAAACTTAAAGCGACAATACTTCAACTGACACGGGCAGGTTAACACGATACTAGTATGTATCTGCTGGAGACGTTCACTTCACATGGAGCTAAAAATGTTTGAATTTATTGATTACCAGTCTCATCAACAGTGATGATGCGATCCAGGAAACTGTCACCTTCATTTTCGAAGTGGGTCAAGAGGTTATGAGAAACTTGCATGCGATGCTATTTCTGTTCCTGTGTGAGCATTCGTGGTGCGCACCTGGCGCCAACTTGGTAATAATCCAATGCTTTGAAGCAGATTTCCAGCTCTGTAGAGAGTTCCTTGATCATAATCCTCCGATTTGTGCAGATGAGCTATCGAAACATCCTTCATTGAGGGGTGTGACAGCTGTCTATTGCTGTCTGGAAAGTGGCTTGTCCTTCATTTCGCTTTTGCCACTGCTCAAACGCACACTCCACCGCTTCACTGTGCTAACATCTGTTTGTTCTCCGTAAAATTTCAACAAACGTCGATAAATGTAACTTTTTGCAACTTTTTCTGCATGGAGGAACTCTACAACGCGCCTCTGTTTATAGGGCACTTCCATGACATTTGCCATTTTGAATATTGTAAAAGTGCTCCCTCACTGCCACCTGTCGTACGGTAAAACAATGTTCCGGATATTGGTGGGGAGGTTACTGATTGGAGGTGTAAAAGAGTTTTGGCAGCTCTAGTTCGCTGGCTATGACGCTAGCACCTCACGCGCTGTTCAGCATCTTGATCCGAAATGTGATATGATACGAGTGTTACACAGTTAAAAACAAAACAAAAAACAACCATCATTTCAATGAGTTTCAGGTCAGGTCATCCCGTAACCAGTGAGGTCGTTGGGACATACATGAAGACATCCTCACAACCCCACGCCACCCTTCTCTGTCAGCGACCGCCGCCTGTGGCTCTTTTGGTAGGAGATTGGTCCATTCTTTTATGTTGTCCTCCCATCTCTGTTTAGGATGGCATCTTCGTCGTCTGCCTTGCTCCTTTCCGTGGAGGATTGTTTTTGCAAGACCATTTGATCTCGATATGTGACCGTACCAAACGAGTTTCCTTCTTTTGACAGTTGCCAAGAACTCTTCAAAAGGCCCTGTTGCTGTTGTAATTCTATCTCGTATTTCCTCATTTGTAACTCGATCTTTATACGTGATGTTTAAAAGTCTTCGGAAACATCTCATCTCCAAGGCCTGTATCTTTCGCTGAAGGTCAGTTATAACTGTCCATGTCTCACAAGCATAGAGGAATATTGACAGAACCAGTGGATGCATTAATCTGATTTTCGTGCATAGTGCTAATCGTTTATCTTGCCAAATTTTGTTAAGCCGTGCAAGCGTCGTTATTGTCTGTGCTATTCTGGCCAACACCTCAGACTTTGTGTTTAGGAAAAGAGTATTGAAAACAGAAGCCAGTACCGACAGTGCCATTAACGAGTATAGGCATTGATAACTGAGAACACAAACAATTAACTATTTCGGATGACAGGCATTTGCATTTTTATCAGCAAGGTAACTAGATGCGCCTGTGCGTTACATGAGTCCGAAAGGAGAGCAAAGAATGCTAACACTGCAACCTACCAGAGAAGTCGTGAGAGGCGACTTTGGTATGGGGTTGGTTGCCTTATTGTATTAAAAATTAAAGCTACAATACTTCAACTGACACGGGCAGGTTAACACGATACTAGTATGTATCTGCTGGAGACGTTCACTTCACATGGAGCTAAAATGTTTGAATTTATTGATTAGGATGGCAGAGAGGTTAGAATGCAGTAAATCTTCTAAAGTGTAAAGTCGAAACTCAGCAGAATTAACCGCTGGTTAGAAATGGTGTTTTTGAAGTCTCCATTGTACTAATTCGCAGCCTGTAAGAGGTGGGGTGGCCAGTGCCCTTTCTTGCTATTTTTACTTTCCCGAATTCATACGTCATGTACCCATTTACAGCTGGTTTGAGTGGAGAAGCGATCTTCAATTAAAATCACGAAAATCTCCTACAGGATAACACTGGTTTAGATCCCGGCAGAGATGCGGAACTATTTAAAGCTAAGGTGAAATAAAAACACAAATTACACCCTGCCCGGCGACTGCCAAGACAAATGGGATTATTTCTACAGTATATACACATCTCCCTGTGTACTTCAACAGTAAAAAAAAAAAAATCACAAAAACCGCCGTACTGTTAGTTAATCAGAGTTGGGTGAGTTGATGAGCTATTCCGAACGGAGAACGCATTGATACGTCTTTATAGTGTTTGCAATCTACCTACATGGCAGCAAAATGCCAGAAACACAGCAAGCGGATGACAGCAAAGTTAACAGGCTGATGTCAGCAAAGGTAGAACTCAGATTACAGAAAAGGTAGCAGTCCAAAGACAGCAAAGTTAACAGATAGATGACAGTAAAAGTAGCAGATGACAGCAAAGGTAGCTGCCAGATGACAGCAAAGGTAGCAGCCAGATGATCGTAACGATAACAGGCAGATTACAGCAAAGATTACAGTTTATATGACGGCAAACATAACAGGCAGATTACAGCACAGATAACAGGCAGATGACGGCAGAGATAACAGTTAGATGACGGCAAACATAACAGGCAGATTACAACAATGATAACAGGCAGATAACGGTAGAGATAACAGGTAGATGACGGCAAACATAACAGGCAGATGACAGCAAAGTTAGAAAGCAGATGACAGCAAAGACAGAAGCCAGATGATCGCAACGATAACAGGCAGATGACGGCAAAGGTAGCAGCCAGATGACAGCA
Organism: Ariolimax columbianus; assembly: GCA_036924085.1. Taxonomy (NCBI): domain Eukaryota; kingdom Metazoa; phylum Mollusca; class Gastropoda; order Stylommatophora; family Arionidae; genus Ariolimax; species Ariolimax columbianus. The sequence goes on from JAVGWX010000015.1 coordinate 31,194,962, forward strand.
AAGGTAGCAGCCAGATGACAGCAAAGGTGGCAGCCAGATGACAGCAAAGGTGGCAGCCAGATCATAGCAAAGACAGCAGCCAGATGACCGCGAAGATAACAGCAAGATATTAGCGAAGGTGACATAAAAAATAACAGCGAAGATGACGTCGAAGAAGAGGATACAAACTTACCACTTTGTTCCTGGAAAGATCATCCACCCGGTTAGTAAATCTCTCTTAGCTCTAGCATGTTTGCCACCTGTCTTTGTGGAGTCAAATGGGAGGTCTGGTGACGATACTTGGTGATACCTCTCTTCGCTACTGATATCCTGGTGGGTGTTATTAGTTACATTGCTATCAGGAAGACTGTTGGATGTGACGTTTAGTAATCGGGTGACGTCTGTGGTGTCTGTGTTTCTATTCGTCCCGTTGGACGTTTCTGAATTTTTCAGAAGTTTGGCTGTAGTGTCAGATCTTGGTGATGATGGTACAGTTGGTGTTGAAGACGATGAGTGAGGTAGACTTGGAGATTCAGGTTTGGTCTTTGATTTGCCAGTAGTCGGGATATCTGAATCCAGTTTTGTAGTTGAACTTATGTTATAGACGTGGTGGTTTCCATGTGTGCTATTGGTGTGTTCACTGTGTAGTGTATCATGGCTTGAGTCACTCTGGCGTTTGTCATAGCTGGTATCACTCTGGTGTTTGTCATAGCTGGTATCACTCTGGTGTTTGTCATGGCTGGTATCACTCTGGCGTTTGTCATAGCTGGTATCACTCTGGTGTGTGTCATGGCTGGTATCACTCTGGCGTTTGTCATAGCTGGTATCACTCTGTTGTGTGCTATTGCCGGGAAGACTATTTCGTATATCATAGCTCTGTATACCACCATGTGTATCCCTGCTATGGTCACCGGCTCGAGTATCATTTACAGACATTGAAGACCTGTGATGTTTTAAACGAAATGATTCTACGTGAGTGCCTCCCTCCTCTCCGCTGATTAATCTACGTTTCTTCATATGGAAATATTCACGACGGTGACGATGGTTATGAAGAGGAGGAGGAGGAGGAAGAGGATGATGGTTTAAAGGCCGTCCTGCAGTATTATTCAGATACGAGGCCAGTGATGGATATTCATCTTCACCAACTTGCTGAACTAACATAGACAACATCTGAAGTCTCTCAGTGGCTTTCTCATAGAAGATTCTGCACTCACGAGCCTGTTTCTGGATCTGAAGATGTGGTCTCATCAAACGCAAGAAGAAACTACTCTTGGTGGAAAATATTCTAGCTGATATCTCAAAACTTTGAGAGTTTGCGACAGAGTCATTAATTGTTCGCGAAGTGTGTTCGCTATGACTAGCGGAAATATTGTGGATATTATTAAATAAGGATTCGCTACTATTTTTGGAATGTTTTGACTGAAAAACCTGATCAGCTATTTGCGCATCGCCTAAATAAGCTGCCATTACATCATCTTCCGTATCTGCCATCTTTTCTGGACGTAACTGGGAAAATTCGGAAGTAAACGAAGTTAAGTCTCGTCGGGATGAAGACACAATGCAGTCATCTATTGCCCCGTACCGCACAACCGTCTCTACCACCCGAATCCCGTCAGATGCTCGATTGAATGCAAGACGACCTTCTGGCTGGATGGAAGCTAGAGATGTTTCCAGGACTAGTCTTCCTCTGTAGGATAGTCTCAGCTCTCTGAGTCCATCCTTTGTCACTGACAGAATGACGTAATTTCTGGTCTCTGCTCCCGACTGCAGCAGGAAAAAAGCGAACAAAACTGGCAGTAAAAGCGTCTTTGCCGCTCTGCACCTCATGTTTTAGACAAATAATACTGTCCGTCGTAATCGCTGCTCGGTCTTCTGTTGAACGGTGAGACAAAGAGTTATTTATTCTGCATTTCCTAGTGTCATAACTGAAACATTGTTTCCAGAGTTTTCCTTAACTTAACAAGCGACATGCTTAAGTCTATCCTGAATGATGAGTTGGAGAGTCTTCTACCAAAAATATTTGACTATTTCTGAATGCACTGATAATATATATACTTATATGGAGGCTTGCAAATGTAACTTACATACTTCCACTGCTGGTGTAACATTATAGCCAAACACGTCTTGTAGTAGTCAATATCACATTAACGGTGCACTAATCGCATATCCTCTCATCTTGCGTCACGTCTGTTTAGCGTGATATTAGCCGGTATGTCCATGGAACTTGCACTTCGGGGAATCATAGGCTCCGATGTTCAATAATTATCAGAAGCGTGATAATAAAGTTATCACCTAATGCTCTGAAGACTCACTTAGCACGCGAATACTTCCCGCAAGGCGTGGCGAGTTTACTTGGACAAAACATTCCCTGAACATCATTTGTTAAAATCTGACGCTACCAACGAAACAGTCTGCGCCACAAACTGATCAACCCAGATGATATTTGCTGGTGGTTTAGTCATCCAGTTAAACCCACATAACGCAAGTGAAATCACCTTCAATAGCTTTCTATTTGAGCAGTGTCCCCCTTTAAAACGTCGTTTAACGTCCCTCATCTGAACTAGGAATGAGTCACTCGCTTTTTTGACGAGCAGAACTGAGTTGGCTGGCTGAGATTTCAGTCACAATTCAGTGAGGCTGTATTTTTATAATTTTGCCGTTTGACTCATCGCTGTCAAGATCGAAATGATGAGGTCTTTGCTGGCTTCCGTTTGGTGACCTGTGGGGGAAACAAAACAAACAAGAATTGAATGGAAGCTGAAGCATAGAAACATAGAATCTCTAAATTGTTCTTTATCTTCATTTCGTTTCAAATAAAGCATATAGTCAACAAACACTTCAGGTGGCTCATCGCAGGAGGCCTGTGACAAACCGCCAAGTATTCTTGCAGTGGTGATTTATGTAGCTGTTTGGTTTACATGATGATGTTGCTAGGACCACACACAAGCGTTTTTCAGCTGCCTTTTACAAAATGTTTCACGTTCGCTCAAGCCGACCGAGCTGTATATACGCATCATCCGACTTACTGGTAGGGAAGGAATGGTATCGGGATAGAGAACGGGCCACCTCACCTCATAAACAAGCTGTGACCTCCTGCAGTAAAGACTCTTTACACTTCATCCCTGACAGCAGTGTTTGCTATTTGATTACCTTTATACGGAAATGAAGTAGCCAAATTAAGTGCTCCCCGGAAAGAGACCACGCCAAGCAAAGGGCCCCACATTGCCATAGGGCACACGAGGCAACATTTGAATTGTAAGGGCATTATCTGGAGAGAAAGACTAACGTCTGGGCAGGCAAAACATACTGATCGTACATGTTAGTTGGCGTCAGGTAAAATATACTGATCATACATGTTAGTCAGGGTCAGGTAAAATATACTGATCATACATGTTAGAGTCAGGTAAAATATACTGATCATATATGTTAGTCAGGGCCAGGTAAAATATACTGATCATACATGTTAGGGTCAGGTAAAATATACTGATCATACATGTTAGTCAGGGCCAGGTAAAATATACTGGACAAGAACCACACCTCGACTTCCACGAAGGCGCCTTAAATACGGACTGTTCTTCTTGAAAGCCTGGCTAACGAGGTGGGAAATCGACGTGATCCCAGCAGTAGTGAGCGATACGCAGATTAAGCCAACCATAGTACAACCACCTAGAGGTCCATAGACCACCTTCCTCAGCACGTTCCGATTGTGAGGAAACCTACTGCAAAACTAAACGTCCTTTTTTTTGGCGTACACAATAGAAGAAACTAATTGTGTTCATTCACAGCATCAAAGATATTTGTCACCCAAACGGTTCCAGATCTCAGTGGAAGAGATGACGCTGGCGCACGTAGGGGCAAACTTCGAGAGAAGAGACATACATTGCAAGACAAGACACTATTCTGAAACCGCAAGGGTAAGAGGAGAATGTGAAGACCAAAACAGACACCAAAGCAATGTCTAACATAAGGGGAGCAGTACAGTTGTGGTCTATGTTCTTGAAGAGGGCACAGGAGAGAAAAGACGTGGATGATGTTGTTTGAATACCTATGCTCTGCAGTGAGTAAAGTGTTTTGAGTAATCGAAATGGTAAAAGCGGATAATTAAAATTACCCCTGCCACATTATAGATATGTAAACGTGCCTAGATTGGGTTGTGCGTGGATATAGAAAGGCACAAACGTCGGTACATTTCTGTACTGCGTCCATATACAGGAATACTGGAATTTGCACCTTTGATCTGACAGATCTGCACCTAATGCCAGGAAGCCAAAAACCACCATTTTGTAGAAAATCCATCTGGCCTCAGCCACAAAACTGAACTTAACGTATGTATACTGGTTTAGAAGATTCTACCGCGTCTGTATATAATCAGTTTCTTTTCCATTTCCTTGATCTAAAAACTATGCGCATTCAAACTATTCTTAACTGCATTATTTGACCAAGTCTGCACTAATTCCTGTGGCATTGCATTCCAAGCGTTCGCAAAGCATGCTCCAAGGGGGCTCCATATTGAAATTAAGGAGTTCAGATTACCTGATGATGCTCAGGTTGAAAAGAATAGGACCACTGTAACAATAGAACACAATAGTACGCTTAGGTGAACATGGCTCGTCGCATGGAATAACCGTGTCCTTGTCTAGTGGCCGCGTCCCATCCGGTCTGTAGTTCTGTTGGGGAAGTAGTGCGGCCTGTAGTTCTGTTGGGGAAGTAGTGCGGCCTGTAGTTCTGTTGGGGAAGTAGCGTGGCCTGTAGTTCTGTTGGGGAAATAGTGCGGCCTGTAGTTCTGTTGGGGAAGTAGTGCGGCCTGTAGTTCTGTTGGAGTAGTAGTGTGACCTGATTCACTGTCGGACATCAATTCGCGCCAGTGGATTTCGAGGATGCACCTCTGAATGTGCAGGTGGAAAACCTCAAGACGCTGCCAGCTCTGCTGTCGTACTGTCCAGCCTCAGAGCCGTAGATGAGGATGGGGATGATGCACGAGGCGTATTTACGAAACCTGGTCTCCAGGCAGAGCCTCCAAAGAGATCAAACTCGGCAGAGCGAGTGCATGGATAATCGCTTTAACTGTCATGCCAAAAAAGACTACTAAGAAGTTTTGCAAGTGGCTTGCAACTGCATCATGTCAATTGTTAATGCTCTGACACAGGCTTCCTGGAAACGGGCGAGCAGTAATTGTGGCCCTTGTTTCACTTGGAGAAAATAGGTGAGTTATCACCAAAGCAAGCTCGTGAGGTCAAACGGAAAATGTCAATTACCGCCAAAACAGTAACAATTACAGTACTATGAGAAATCAATCAATTAATCAATCAAAACCCTGCACTCCTGACGGAGCATAGGTTCTCAACAAACCCTCGTCACATTTTCATGTCATGAGTCATTATTCCCAGCTCTCCGCTTCTTTTCTACCATTCTTAGGTTTATTGCGACTTTCCTTCTTCATTAATTATTAGGTCTGCCCTACTTATTAAGCCCTGATAATTACAGAACAGTGACTGCCTTGTAATCTTTTCAGGTGGTTTCCTATTCACCGTCAACCGATCGCTTTACGGTTAGCCCCACTCTTTACCATAGTTCTATATTAGTAACTTTATCGTATCATTTTATTTTCTTAATTCGACTTTGGCATCCATTGATGAAAGTTTGGGCCTTTGTAGTTGTGCTTTTCTTTTTTTCACCTACTTCACAGAGCGATGCAATTGGACGGATTTGACATTGCAGGTGAAAAATCAGTGAAACCAAAATAATGACCACAGACAGAGAGCATGTTGTAAGAGGTGACTAACTGTGTCACATGACATACCAGCGGCCATGGTTAGGTAGTTTGTTCAGAGCAGAGCAGATGGCGCCTAACAGGCTGCGGGTCTACTTTGCTCTAGTGTTTGAGTTTATTAAGATGGACCCGCACACAATACATAGGGAAGTAATAAGCTGCTCGAGCCTTGCCCGCTAAGCAGGAAATCCTCCTCTTGGCTACATCCAGATCACATCAGAGATGGGACCTTCATAGGGGCTTATGCCCCTGTTGAATTGACTAAGACAAGACAAAGGCCAAACCTAAAGTTATTCTAGATCAACAGGAAATTGAGAAACTTACAAGTTGTTAGTAGTACCTCGGCTCAATTATAAGGAACAATGGAAATTGTCTTAAGGAAGTCAGAGAATGGCTTTGGCAATGCAGATGTCGAATAAAATTGGACATTTTTGCAGAACTCTTATAAAATGTCGAACATAGAAATCCTGGAAACTTGCACCTTCCAGGTAGCAATGTACGGATGTGTAACGTAGACCATCACACAGAGACTTTAGGAAAGGATAGGATCTTTTGAACTAAAATGCTACAGAAAGGTGCTCAAAATACCACGACAATAAATAAATGCAGTTATCCTAAAAGAACTGAACATCGAGGGAAATTGGTTAGTAAACAATATCTTGTCTGGAAAGCTAAAATAGTTTGGCCTCATCAAACGCCATATTGACCTGGAAAAAACAGTACTGGAGGGTTTGGTTTCTTGAAAGCGGGCTGAAGCAGACCGATGAGAAGATGAACACGAGACATGACAGAGGTTATGAAGTTGACAGAGACGGGAGTTCTGGCCAGAGATCGAGTCTTACAGATCGGCCGTTACGAGAGCGACGTTCTACAAAGAAATTGCTACATGGCGATGATGATAAGTTGAAAATTTGCATTTTTTTTTACGGACTTATTTTTAAAAAAATTTCACAAATTCCCTAACGTAATAAAAAAAACTTCTCACCCTTTGCATTCCTAATTTGATATCTGTACCAGCAGCTCCTACATTGTCTACTTTCAAGATGTATTAATAATTCTGCCTTTTGTTGTATCGTGCCTCTCTGCACAATCTGATTGTCGCTACGTGATGTTAGTATCATTTTCTGTGTTTTGTCTTTGTGTGTTTTGTCTTTGTGTGTTTTGTCTTTGTGTGTTTTAAGACCTAGTAAGTTTATTTATTTTATTTTGCATTTGGTTGTGTACTATGGTCGAGTGATTCATTGAAGTCTTTGCGCATGACAAAGACAAACAAAGCACTACTTCCCCACATAGATCATGTCATAAGAGGCGACTAACTGTGAGACAGTGCATAATACCGGCCTTGGTTAGGAGTAGGATATATAGCACCTAACAGGCTGCGGATCTACTTTACTCTAGTGTTTGAGTGTAAAGATGGACTCACACATCGGTTAACCACCCTCCACGGTACTTGTCTCTACACAATGGGGTAATAAGCTACTCGAGCCTAGCCAGCTTAGTAGGAAATCCTCCTCCCGGATACACCCAGCTCACACAAGAGCGAGCTCTGACCTGCAGAGTGGGGTAATACGCTGCTCGAGCCTAGTCAGCTTAGTAGGAAATCCTCCTCCCGGATACACCTAGCTCACACAAGAGCTGGGACCTGCAGAGTTGCATCCATCCCTGGAAAAATAACAGGGTGTTAAGACTAAGACTGTGATTGAAAATTGAGATACTTTAGCCACATCAAAAGACAAAACGGCCTTGAGAGAACGGTAATGGAAGGTATGAGCCGGGGAAGAGAGGCAGAGGCAGACCAAGAAGGTGATAGCATCAAGATGTCAAAGAATGCTTGGGCATGACTCTGGAGCAGGCTTGGGATTTGGTAAAAGATCCATTCTATCATTGGAGCGACGTTCTGCAAAGGACATGTTACATGTTGACTATGGTTGTAATGTGGGAAGGAAGACTAACGGCTGGTCAGACAAAATATACTGATCAAACATGTTAGTCAGGGTTATGCAAAATATACTGACCAAGACCCTCACCTCGGCTTCCTCGTGGCCGTCTCTGGAAATATGCTATATTCATTGCAGCCTGACTAACGAGGTGAGGGATCGATGTGATCCCCATAATAGTGAGCGACATTCAGATTAAGCAAATCATAGCACAACCGCTAGGAGGTTCACAGTCCACCTTTATCAGACGATCTGGATGTGAGGATAGCTACAACTCCCGCCCCCCTCCCAATTAAATTCCTTTTCAGGGTGCATACAAGAGTAATCCTACTCATTGAGGGCATTCGACATCATTATCATCGTTGTAGTACTGTGAGTAAACAACTACTAAAATGATCACAGAGAGTTATCAAGTACGTTCGAGGTAGTGCTGTGAGAAAAGACGCAGTACAATAGAAAGCAAAAACAGTGCAGACGAAACGTGACAACTACGGTTGTAACATGCCGGAATGACAAAGTTTTACTAACCGAGTAACTGTTGAAAGGAGTTCAACGGACTATCCAAAGCAGCATTCAATTCCAGGAGCTATTGTTTGGACGCGCGCGGTATTGACAAATAAACCGTAGGTTAGATCTTTAAGTGGGAACAAGATGAATTTTCGTTATGGGGTGCAATTTTATCCACGCTGGACGAACGTTTTATATTGGAGTGCCTGATTGCCCTAGTGGTCTGTCGGGGTCTTTGTGTGTGACAAGGACACGAATAGCACAACTGCCTCAGATGGATCATGTCGTAAGAGGCAACTAACTAACTGTGTGACATGGCATAACACCTGCCATGGTTAGGTAGTTTGTTTAGTGCAGCATCGATGGCGCCTAACAGGCTACAGTATTTTGAGCCTAATAAGATGCACTCGCACATCGGTTAATTACCCTCCGCAAGCGTCAAGCTGCTCGAGCCTAGCCCGCTAAGCAGGAAACCCTTCTCCCGCTACATCCAGCCCATACCAGAGCTGGGACCTGTACAGTGCGATCTGCTCCTGTAGAAGTACAGGTCGACTAATAACTAAGATTTTACGATCGTTTGTCAGTTGATCTTTCCAGCAGTTATTTACCAGTGATAACTTGTGTGTCATTCCTTTCGTTGTCGGGTTCGGTTGTGACATGTTAAAAAAATAAATTAAGTGTGAAATGAGAAAGAGAGATGTCATTATTAGCATCATCATCATGCGTGATGTTGACTGACGTAAGTGATTGTGGAACAACACATTAACCTGTTCTTTGATCTGCAGCTGACCCGTTCATTTTGTTGACCAAAAGTATTCCTAACTATGTTCTTCAAACATCATCAATGTTCTTTAAGTGTCACACACGCAACATGAGACATAAACCAGTGCTCTCCCCTTTGATCTGTGTGACGTCACTCTTTTCAGTTTATGAATATTGCTGAAGCCAAAAATGGAACCCTCTCTGACTATTATTCTTAGGAGAGTTCCATTCGGTCTCCCTCTTTTCCTGCTGTCAAATGGTGACCCCGTTAATATTTGCAGAAGGAGACTGTTGCCGTCCTTTATAAAAACACGTCCGATTTATGACCACCGTTTTTTTTCCTGGTGAGGGATGTACCATATTGTTGGTTGATGACTTCTCTAGTTGTTTTGCTGGTTATGAGTTCCTCCCAGCCAATGTTCAACATCTTTTAAGATATTTATTCTCGAATGCATGTAGCCTCTTTTCCAATGCCTTTGTTATGTTCCAATATTTATATCCATAGGCGAGCATTCGCGATACGCTGGAGTATTGCCCAATCTAAGATTGGTGTGCTCGCTCAATCATTTTGATTTCCGGGTGCTCAATAGTTTGGCAAGGACACCTGTGGCTAGAGCATAGCGATGGAAAGCGAGGCAGACCAAGGAGAAGATGGACACAAGACATCACAGAGGTCATGAGTGACTGCGACAGAGACGGGAGTTCTGGCCAGAGATATATAGTCTTAAAAATCAGCTGTTATAAGTGCGGCGCTCTGCGAAGGACATCCTACAAGATGATGATACCAGAAAAACCATCGCTGAGGCTCAGGGAAAGCGAGCCGCCCGAAAGAACAGAACGAACGACAACTCTTCACATATGTGCAACTCGTGCAGCAGAGTATGCCGTGCCAAGATTAGTCTTTATAGTACCCATAACAAATCTCGCAGCACAGGTCTAATGCTGTGTCTTCTTTGCATGCGATTAGCAATTATTATTATTGGTATTCTGATCTTCACAATATCATGAGATCCACCAGAGTAAGCACTTCTTCTTATTATTCAGTTTACAAATAGTTTAAAGGCAGGTCCACATTAGATATTAGAAAATAAGTTTTAAGTGAGAGAATGGTGAATTATGGAACGCATTACCGCCGGCTGTAGTGTAAATAGAGACAGTTAATGTATTCAAAAATAGATTGGTTGTTGCTCACGGCATTTTCAGAATCTGTGGAGTGAAATAAACTGGTTGTATATAGACTCTGTAGAGCCTTCTATACCAGTGCAATGAAGTTAAGTTTCTTTATTGTTGGAATATTCACATCTGATTTAAGTTTACTGCTTTTGATGATGATATGCCACTAGTTCTGTTAGCAGTTTCGGAGTTTAGAAGGGAAGGAAGACTAACGTCTGGTCAGGCAAAACATACTGATCAGACATGTTAGTCAGGGTCGGGCAAAACATATTGCTCAGACATGTTAGTCAGGGTCGGGCAAAACATACTGATCAGACATGTTATTCAGGTTAAGGCAAAACATACTGACCAAGACACTCACCTTGGCTTCCTCGTTTTCCTTACTGGTAACGGGCTATCATGGCAGCTTGGCTAAGAAGGTGACGGATCGACGTGATCCCTGTAGTTTTAAGGCCAAGCATAACACAACCGCTTGGAGGACCATGGTCAACCCTCACCAGCACGCTCGGGAAGTGAGGAAAGTTACGACAACCCGCCACTTTAAGTCTTTTTCAGTGCCCAGAAAGGGTAATCATACTCACTGTGGGCATTCAACAGCAAAAACAACGAGTCTCGGTACATAGTCTAATGCCCACACCTCTCTCATATGTATCCATATTTTCTGTCTGCTGGAGTTCTTATATTCAGGTAGATAGATCAGCGCCAGCTGACAGATAGATCGAAGCTCTTTTTATATTGCTCAGATCATCTTATCGATCTTTAGAAGATGCAGTTTCCTGTCTTCCTTGGTTCTGCTATGAACTTGTATTTAACTCTTGAGTAGTTAATCTGTGGGCGGCTTCCTTTTAGCGACTGACTAAGCCTGGGTGTTCTTGTAGTCGAAGACAACAGTGAAGAACTGGACACCAATTTTTAAAGAAGGAATTAAGAAAACGGAAGATCTTCCGAGACTAAGTCAGGCGGATATTGTTGCGTTATTACTCACGTCCTTCTTTAAACATCGTTGTCTATTCTTCACTGTTGTCGTCGACACACTTTTATCACCATACACTGCTTGCATTCTGCGATGAATGTCAACTGGTCGACATCCTTAAGCTGTTAGAAACCGAATCACCGCTCGCTGATCAACTCTGTACGGATTCCGTATCACACCCGCCATGTTTTCAACCGTCTGATGAGGAAACTAGGAGTTAGAGGATAATGCAATTTTGCAAACTTGACAGTTGGTATGTGCTGTTTACACCAGAAGTGACGTCATCAATCGGCATCGTACGTATGTTCACGTGTTGCAGTTTGGTCCGGTTTCATTTGAACACGCCTAGTATAATGTTAGTGCTGGGTTGGCCTGTTCCCTAACTCTCTACCCCTTCGCTAATAATAAGCTAGCAATCAATTTGCAACTGGGTGGACTAGATCGTGTTAATAACAGGAATTATACCAGAATCTTTGTCATGAAAATCGGGGACTCATACAACTTGGATACGCACAGCTTCACATATCATTTCTCTTTTCGCTTATCCTTATATGGCTTTCAGCGTCAGGTTATAAAGAGAGCTCTAGAACGAGCCAGTCTGTGTGCTTCATACACAGTAGCATTGACTGCCTCATATATTTCTGTAAGCCACCTGTGTCGTGGTGTGCCTTTGGCCTTTAATCCGATGTATCTAAATAGTATTGCTTGTTGGGGGATGCTGCGTGGTGTTAGTTTTGTTACGTGACCAAACCGTTATAGTTGCTGTCTTTTGATGTAGTCTAATACTGGTGTTGTTTCCACTAGTCTCCTGATGTCATCGCTTCTGATCATGTCTGTCCTTGTAACGCCCAATATTTTTCGCAGGCATTTCTTTTTGGTTGTTACGATGTAGCATCTGTCATTTGCTGTTAGTGTCCAGTTTTGACTTTGATAACATAGTGTCGGGACGAAAATCGTGTTGTATGAAGCTCTTTTTGTAGTTATTATAACGTGCTTGCAATTAAATTAGATTGATTGGCATCATGTCAGTCTCGAGAGACAACGGGCCACGCTAGAGCGGAGCCAGTCAGTCGTTGCTCTAGTTTTCGCCGCAAACTTTTTTAGTGTGCATCTTGGCGCATCCTGTCTTCCTCTGCCTGCAAACTAACACATAAAAACGGCCCCCGGCCCGATCTGTCTTTGGCAATTTCTCTTGTAGTTGCAGGGGTCATATTCAACGTCTTCAGGTAATGCAAAACATGTTTGAGTTCATGCCGTCTAGTGATGATCAGGTCCAGCTGATGCCAATGTCTGGAGCAGGGATGTCTCCACGATGTGTTGGGGCTTTGTTTGGAAAAAGGTGATGCAATGGTAGGCACACGTCTCCAGTAGCCACTGTCCATTTTCATTCATCCTTCTGACGTTAATTAACTTCACAGCCTGTCTAACAGAAACTTTTTCCCTTGCCAAAACGTCAACCTCTGTCACGGTCATACCCAGGTATTCCTCAATATCTTGGTGCCATCGTATTATTGGTCTACACCTGTCACTTTTGCCTGCACCACACCTTCCATGACTGTTTCCTCAAGATCGTTCTGAGTTGGTGTGACCAAAGTATTTACATTTTCTGGCCAAAATGGAGTTGATAAACCAGTTCTCCTCTGTATTCAACTCTTGCCGAATGTCTATTTTTGTCTTTTTCTCTGTAGAGGGTATTCTGAGGATCTTTCTGTAACATGTTGATGCTCTGCCATTATTTCTTCAGGCTGTTCAGTCTCTGCGTTGCCATGGCTAGTCTTCTTATTTCTTTCTAGCAGTCGACATTTTGTCAATTCTTCACGATATGACGGAAGAGGAAATACAATTGTAATATGGCCTTTCAATTCATGATTAGGATCACGATGCTGAGCCGTGCAGGAGATGTTGCGGTCAGTGACCCAAAGCTGACTTCTAGCGTCAAGGTCAGCGATCCAGAGCTGCCAAGACTCTTCTACACCTCCACGCGGTGATCATGGATAACAGCTTGCAACAGAACAGACTGGCAAGGGAGAAGGGATCGAAGATAGACGGCTAATCCAGTACCCACAAAATGTCTTGCTGAAGTCGGATGTGTCCGAAAGGGGTACATATTCCAGTCAGGCTGTAAACTACCAGGCAAAGCAATTGCGTTCTCCGGACAACGTCATGCTGCTTGGATTACAGGGCTTGGTAGACGGAGTTTGAGAACGAACGAAGAAGTAGAAGATAGAATAGAAGGAAAACGAGATGGAGAGAAGGAGAAGGCAGAGAATTAGAAGGAGGAGGAAGAAGAGAAGGTGGATGAGGAGACGGTGGATGAGGAGAAAAGGATGAGGATATGGATGATGAGGTGGAGGGGAAGGAGGTGACGTAGAAGGAGGAGACAGAAGGAGGAGATGGAGAAGGATCAGACGGAGAAATAGTAGACAGAGAAGACAATGGAGGAGGACGAAGAGGAGAATAGGAAGACGAAGAAGAAGTACAAGAAGATTAAGAAAAATAAGAACAAGAGGAAGTAGAACAACAAAAAGAAGAAGAAAAGAAGAAAAAAAAGAAGAAAAGAAGAAAAAAAGAAGAAAAGAAGACGAAAAGAAGAAGATGAAGAAGAAGACTTCATACCAACCTATTTAGGTTACTTTTTTATGCTCAATCTCGTGCACACAATGCACTTCTTTGTGTATCCATGCGCGCTTGTTGTTGGTCGTGTGTTATTTTTGTGGGTCTCGTGCATGGCTATTTTTAACATTATTATGCAATAAACCATAACTGAGGCCTACAATTATATTCTTATTTGTTATCTGATCGTCCATGGTTCACTTCTGTATGCCAGGATTGGCTTCACGTAATGTTTCAGGAACTCTTTTCTTGTCTCCACTACTGGCAAAAACCTTTTATACATTAGAATGCGCCATTTATTTTATGGTATACTGTATCACGCTAAGCTGTTCTATCTTCAATGTCGGAGATATATCTGACATCTTGTGTGTGTACGTGTGTGTGTGCGTTTCTATTTACGTGTGTCTGTATATTTGTCTGTGTTTTCTACTGGTATGACTGTATGTGTTTCTGTTTGCTTTTGTGTGTGTTTTGTATGTACGTGTGTCTGTGCGTATGTGCGCGTGTCCACGATACAAAAAACGAAAGAGTGAATTGGTCGCAATACGATTGAGACCGTAAACAGACCCTTATTGTAACCTAAAATACTCTGGGATTGACGGAAAGAAATGCTCATAAAAAAGAAGAAAAATATAATGGAATAACAATGAAAAGAAGAATAGGAACAATAAGAATAAGCAGAGGAGGAAGACGACACAAAAAAAACCCAGCTAAAAATAAAAAGAACAAAACGAAGGTGGCAGGCACAGCGAAAGAGGAATAATAAAGAGAAAGGTGGAAAACGGAAGAAAAGGGAAGAAGAGGGAAAGAAGAAGATAAACAAGAAAAAGTGAAAGATTCAAGAAGGAAGAAGAAGGAATAGGAAGAGCAGGGAGAGAGAGATTGGCTAACATTTCTCAAACTGTTCGTTACAGTGGATCCACTTGAAATATATCTATTGCCACGAACCCCTAAAATATTCCATATATGAAAATGTTCAGGAATGAATTATCTCTGTGTCTTCTTCTTCTGCAGTAAACAATGTCTTGCAATTGAAAATGTTAACAAAGGGTGTTGTCAATGAACAAGAAAACATAATACAATTAAAATACAATTTTCTGTTGCTGTCCAACTTCAATGAATTCTCCACAAAATCACATTACTAATTTAGTTTCATTGTTTATTCATTTTGCACAATGAAGGAAAGTACCTTCAGTTGTTATGCTTACCTAATACTGTAAGAGGCGTGTTCAAATAAAACCGGACCAAACTGCAACAAGTGAATATACATACGATGCGCATGATGACGTCACTTATGGTGTAAATAGCACACACCAACAGTCAATTTTGCAAAATTTAATTATCCCCCGACTCATAGTTTCTTCGGCAGAACGTTGAAACCATGGCGGGTGGGATATGGAATGCGCCCAGAGGTGATCAGCGAGCGGTCATTCGGTTTCTAACAGCTGATGGATGTCGACCAGTTGACATTCATCACAGAATGCAGGCAGTGTGTGGAGACAAAAGTGTGCCAAAGACAACAGTGAAGAACTGGACAACGATGTTTAAAGAAGGGCATGAGTTAACGAAAGATCTTCCGAGACCAGGTCAGACGCATTTTATTGCGTTAACTCACGTCCTTCTTTAGACATCGTTGTCCAGTTCTTCACTGTCGTTTCCGACATTTGAACACGCCTCGTATATTCATTTGAAACAATCAAGAAAAGTACTTTCAGTTGTTATGCTTACTTAATACTTAAATACAAGTTTATACTGTTCACAGTGTGAGGGCAACGCGAGACCAACTAATGTTCAAAACGGCTCGAAGGTCACTTTCGTTTCGTAAAATTGACAATTTTGACTGAATCACTCAGACTGTTTCCGTTTTTAAAAAAATGGAATCTTCTTAGAAACTAATGTGTGCTACAAGTACAATATGGGCTGGCCGACATTGGACTAATCCCATGTGTGCTAATTCCAATGGTCTCCCTGACATTTCACTAATCACATGTATGCTAATTCCAACGCATTTCAACCAATCCATGTTTTGATCCCAAACTCAGTAAGCTGTTAAAAACGTCTCCAGCCGTAGTGTGCAGCAAAAAGAAGATGAACAGCAAGTCTTCGAAAATATTTATCTGGTGCTTATATCTATCATAACCCTATAAAATCATTTGTTTGTTTTGTCTGTGCTTTCAGTCAGTTGCAGAGCAAAATGGGGGGAAGGGCATGCGAACCCTGTCTAATAACTGCTTCTTGATATCAGCTGCCAAACCGTCGATTCGCTACTTAACTATGTCATTTTGGCAAAGATTTTAAGGGAAGGTCCTTATCTTTCTCGTTGATCACGGAAGAAACCATGATTTGCGGAGCTGGTCATCTAAGTTCTTCAGCTATTGTGTGCGATTGTCCAGTTCTTGCTTTTAGATGAGCAAAATTCAAATGAGGCCCTCATTGCATTTAATTGTTACAGTTAGTTTTCTTTTTTATACTTTTGTTTACTGTCTCAAAGCTCTCGTTCTGTACGTTTAAAACTAAATCGATGCTTTTTGAACTATGTTCTTTATATTTTCTATGGACATGATTTCGAAAATTTGACGTGTTCAGAGACTTGATAGGCAAAATGACGGAACGTAACACACACTGAGGTAGTTGGTTATCTTCTGGACCAAGGGAGGCAGACTGAGGTTTGGGCATGGGTAACATACTGATCAGACATGTTAGTCAGGGTCAGGTACAACATACTCATCAGACATGTTAGTCAGGGTCAGGTACAACATACTGATCAGACATGTTAGTCAGGGTCAGGTGCAACATACTGATCAGACATGTTAGTCAGGGTCAGGTACAACATACTGATCAGACATTTTAGTCAGGGTCAGGTACAACATACTGATCAGACATGTTAGTCAGGGTCAGGTACAACATACTGATCAGACATGTTGGTCAGGGTCAGGTGCAACATACTCATCAGACATGTTAGTCAGGGTCAGGTACAACATACTCATCAGACATGTTAGTCAGGGTCAGGTACAACATACTGATCAGACATGTTAGTCAGGATCTGGTACAACATACTGATCAGACATGTTAGTCGGGGTCAGGTACAACATACTGATCAGACATGTTAGTCAGGTTAAGTTTCAATATACTGATCAGGCATGTTAGTCAGGGTCAGGTGCAACATACTGATCAGACATGTTAGTCAGGGTCAGGTACAACATACTGATCAGACATGTTAGTCAGGGTCTGGTACAACATACTGATCAGACATGTTGGTCAGGGTCAGGTACAACATACTGATCAGACATGTTAGTCAGGGTCAGGTACAACATACTGATCAGACATGTTCAGGGTCAGGCAAAATATACTGGCCAAGACCCCTAACTCGACTTCCTCGTAGTCCTCTCAGGAAACAGGCTGTTTTCACGGCAGCCTGGCTGACGATGTGGGTGATCGACGTCATCCCAATAGTAGTGAGTGACACGCAGATGAAGCCAAGCATTGAACAACCTCCTTGAGGATCCTGGTCTACCACCAGCACGCTCATGTAAACCTACTCATTATGGACATTCGAAACAACAGCGCCAACATGATCTGTACACGTGAAGCCAATCGATGATCTGTACACGTGAAGCCAATCGATGATCTGTACACGCGAAGCCAATCGATGATCTGTACACGTGAAGCCAATCGTTATATAACAGGTAAAAGTGGGTCCGGTAGCAGCAACTGCCGTCGGGGATTAAGATAACTTTTCATGGACTAAGCCGCAGTCTATTTGAGGTGGGGTGGCCAGTTACCTTCCTTGCTGTTCATACCTTTCCCAACTCATACGTCAGGTTCACATTTACAGCTGGGTCGACTGGAGGAGAGATCATACCAGGAACGAATCGCGCTCGGATTGTTTTGTGTCCGTTCGTGATTTCGTACCCTGGCGCGGTGTAATGCCAGTCTTAGCAAGCCAGCTTACTGTCGAATACGCTACACGCTCCGCAAATCGAAATATATTCCTTGCTACAACAACGGTGTGTTTTAAGATGACTAGAAGAAACTTCATTTTCCATTGGAAAAGATGCGCTACCATCATTTCTATCAGTATTCGTCCGTTTGTAATTCAGCCAGCGATCCATCCTGAGGCTGAGCCAAATGTACTATCTCGAAACTCAATTCATATCTTTCTCAACATCGCCTCGGCTAATCGTCTTACCCAGCTTCATTCTTCTGCTGAAATGGGACAGAACACGACGTATCTGGCCGTTGGTTCCAATTTTTCCTACCAAAAGAAAACTTTTATTTATTGTCCGGTTGGATATTTTGACTATGGAACGTCTGATCGACATCTTTTGATGTTCTCCCCTTCAGTGGCGGTGTTATCAGGAGTCTGCATCGCAGACGACAGTCCTGCTGTGATGTCTGGTTACCTGTCTTACCCGCTAAAAGTTCCACCGGGTCGTCTGTTTAATCATCATTTATCTAATTGTGTGAACGTTGTCTAAATTAACGTCTGCTCTATTGTCTTGGTTTCTGTTTTTCTATTATTTTTATCTTTCAATTTATCTTTCCATTTAAAAAGTTAAGGTTAGTTAAAGGCGAGGGCTCGACCTTCATCGCCTCGGATTTACCCATTTGGTTCGGTCTCTCTCAACAGGACGGTATCTCGCTTGCCGAGAGCAGGTATCACGCCTGCCAAAAAGCATCACACAAAGTACGAACTCCGTAACTCCAGCAATGAACCCAGGGATCTGCAGAAAGAAATTAACGTCATGAACCGTCCGTCGCTGCTCCAACTCGAACTCCGACCGTCCGATAACAATGAATGCAGACGGCTTGACTCCTTCGCATGAGAGGACATTGCGACACCCAGAGGTCCGCTGACCACACGTTAAGAGCCGCTGACCACACGTTAAGAGCCGCGGACCACACGTTAAGAGCCGCTGAGATAAGACGTTTTTTTGTCATAAATTACAATAGCACGATTTGGCGATCAGGAATTGCCGAGTCGAAGGACCATGTCCAAGGCCGCGTCCCAGGAGGAGTTTTGTTGGGAAGGTGGCAATAATTTGTTGCCCCTTAATGAAGGCCTATTGATCTTAACGTAGGTTTTGTTCGTGTTCTCGTCTCGGTGCGGTATCTAACCATATCCCACTCAAAAATGTGGATTAAATATGCTTTAATCAACTTTAAACATTTTTTTCATTGATTTTTTCCCTATCTATTTTAGCCAGGGTTGCGAGAACAGACCCAGGGAAGATTATAGGGAGTGCACGGCCTCTTCCAATCCCTCGAACACACAACCAGCCGGAGAATGTTGTGGGCCGGAACTTCTCGGAAGAGGCGGGCAACGTGACCACAAACATTTCTTGACATTTGTCATCATGTTTTCTGCATAGAGAGAGAGAATAGATAAGAAGAGAGTATGTATGCATCAATGTCTTACTCCATTGTGCACCTCGTAAAAGTCCAATGTTTCTCCAGCTATTCTGACCGTTGCTGGTTGTCTGTCTTCAGTAATTTTTCTTTTGTTTAAAATGTAGTATTTCATGTTCATTTGCTTGGGTTAGCTTTAGTGCTTTACAAATGTATTAACAATATAAAAGAGTGATTGGCTTTACAAGTTGAATAAAAGTGCTGGTGTTGTTGTTTCGAATGCCCACAATGAGTAGGTTTACTTTTTTGTGGGCCCCGAAAAGGACGTTAGGTGGGGGGTTGCAGTAGCTCTCCTCATATCCCGAGCGTGCTGATAAACCAAAGTCATAAGTGCAGTATTGTGATATGCTTTGCTTCATTTGCGTGCTGCTCACTACTACGGGGATCACGTCGAGGAAGCCGAGAGGAGTGTCTTATCGAGTATGTTGTGCCTGACCCTGACTGACATGTCTGATCAGTATTTTGTGCCTGACCCTGACTGACATGTCTGATCAGTATTTTGTGCCTGCCCCTGACTGACATGTCTGATCAGTATTTTGTGCCTGACCCTGACTGACATGTCTGATCAGTATTTTGTGCCTGACCCTAACTGACATGTCTGACCAGTATGTTGTGCCTGACCCTGACTGACATGTCTGACCAGTATGTTGTGCTTGACCCTGACTGACATGTCTGACCAGTATGTTGTGCCTGACCAGACGTTAGACTTCCTCCCCGACTACAAGTATTTAAAACTAATATTTCACAAACCATTTCAATTAATATCTTCTCAGCTCACGTAGGAGCATAGGTTTTCAAACACATGCAATCTAATTCTTCAAACTCTAGCTTATCTACGTCTTTATTTTCTGGCTGACGGTTTCTACGGGATGGGATAGCCAGCCCAGTGCAAACGCTACTCGGTCACCTCTGCCGAGATGCCTGGAGGGTTGCAGTGCTGCTATTCATTTCTCCACTTTCAAATCCCGGTTAGGAATCAAGATGCTGCAGCAGTCAGCGACCCATAGCTGACTGCTAGCGTCAGGGCCAGCGAACCATAGCTGCCAAGACCCTTCTACACCTCCACGTGGTGATCCTGGATAACAGGCTGCAGCAGGGCAGACTGGCTAAGGAGAAGGGATCGAAGAGGGAATGCTAACCCGGTACTCAAAAAATGCTTGCTGAAGTCGGATATGTTGGATCGAAAAGTGCAAATATCGCAACCAAGCTGTAAACTACGACACAATGCATTCCGTTCTCTGGACTACATTCTGCTACTTAAGCCCTTTCAGGGTTTGGTAGTGGAAGATTGAGAACGAAGAAGAAGAAGAAATCCCGGTTACAGCCGATTAGATAACTAATTCTCTCAAGCAAACAGCAAGAGAAAGCTGGAAAAATAAAACGGAAAGTCTAAACCTGGACAAAGACAAGCTATGGAAGCTAGTCAGAGCCACGAACGACGAAACCCCGTCAAATAAACAAATTACTATCAAGCAGGGCGAGAACTAGATCACAGGTAAGAAAGCCGCAAACGCCTTTGTCGATCACTATGCCAGAGCAAACCACATCGAGGTCCCTGCAGATAAGCATACAGACATTAGCGAAGAGCTAAAGGTACAGGAAAACATAAATACGGCTCCTGAAGAGCACATGATGGCCAAACTAACAATGCGCGAAATGGAAGAGGCTATGAGAACACTAAAGAAAAGGAAATCTCCCGGAAAAGACGGGATAACAAACGAAATGCTGATGGGGCTGGGCCAAACAGCGAAAAAGAAACTGCTATCGGTCCTGAACCAAAGCTGGAAAAGGGGAATTGTACCACAGACATGGAAAGACGCAATACTGGTACCAGTACCAAAAACAGGAAAGGACAAAACAGATCCAAATGGATACAGGCCCATAAGCCTACTGAGCTGTGTCGGCAAGCTGATGGAACGGATGATAAACACCAGACTGATGTGGCATCTGGAAGAAAAACGAATACTAATTCCACAGCAAGCCGGCTTTAGACAGCACAGATCCACTGAGGACCAGGTCATCCTCATAGCCCAGGAGATAGAAGAGGCCTACCAGGCACAGAAACACACAGTAGCTGTTTGGGTGGATCTGGAAAAGGCATTTGACAAAGTCTGGAAAGACGGACTTAGAGTCAAGCTAAGAAGAAGTGATGTCTGTGGGAAGATGTACAAGTGGATCAACCACTACCTCAAACAAAGAACGGCCAGAGTCCAAGTACAAGGGCAGATGAGCAAAAAGGTGACACTCGTACCCCAAGGGGGAGTATTGTCACCCACACTCTTCCTGGTATATATAAACGATATTACAGAGAATATACCAAGAAGAGTTCATAGCTCAATGTTTGCAGACGATCTGGCTATGTGGACCTCTGAAAAGAATCTCACCATAGCAAGAAATCGGATGCAGACGGCCCTAACATAGCTGGAAGAGTGGGCGAACTCATGGCTGGTCAAAATAAACGAGGAGAAAACCACATGCACAATATTCTCGCACAATATTCTCGCTTTCATTAAAACCCCAAAGTACCAAATTAAGTCTAAATGGCAAAATCCTGCAGCCAAACGCCAACCCAACCTATCTGGGAGTCACATTCGATCGGCGCATGACATGGAAAAGTCAGATTGAGAGAAACCGAATGAAAGCAACAGAAAGAATGGCAATCATGAGGAAACTTGCTGGCACAAGCTGGGGAGCAGACGAAGGCATACTAAAGAAACTGTACACTGGAAGAGTGCGACCAGTTCTCGAGTATGGCATTGCGGCATGGACAACAGCAGCGAAGGCGAACTTCGATAAAGTCAACAAACTTCAAAACCAAGCCATGAGAATTATAACAGGTGGCATGAAGTCAACGCCAATTGTAGAACTTGAAAAGATTACAAAACTGCAATCCATGACCGATAGAAGAGACTGCAGAGCCCAGCTGCAGTCAGAGAAACTCCGAAGACTGACGGACCATCCAATGTACCAGAGACTAAACAATTTGGGAAATGGGAAACTAAAGCGGAGAAACTTTGCAGAAATAGCCAAAGCAAAGATGCACGAAGATCCCATAAACGCACTAACAACACCAAAACCCATCACTACTGTACGAAAACCTACCTGAAGGCAGGATATATTTCCAGAGGTGGTAGAAAATATACCAGGTATTGCAAACAAAAACTGCCAGACTGAAAAAGAAAGGGGAGACACTACCCTAAGCTTCATAACGAAAAGCTACCCAAGCATGGACTGGACCCATGCATACACCGACGGTTCTGTAACAAACACTACACAGAACGGAGGGGCAGGAGCATTCCTGAACCTACCAAATGGCAGAAAAATAACACTGTCATTCGCTACTGGTAAGTACACAAGCAATTTCAGAGCGGAGGCAGAGGCACTGAGGGCGGCAGTGGAAGAAATGGTGACACACAGTGAAAATGAGAGCCATATAGTCCTGCTGACAGATGCTCTCGCCGTAGTCACAGCGCTAAAAAGCCAGATAAACACTGAGCTTAATGACTTAAGAGCAGCACTCTGCAAACTGTGCCAGCAGTCCGCACCAAAAAGGGTAGTGGTACAGTGGGTTCCGTCACACTGTAACATCCAAGGCAACGAGGAGGCAGACAGACTGGCAAAAGAAGGTGCAAGACTACCACAAACAGATACCAGTATGACGTACGAAGAGTCAAAACGGCTTATCAAAGCCAGATACATGACCAAATGGGAAACCGAACATACTGGTTACACCAAAAACGATGCCTATTACCAGTTGAACCGAAGAGAGCAGGTCGTTGTCTTCAGACTTCGCACTGGCCACAACAGACTGAGGTACCACCTATTCAACAAATTGAAGATAGGGTGTACCGACGAATGCCCGTGCGGTACTGGTAAAATGACCGCTGAACATCTGCTGCAGAACTGCCTGACATACGAGGATCAGAGAGAGCAGATGTGGCCATTACCAGTGGAACTGCAAGACAAGCTCTATGGCAGTGGCGAGAGCCTCAGGATGACCGCCGCTTTTTTCGAAAAAATAATGGTTACTGTCTGACTGCGTACGCAGAAGAAGAAGAAGATAACTAATTGCGGAACAGAATATCGTTAATCGTAACACAGCCCCCCCCCCCCCGCCCCCCCCCCCCCCCTCGAGACGCTAAAATGTACTGCTTCAGAAAAGAGAGCGGCAATTTCTCATTGTTCGAGGACTCATTATCAAAAGATAATACTTATGTTGGTACTTCTTCTCCTTCTTCTACTTCGTTGTCCGTTCTCAATGTCCCACTACCAAGAGCTATTAAACAGGGCGTTGTCTGGAGAACTGAATGCGTTGAAGTTTACAGCTCGACTGCTATATTTCCACTTTTCGGTTAAAAAAATACTTCAGCTGACTTTTGTGTACTGGACTAGGACTTTCCTGTTTGATTCCTACTCCTTAGCCAGTCTGCTCTGTTGCAGCCTGTCATCCAGGATAGTTGGGTTGAGGAGTAGAAGGTTCTTGGCAGTTTGGGTTCAACAGTCAGTTTGGGACGCTGTCCCCTGCAGTCTATGCACTGCACAGCATCTTGATCCCATGTTGGTAAAAGAATAACAAACATCACAATTCGCTATAAGCTACAGAAGAATGCTCGACACATGCAAAGTTGTAATAATAAAAAAGTACAATAAACAGTTCCGCCCATTCAGAGGCGTAGTTTAACAAAAGATAGTAGTAAAATGTGCCGCCTAAACACAGCAATAAACGCTTGTCTCCGCGTGTTGGAGATTCAATGGCAGGGCTGTTAAATGTCAAAGCAATGAAGCGAGTAGCAGCAGTAAAAATGTACAATAATTGTCAAATTTAATACAGAAATATAAGTAAAGGTTATGCAAACTTCATGAATAGAACCGCGGTAAAAGTGTACCATTTGTTTTTACAGCATGTTCAGTGGCGTGACCACAATTTAAAGGGCTCATTGACATACATAAGTAGCATACTCCTTATAATATGTAAGTATATATGCATGTATTATTTGTGTGTACATATGTATATTTGTTTGTATACATCAATCGATCAAAACTTTTGAACTCCCTGCGGAGCATAGATCCTCAACAAATACTCGCCAAGTGTTCCTGGCACGTCTCATATCCAGATCTCACAGAGCCATTTAACAGGGTGGAAGGGACATTGGAGTTGAAGATCTGTATTTTTTGTGGAAGTCTAATTTCTTTCGATTTCTACTAATTCCATAAAGCCATAGAGGGTCCTATAGACTTTTGTATTATGAATATCATATGTCCACCAGTACCTCTTTCCATGTATGTATTACTACCAAGATACACCTTGACAAGATGATTACCCACAGCTTTTTTTATGTAGGGTGGCTAGTTTCTATCCTCGCTGCTATTTACTTTCCTAGACGCATGCCAGGTATCCGTTTACAGCGGTTTCAATTGTCGTGTGTAAGGCGACATACAAAAATCACTCCATACCAGCAGGAGAGACCTGAACTAATTTCAGAGTTTAGACAACAGCTGATCATGCGACAAGCTAATTTGTATCAGTGACAACACAACTACAAGGAAAACGGTCATTCAAACAGACTATATAAGCATTCTAACATGTCTGCAGAAGCGTACTCCAAGCCATCTCAAGCCCCAAACAAGATAGAATCCAGGAGCGTACTCCAAGTCATCTCAAGCCCCAAACAAGATAGCCTTCAGTAGCGTACTCCAAGTCATCTCAAGCCCCAAACAAGATAGCCTTCCGTAGCGTACTCAAAGTCATCTCAAGCCCAAAACAAGATAGCCTCCAGTAGCGTACTCCAAGTCATCTCAAGCCCAAACAAGATAGCCTCCAGTAGCGTACTCCAAGTCATCTCAAGCCCAAACAAGATAGCCTCCAGTAGCGTACTCCAAGTTATTTCAATCCCCAAACAAGATATAATCCAGGAGCGTACTCCAAGTTATCTCCAGCCCAAAACAAGATAGAATCAAGGAGCGTACTCCAAGTTATCTCCAGCCCCAAACAAGATAGAATCCAGGAGCGTAATCCAAGTTATCTCAAGCCCCAAACAAGATAGAATCCAAGAGCGTACTCCAAGTTATCTCAAGCCCTAAACAAGATAGCCTCCAGTAGCGAACTCCAAGTCATCTCAAGCCCCAAACAAGATAGCCTCCAGTAGCGTACTCCAAGTTATCTCCAGCCCCAAATAAGATAGAATCCAGGAGCGTACTCCAAGTTATCTCAAGCCCCAAACAAGATAGAATCCAGGAGCGTACTCCAAGTTATCTCAAGCCCCAAACAAGATAGCCTCCAGTAGCGAACTCCAAGTCATCTCAAGCCCCAAACAAGATATACTCAAACACGAAATAAAATATAACATCGGATTGGTGTTCCAAGGAAACAGATATAGTCCTATAGTGGATTCCGGCCGCTGTGGGATCCTTGAAAATGAGAAAGCAGTTACGTTCACAAAAGTCTGAAGTGAAGGCACACATACTCCCCGTCCACTGAGCTATAAAGAAGAAAATCACTCCCCAAATGATCCATGAGGACGGAATAAAGAGACCAGCACAAAGAATACAAGCCATAAAAGCAAAGCAAAGACAAACTTGGAAGAGATGGGCAGACAAAGATCCAAATACTCAGAACGTAACATTGCAGACTCAAGGACCATCTCCACAGAATAGGTCTCAGAGACACTGCCACGTGCGATCGTGGAGCACCCAAGCAAGCACCAACACATATCCTGCAGAACTGCCGCTACTTATATGGACCAAATAGAGGCAATCTGGTCCGAGAGAGCGACCATGTTCGAAAAGATGTTCGGGCCTAGAGAAGACCTGAAACACAGACTCCATCGTGCCCCAGGCCGAGTAAGAAGCATAACATCAATTGATCGAATAAGAAGAGGAAGAAAAAGAAGACGAAGAAGATAAAAAGACGAAGAAGAATACTTAATTGTACTGATCGCGGGATTAAAATTCGTACCTATGCTAATAAATGAGAGCGTTCTAGATCTACGCTAATCGTTTTATGGGGCAACAAATTAAACTAGCACCGTAAAGCCAATATCGTTCCCAAAGACTTGTTTTTCTTCTAGCAGCTTGCCTTAGTGCGATACCGTAATTTCATATTGCAACGGTGTAGTCTATCCCTTAATTTGATGGAATGAAAGTCATGTTCAATGAAATTATCGTTTTAATGTTTAGTATGAACGGGAAAAGCTTATTTTAAACGCAAAAAAACGTAATGCTAATAATAACTTCTGGCAAGCCGGTGTTATTGGCCTGTGTCAGTCATAAACTGAGCGGAACCGTCAGACATAATAGCGATTATAAAATATCTTGGGACACTTTTTATAACGTTCACAGAGTAAAGTAAGAAAACAAACGGAGCAGGTAGAAAATCTTAAAGGAAAATACATAAATAAAATCAATTTTGGGGTTATGCTTCTTTGCCCGTATCACCTTCGTATGAGTAGGTCAGGTCAGGTCATCCCGTAACCGGTGAGGTCGTTAGGACACACATGAAGATTTCCTCATAACCCCACGACATCCTTCGTCAGCGGCCGCTGCCTGTGCCTCTTCTGGTAGGAGATTGGTCCATTCTTTTATGTTGTCCTCCCACCTCTTTTTGGGCCGGCCTCTTCGTCGTCTGCCTTGCACCTTTCCGTGGAGGATTGTATTTGCAAGACCATTTGATCTCGATATGTGACTGTACCAAGTGAGTTTCCTTCTTCTGACAGTTGCCAAGAGGTCTTCAAAAGGTCCTATTACTGTTGTAATTCTATCTCATATTTCCTCATATGTAACTATATCTTTGTTTGTGACGTTTAAAAGTCTACTGAAACATCTCATCTGCAAGGACTGTATCCTTCGTTAAAGGTCAGATGTAACTGTCTATGTCTCACAAGCATAGAGGAATATTGACAAGAACATTGTACGAATTAATCTGGTTTTCGTGTAAAGTGCTAACCGTTTTATCTTGCAAGATTTTGTATTTTTTTTTTTTTCGTTTGCCTTATTTTCTCTAATCCCCAAGGCGGTGTGCGTTGCACTGTGGTTTTTATTTTGCGCCTGTCGGCCCAGTGCATCCGACTTCAGCATGCATTTTATGTAAGGGTCTGCTTCCTCCTGCATTTTCTAAGGGTTAGCTTCCCCGGGGTAACGGCCGGTGCTGTGATGGGGATCGAACCCAGCACCTTCCGGTTGTGAGCCGTGTCACTTAACCACTAGGCCACGCCGTCCCCAGATTTTGTTTGAGTAATTGTATTAGACCATCGGAATCTTCTGCCAGTATTCCAATCCTGTGTCATTTTCTCGTTTCACATTGTATTTCTTGTATCGCTCGGGGAGGCAGTGGGCTTGTGGTTAAGTCACACGGCTCACAACCAAAAGATGGTGGGTTCGCTTCCCATCACAGTATCGGCCGTTACTCCAGTGAAGGAAACCCTTAGAAAATGCAAATGAAAGCATAAAATGCATGCTGAAGTCGGATGCACTGGGCCGACAGACTCAAAATAAAAAACAAAATGCAACGCACACCGCCTTGGGGAATGGAGAAATAAGGCGAACGGAAAATAAAATAAATCACTTTGTCATGAGTTCTTTCACTATATCAAGACTCTTTTCTTTCGGCTTCTTCGGACTTCGCAACGTTGTATTTCTCAGCGAGGCTGTGATATCTTTGCCTTTCGTTTTGCACATACGATTCCAGCTGACTTTTTAGATACCGGCTTCGCTTTCCCACATTGATCCCTTTTCTTTTAGGGAGACATAGCTAGTGTAGCCAATTTCCTGGGCCGCCGGTTGGAGGGGAGGGAGGGGGGGATACGGTCTTGATCCCCTTTGGTTCGTTGACACTGATACAAGCAGCCCGCTCATTCACTGTGCCGCATCTTCGGCCTGCCTCATGGGCTGTATCACAACATAGATTGACTGCCAAGAGAGTAGCCAGTTACGGGGATGTCCAGATGGAGGTCGTTGTCAGTATAATTTATCTGACCCTAACATGTCTGACCAGTATATTTTGTCTGACCCTAACATGTCTGACCAGTATATTTTGTCTGACCAGTATATTTTGTCTGACCCTAACATGTCTGACCAGTATATTTTGTCTGACCCTAACATGTCTGACCAATGTATTTTGCATTACCGTAGCATATCTGATCAGGTATATTTTGCTTGACCTGACTAACATAGCAGTATATTTAGCCTTACCAGTCGTTCGTCTCCCCATTAGACAAGTGATACTATTCGACTGTTCATACATGTACATTCTACTAAGCAAAGATGATTTCTACCCGTGTTTTACTAATAACATTTTCCACAATAAGAGAGGGATCAAAAAGTAACTTTAAATGAGATATTACTATTATTTTGTAAGTGCTTTTGACCAACAAGACTTGATCTTGACTTTGCTAATGACTTGACTCTTCTCTTCCTCACAATTACAACACATTCGCAATAGCCTTGACATCAGTCAGGCACATGTCTGGTATGCGAGGAAGCCATATCGTGTATGCGTCCTCATCTATTGCAATGCTATACCAATGCAGGCATTGGCCTTTAGTTAATCCATCTCGCCATCTCATAGGTGGGCGACGCAGTGTACATGATTATGATCGCCTAAACAGCCTGTGGATCTACTTTGCTCTTATGTTTGGGTCCATTAAGATGGACCTGCACATCGGTTAAAAACACAACCTCGCAGCACTTATCCAAACGCATTAATTATAAGCTTCTCGAGTGTAGCCCGCTAAGCTGGTAATCCACCTCTCTGCTACATCATCCATCTGACATTAGAGCTGTGACCTGCTCAGATTCCCCCCCCCCCCCCCCCCGTGAAGTACGAGTCGACAGACTAAGCTTCGTAGAGAGTCGAAGGTTGATTCGCCCGCATTAGATATGATTTTATTTCAAAGATCCTGTCTTAAACGGGGCACCAACTTCACATCTTTTGTTCTGTCACCCTTCTGACTAAACCGCTGTACTACATTGGTTTGATTCAGAATACCGTATCTATTATACAGACAAATAAAGACACGTACGTATACGGTCAGTGTGACAATTAGTTGGCACTTTATCGACATACTCTATTCTTAAAGTCCTTGGAAACGGTGGTATTAGCAATATTTGTAGTGATTACTGTGAAAACTAGGTGATTGCTTATCACAGTTCGTGTTCGTCGCTCGTTCTCAAACTCCCGCTACCAAGTAATGAAAAGAGATTTGCAAGTAGCAGGATGTAGTCCGGAAAACGGAATGAATTGCGTCGAAGTTTACAGCTTGGCTGCGATGTTTGCACCTTTCAGTCCGACATCATGTTTACAGGTGCACTGTCCGTGGTTACAGCACTAAAAAGCCCGAAAAATACAGAACTTAATGATCTAAAAACAGTACTCTGTCAACTATGCCAGCAGTCCGCACCAAAAAGATTAGTAGTACAGTGGGTTCCATCCCACTGTAACATCCAAGGCAACGAGGAGGCAGACAGACTGGCAAAAGAAGGTGCAAGACTACCACAACCAGATTCTAGTGTGACCTACGAAGAGTTCAAAAGGCTTATTAGGGCCAGATACATGGCAAAATGGGAAACAGAACATACTGGCTACACAAAAAAATATGCCTATTACCAGTTGACCAGAAGAGAGCATGTCGTGGTCTTCAGATTCCGCACAGGCCACAAAGACTGAGGTACCATCTATTCAATAAACTGAAGATAGGTAGTACTGACGAATGCACTTGTGGTACAGGGAAAATGACCACTGAACATCTGCTGCAAAATTGCCCAACATACGAGGACCAGAGAAAGCACATGTGGCCATCACCAGTGGCAACACTAGACAAGCTCTATGGCAGTGTCGACAGCCTCAGGATGATCACTGCTTTCTTCGAAAAAAATTCAAGTTGACGTCTGACAGCGTACGAAGAAGAAGAAGAAGTCCGACATCAGCATGGTATTTTTGGGTATCGGGTTAGCCTTCTCTCTTTAATCCTTTCTCCTTAGCCAGTCTGCTCTGTTCAGCATGTTAGTCATGATCACCATATAAAGGTGGAGAAAGGTCACTAGCCCTGATACTAGCAGTCAAGTGTTGGATCGCTGATCAATACAACTCGCGCATTGCTGAATATCTTGATCCCAGTGTCACAGTAATGTCGGAGTTTATCTCTCGTGTATCGACTCGAAACTCTGTCAAGCACTCGCTTACATTGATTCGGGCACTTACGATATTACAGATTACAAGCAGCCGACGGAATCTGCAATCTGGAAGGATAGGTTTTATTTATCAGGATGTGAATTGTTGATGTTGAAGGTTGCCGTTACTTCACTCAAGACCTGCATTCACCAACTGGCTCATTACGTGGTATGCCATATATTTATTTGTTAGTTTTCTTTCCACTTGTGCCGTTAAGTGTCGTGGGGAGCTTAAGTCGTCTATCCTGCGCCAAGTGCGTTGCGTCGGTCAATGTGAGCCCGTGTCGCTGCACAATTGCTCTAATGTCATCTATCCACCTACCTCGCCCCCCCCCCCTGCCCTGTAGCCAGATCTACCAGCGTTGTAAGCCATCAGTGGAAGATGATGAGGGTGCATTCTCATGAGATGACCAAATCAACTTATTTTCTGGAAATGTATTCGACACAAGACGTAGTGCCGGCCATACTTCGAATATCGTCGTTCCACATTCTGTCTCTCATGGTAACACCGATGACCTTCCTCAAACACTTAATTTCCTAAGTCGAAATTCTGCTCTCGCTCGCCCAGGACAGAGGCCATGTTTGGCACTGGTAGCACAGAGTCGGTTTAAATATACTGTTTATCAGCTGTTGCTTTGTTGCCAAACTAATGCTCGGGTATCTAAACAGCGGAAACCGCTGATAAGTCACCGCAGATGCTTTCTGACACCTAGTCTCAATTTCCCTTTCGCTCCACATCGTGGATTCACGCAGGCGTAGAGGTCGACGCCAATGAATGTTGTAGGCTAGTGTGACATCGTCGACTATACTCGCCTAGCCGACATTTGAACAAGATATGTATTTACATATCCCGTTTTCGTGGAGATGTTCTTCAGAATACCCTGCTCCGGCTGTCTCACTAGTGTAGGCCTGCTCCGGCTGTCTCACTAGTGTAGGTTAGAAAAGTAGGCAAGGAGCAACAGACTCAACACGAGAATAAGAGGAACTGGTGCAACAGTCGGATAAATGTCATGAAACCAACAGCTATGCTCGAGCCTGGCCCACTGATCAGGAAAGAGATGGCCAATACCAACCTTATAACTAACAACGCCAGCATGACCACGCGGAGGGGCGGGGAGGGCGTGTCGTGGAGACGACAGACCTGCAGAACATTTTTTTTTCTCCCCACCTAGACACATGTCTGTGTGTCCGATTGTTAATATGTTGACCGGCTGATTTTAAAGTCTGCACTGAACTGTTCGGAGTTTGAATATTGTGTAACAGTTCTTGCCGGAGCAAGGGGAGTTTAGGATGCCTGAACATGTTAAAGCTTAAAGCTACCCGAATGCATGTCAAGGTCACTCACCGTCTCAGCAAAGGAGAACAGAGTTGGGTTAAGGAATGTGGACAGATAGAAACTGACCAGTGGCCTTCCGATTTTGGTAGGGGGAGATTGATTGACAGACGAAATTGGCAGCGGGGCTTGCTGCGAGAGAAATGGAGTGACAGGTGTGCAAAGTGTTTCGGCCCAATTGGATTGAAGATGACCATCACCTGAGATCGATTGGTCAAGCTCTGGCCTTGCTTGAGGATATATAACTCGAGACAAAGTTTAGCTCGGGATGCTGGGTAGAGGGATGGAGAGAGGCTGGAGAGAGAGAGTGAGAGACTGAATGTGGATAGTATGTTTAACTCACCGACTTAGGTAGAGGAGCGATTGATAGACTGTTGGACGAATGTTTAGTGATAGAACAGGATCGCTCAAATAGGTGTGTCAGTTTTGTATTAATAGATAATCTGAACGTGTGTTTGTAAGCAAGGACACATTGTGAACGAGTTATGTCGAGATCGCCCGTCTGAGGGGATTTCAGTGAGGAAGAGTGTTTGATAAGGTGTGTTGAAGACGCAGTTAAGGCGATGTGTGTGTGATGTAATTGCAAGGCAATAGAACTGGGTTTTTAGATAGTTGGGAATTCCATCAATAGCTAATGCTTACAATTCCCGTTTTAGTTGAATGTTTAGTTAAGATATGTATTATATTGTGTTTGTAATTTCTCTACTCATTGTATGATATGAGTATGATATAATAAATATGCCACCTGCTGTTTGATATGTCATTTACTGAGTATGGTCATGATGATGTGGATGAGTGTGAGAATGTTCTAAGTTAGATCACGGCTAGTAGAGGGTCTGCTACAATTGTCACTTGATCTCTTCTTGGCAGGAGTAGTATGTTTCTACTTTATCAGATCCTGGCTGTGCTCTGCGCCACTTGTTTTTGAAGTTACATTTTATCATTAGACCTTCTCCGACAGACCAAGGAATACATTTGAACCAAGCCAAGAGGAGGACAGCATATAGACCAATCGGACGTTCTCTTTGCAAATCTTCACGTCATGATGTAGAAGGCCTTAACACTATCAACCAACAACCAATTATGCTGGAGGGAGAGTCATGGAAGAAGTTGATACCTTTACACATTTGGGTCAGACAACTGACACATCAAAAGGTACAGACGCAGATGTAGGAATCAGAACTGACCACCCCACCTCACACATGATGTGGCTTAGTACATGAACAGTTTAATTAACTTTATCCCCTACGGCAACTTTTGCTATGGGCAGACCTTAACATCAACCCTTACCCCGATTCACAGTTGTATGCATTTATTTTTGTTATACTAAATAGGCAGGCTGCCGTAAAACCATGAACACTAAAACAAAAATGCCTTGTCAGTCTCAGGAGATACACTTCTTTGATAGAGGGGAAACGTAGACAATATAATATTTAATAGAGAGGAAAGACAGACAATATAATATTTAATGAGTCCTTGAACATTGGCGCTCATAATGCTTCATTGTATTCAACTCGCCATCAAGATAGATATAGAATGAGTTGATGTAATGAATTCTCTTTACTTTTCAGGCAAATACGAGGCTCAATTCAATCATTCAAATCAAGTCAATGTATTTGGATGTGTATACAACTGAAGAACTGACTTGCGTATTAAATAATATGCTTTATTTCAGTATAATAACCAATTCTACAAATCTGTATCGTCAAATATTAAAAACTATTATCGCATTGTGTTCTGCATTCAAATCTAAATAATTTGGAGATTACAATGTATGACATGTATGTTCATTTTTCTTTTCATTCTTAATCCCCAACAGCGGGAAAGGAAATAGTTACATAGTGCAACACATTACAAACACTTGTTCATAGAGTTGGTTATACGTCCCCATTACAAACACTCGTTCATAGAGCTCGTTATACGTCCACATTACAAACACTCGTTCATAGAGCTCGTAATACGTTCACATTACAAACATTCGTTTATAGAGTTGGTTATACGTTCAAATTACAAACATTCGTTCAAAGAGTTGGTTATACGTCCACATTACAAACATTCGTTCATAGAGTTGGTTATACGTTCATATTACAAACATTCGTTCAAAGAGTTGGTTATACGTCCACATTACAAACATTCGTTCATAGAGTTGGTTATACGTTCACATTACAAACACTCGTTCATAGAGTAGGTTATACGTCCACATTACAAACACTCGTTCATAGAATTGGTTATATGTTCACATTACAAACATTCATTCATAGAGTAGGTTATACGTCCACATTACAAACACTCGTTCATAGAGTAGGTTAAACGTCCACATTACAGACACTCGTTCATAGAGTAGGTTATACGTCCACATTACAAACACTCGTTCATAGAGTAGGTTATACGTCCACATTACAAACACTCGTTCATACAATGGGCTATAATTCCACATCACAAACATATACACACTCGTTCATAAAATGGGTTATACGTCCACATTACACACAGGGTACAGGGTAAACCTTCGTTCCTGGATCGCTTCTTCTTGACTAGTCCGCCATGTTGCAGCCTGTTATACAAGATCACCGCGTGGAGGCGAAGAAGAGTTTTGGTAGATCTGGATCGCCGGCCCTGACGCTTGAAGTCAGCTATGGATTGCTGATAGTTATATTCCGCTATGCTCGTGAGACGTGCCCAATTACAGCTGCTCTACAGCAGAGGATGCACGTCACGAAAATTAGATATTTCTGAAGACTTCTAGACGTCATGTACAAAGACCCAGTTACAAATGACGAACTACATGAAAGAATTACAACAGCAATAGGGCGTTTTGAAGACCTCATGGCAGCGGAACGTTCAGGGCCTGGTAGCGGAAGATTGAGAACGTCCAGGGCATGTTAGCGGGAGATTGTGAACGTCCAGGGTATGTTAGCGGGAGATTGTGAACGTCCAGGGCATGTTAGCGGGAGATTGTGAACGTCCAGGGTATGTTAGCGGGAGATTGTGAACGTCCAGGGCTTGTTAGCGGGAGATTGAGAACGTTCATTGTCTGGTAGCGGGAGATTGAGAACGTCCAGGGCTTGGTAGCTGGTGATTGAGAATTAGCGAAAAAGAAGAAAGACACAAAAAGGATAAGTTATGGGAAGAAAGATAGCGGAGATTGTATAGGGCAGGGCCAAAAGATCGCGGAGATTGAATAGGATAGGGCAATACACATGTCTAACCGCGGGCCGTATGCGGCCTCAGTACCTGATTTCTGGAACTCGCGATGTGACTGATGTGTTAGTGTGTGATGCTATTGTTAATGCAACTTCTTGAGTTAGGTACTAACTGTGTGATAAAACAGTTTCCATAAAAAAATAAACACATAACAAGCGATACTACACAGTGGATTCCTATTTACGATGAAAGTGTGAAAGTCGCATGCCATCTTACTAATATTCACTTCCATAGGTTTTCGTCAAAACATATGCAGTGTTCTTTTATCTTTGCATGATCTTACACACCAATGTTTTTCACGGAGAATAAAAATAATCGCTGGTTTCTATTAACGATCGCGTGACTGTTTGTGTGTGTCTGTGGTATCTATGTGTAATGTCTATATGTGGTGTCTATGTGTTGTGTCTATGTGTTGTGTCTATGTGTGGTGTCTATGTGTGGTGTTTGCGAGTGTTTGTGTGGTGTTTTTGAGCGTGTGATGTGTTTGTGTGTGGGGTGTGTTTGTAAGTGTGTATGTGTGTGTGACGTCTAAGTGAGTTTGTGTGCATGTGATGTATTTTAATGTGTGTTTGTGTGACGTGTTTGTGTGTGTGCGATGTGTGTGTGTGCGATGTGTGTGTGTGTGATGTGTTTGTGAGTATGTGATGTGATTCTGTGTATATTGTGTGTTTGTGTGTGTGTGTGATGTGTTTTGAGTGTGATATGTTTTGCGTGTGATATGTTTTTAAGTGTGATGTGTTTTATGTGTGTTTGTGTGCATGTGTGTGTGTGGTTGCATGCCTGTGTGTATGTATATGTGCATGAGTGTCTCAGTGTGGTGTG
This sequence comes from Ariolimax columbianus, assembly GCA_036924085.1. Lineage (NCBI taxonomy): Eukaryota > Metazoa > Mollusca > Gastropoda > Stylommatophora > Arionidae > Ariolimax > Ariolimax columbianus. The sequence goes on from JAVGWX010000015.1 coordinate 31,230,607, forward strand.
TATTTGTATTTGTATGTGTGCGTGTGCTTTGTTTGTGTGTTTGTGTGTGTGTGTGTGTGCGATATGTTTGTGTATGAAATGTGTTTGTTAATGTATGTCTCCTTGTGTGAAACTGTGTCTGGTGTGTGTGTGTGTGTGTGTGCGTGTGTGTGCGTGTGTGTGTGTGTGTGTGCGTGCGTGGTATATGTGTGTCTGTATGCATTTCTGCCTATTCTGATCAAAAGTGTACGTTTGAACAAAAATATATTTTAGTAAGTTATTGGTAGTCAAATAGAGTGGGCCGATATTAAGGAATGCATGTTACAGACTTTCCTTTACGGATTCTCAGCGAGGTGGCGTCGACTAGTACCCATTTCAACTGTACCGTCAATTTCTTACATAATTTAGATTTCAGTATCATCAAGGGTCGAGCTGACCAAAGGATGGACATAGTCTAGTAGCCTAGGCGGCAGGACAGGGAAAGGCAGGGAGTTTGACACGGACAGAAACGGAAGGCCTGGCACAAACTTTGGTCTAACACACTCCTCGTGATCCTCACCCCAAGGCATCGGAGTACTCGGCTCCACCAGGGAAGTCTGTAGGGATTTCGGTCAATACGCTACGCATGAACACAGCCTCAGCAGTTGAACATGGTAGTCGTCGATCGACGGAACGGCCCTTTGACACCTACGCGAACATTGTAATGTCGTCCGTGCTCAGTCCTGGGTGTGAACTTTCTTCATTTGCAATAAAAGACACTCTTTCAGCATTCTGTTCTGTTCCTGACAATCTACTGCACCACATCTCGGACATACCCATAACTAATAAGGCTCTTTCAGTCATCTTCTTTGTTTGTTCGTTCTTAATCTAAAGCTACCAAGCCCTGAAAATGGCTTTGTAAGTAACAACATGTTGTCCGAAGAACGGAAAGCGCTGTGTCGTAGTTTAGAGTTTGACTGCGATATTTGCACATATAAGTACAATTCATCCGACTGTAGCAGGAAGTACTTGGCTAGCCTTCCCTCTTCAATCCCTTCTTTTTAGCCAGTATACTCTGTTATCCAGGATCATCATGTGGAGGTAAAGAAGGTATGTGTTGGCAACTCTGGTTTGCTTGTCCTGACACTAGCAGTCAGCCATGGGTCGCTTGTCCTGACGCTAGCAGTCAGCCATGGGTCGCTTGTCCTGACGCTAGCAGTCAGCCATGGGTCGACTGTCCTGACGCTAGCAGTCAGCCATGGGTCGATTGTCCTGACGCTAGCAGTCAGCCATGGGTCGCTTGTCCTGACGCTGCAGTCAGCCATGGGTCGCTTGTCCTGAAGCTTGCAGTCAGCTCTGGTTTGCTTGTCCTTTCACTGGCAGTCAGCCATGGGTCGCTGAACGCTGCAGCTCATGTACTCATGAGCAACTTGATCCCTCGTCTTTCTCAGTCACTTGTGAAGAGTGTCGATACCGATAGTTCATGCAGGTCGTTGGTTGTACACACGTCTGATACGTCCTCTCTGCGTCCCAGTCCACTCCAACCTCGTTCGATATCAAATATCTACATTCTCTGAATATGCGATTAATCTATTGCAGCGTCATCTAACAGGTAATCATTGATAGATTTCAAATCGTCACTCCTAACTATATCCACCTTCATATGTACAACAACGACACCACCAACACCATCAGCAACACCAACAAAACAACAACAACGCACACGTAATAATAGTAGATTTTCATAAACAAATAACGAAGGACAATAACACGTTTCTCAATCACAGGCGATATATAGCAACTGGAAAGTTATAAAAAAACATTGAAGGAAAATCTCAGAGTAGTTACAAATGGATTTTACACAATTAACACCAAATATACTACTACCCATTGAAGGCCACAGAGCAGCAGCAGCGAGGAAGATATTTAATTTATAAACAAAAAAAGTAAAGCTATGCCGAATAATAAACTTACACAAAACATAGTGGAAGGTTTTAAACGAATTCGACAGAAACATAATCTAAAGACCAGAATATACACAATTATCAAAACAAAAATTAAGCACGAGGACCAGACTTACATTTATGAAAATTTGATGTGAAGGGAGATGAAAATCTGCCAGCAGGCATCATTTCCGATCTGATGAGTCTTTTAGATCTTCGTTAGCACTGCGAACCGGGTGTTATCAGTACTGCTCAGGTGATCCGGGTGTTATCAGTACTGCTCAGGTGATAACGCTTTTCGGCTCGTAGGTTGTCTTTAATACACATTTTAATGGTAACATTTCTCACGGGGATTCTTTTGCAGAACCCCTAAAGCGAAAGAAATTACCAAACATACCAACATCAAGAATGTCCTTCAGGTACCAGTTATTTGCTCTTGCGGTTTAACTTTGTGTTTGAGAGTCTGAATTCCGGTAAGACATATTTGTAGCTGTCCGAAATCCTGTCAGAAATATTCATAGCTTTCTGAATTTCGATCACAAATATTCATAGCTGTCTGAATTCCGGACACAAATAATTGTTAAAGCTGTCTGAATTCCGGTCACAGCTATTTATAGCTGAATGAATTCCGGTCCCACATATTTATAGCTGTATGAATTCCGGTCACACATATCTATAGCTGTCTTAATTACGGTCACACATATTTATAGCTGTCTTAATTACGGTCCAAATATTTATGGCTGTGTGAATTCATGTCCTTAATATTTATATCCGTGTGAACTCCTGTTCTTAATATGTATAGCTGTGCGAATTCAGTTCACAAATAGAAGACGGGTTGTCTTACAGCAGCTTGGCGGGGACGACGTGGGCTAGTGATTACACGATACGGCTCACAACCCACAAGTGCTGGGTTCGCTCCCCATCACAGCACAGGTCGTAAAACGGAGGAAGCAAACCCTTAGAAAATGCAAGAGGAAACAGACACTTCCATAAAATGAATGACGAAGTCGGATGCTCTGGGCCGATAGGCGCAAAATAAAAACATAGTGCAACGCCTTGGGGAATTAACAAAAAAATGAGCTGACAAATATTTTATGATGTATTGTTATCCAATATCTGCTGAACAAGCCTGCTCTTGATAGCCCATTGCCATTCTTATTTAGATTCCGGTGTTCTTCAGTTCAGGTGTTATTGGCAGTGTGAATTGCGTTTAGAAACGATATTTGTAGCTGTGTGAATTCCAGTCACAAAGAAGCACTTAGACGAAGAAGGAATAAGAAGGAAGCAAGAGAAGGAAAAAGACTGAAGAAGAAGAAAGAAGGAAAAGAGACGCAGGAAAAAAGGATTAAAAAGAAAAATAGAAAGAAGAAAGGAGGAAACAAAACGGAAGAAAGACGTAGGAAGAAGAATGAAGATGGAAAAAAACGAAAGAAAGAAGGAATAAAGAAGAAGTTGAAAAGACGGAAGAAGAAGAAATAAGAAGTATGAAGAAGAACGACGGAAGAAGAAGAAATAAGAAGTATGAAGAAGAACGACGGAAGAAAAAGGAAGGAAGAAGAACGACGGAAGAAGAACGACGGAAGAAGGAAGAAGAAGAATGACGGACAAAGAATGAATAAATAAGAAGGCAGAAAAAGAAAGACAGAAGAAAAAGGAAGGAAGAAGAAAGAGGAAGAGGAGGAAGAAGAGGGATAACAAGAAGAAGAAGAACACGAAGATGATAACGGAAACACATTGAAAGAAGAAATGAAGAAAAAAACAACTAGAGAATTAGATAAGAGGTGTCGAAAATGGAAAGTGCAAAATGCTGTAAAGTGTTAAGCCCGTGTGACAGGTCCTACTGGAGGTGGAACACATTAGTGGTTGTGTTGGTTGGAATGTTGGACATATTTCTTTTTCCATCCTCAGATCAAGGTCCTGTTTCTCTTACAAAGGATACTTTTGTTTGTTAGGATGGTTTATCACCATACAGCGTCTGTCGTATTTCCGTCTCGCGAGGCCAGTGTTGTTCTCTATTCCTGCTTGAGCATGCAGCTTTGTAGGATGTGTTCCACGGTCATTGTATGCTCCCCACATGCACACATGTCATCTGTCCAAATCCTCATTCTGTTGTACAGATGACGATTGAATCTGTTATGTCCAGTTCTGAGTCTGAGGATGACGACTTCTTCCTCTCTAGTTAATTCACAGTAGTTTTATTATTAAAGGGGGTGTCTTGGTGTAATAAGTTGATCAGCCCATTTTCCAGAAGTTGGATTTAATTATGGTCTTGGCCTCATTATACGCCATGCTAAGGTCTGTTTATGGAGACGCTCCTTCACGCTTTGCTAGTTTCTCTGCGGCTTCACTGACTTCAATATTACAGTAGGAGGGGATACACTCAATGACCAACTTTGGGCGTTCTGTTGAGAGCTATGTCAGGAAGTACATGCATTGCTCGAGATCATATTGCACATATGAAATACAAATACAATCTGACATAATAATGGATCTTAACAGACGCATAAAAACTCTTGTCAAAACAGTAATCTTCAATGTCATGCGTAAAGGTGAAAGGGGCTGTCTAACACGATATGTAAAGTAAGAATAGAAAGGTGTGGACAGAGAAGGAAACTGAATATACGATTGAAAGAAGACATTCATAAATATACCAAATAAACCTCAAGATATGGTAATACAGGCGACGGACAGACCAAAGTTAGAACATTCATTTATCATTATCACCATAATTGTGTATAGAGTTTCCTGAAATCAACGAAGTCGATTGAGACAAGCAATGAAAGCCGCCGTATCGAAAGATGGCATAAACTGATGCAGAACTCAGAGATGGTACGAACTGATGCAGGCCCCAGAGATGGTACGAACTGATGCAGGCCCCAGAGATGGCACGAATTGATGCAGGCCCCAGAGATGGTACGAACTGATGCGGGCCATATAAATGGCGCGAACTGATGCGGGCCACATAGATGGCACGAATTGATGCAGATCCAAGATATGGCACGAACTGATCCAGGCCTCAGAGATGACACGAACTGATCCAGGCCCCAGAGATGGCACGAACTGATGCGGGCCCCAGTGATGGCACGAACTGATGCGGGCCACATAGATCGCACGAATTGATGCTGGCCCCAGAGATGGCACAAACTGATGCGGGCCACATAGATGGCACGAATTGATGCGGGCCACAGAGATGGCACGAATTGATGCGGGCCACAGAGATGGCACGAATTGATGCGGGCCACAGAGATGGCACGAATTGATGCGGGCCACATAGATCGCACGAATTGATGCAGGCCCCAGATATGGCACAAACTGATGCGGGCCACATAGATGGCCCGAACTGAGGTGGGCCACATAGATGGCACGAACTGAGGCGGGCCACATAGACGGCACGAATTGATGCTGGTCCCAGACATGGCACGAATTGATGCTGGTCCAAGACATAGCACGAACTGATGCAGGTCCCAGAGATGGCACGAACTGATGCAGGCCCCAGAGATGGCACGAACTGATGCAGGCCCCAGAGATGGCACGAACTGATGCGGGTCACATACATGGCACGAAATGATACAGATTCAAGAGATGGCACAAACTGATACAGGCCTCAGAGATGAAACCAACTGATCCAGGCCCCAGAGATGACACGAATTGATGCAGGCCCCAGAGATGGCACGAACTATGCGGGCCACATAGATTGCACGAATTGATGCAGGTCCCAGAGATGGCACGAATTGATGCGGGCCACATAGATGGTACGAAATGATGCTGGTCCCAGACATGGCACAAACTGATGATGGTCCCAGAGATGGCACGAATTGATGCAGGTCCCAGAGAGTTTATGCGGGCCATATAGATGGCACGAACTGATGCAGGTCCCAGAAATGCCACGAATTGATGAGGGCCACGCAGATGGCACGAACTAATTCAAGCCACATAGATCGCACGAATTGATGCAGGCCCCAGATATGGCACAAACTGATGCGGGCCACATAGATGGCACGAACTGAGGTGGGCCACATAGATGGCACGAACTGAGGCGGGCCATATAAATGGCGCGAACTGATGCGGGCCACATAGATGGCACGAATTGATGCAGATCCAAGAGATGGCACGAACTGATCCAGGCCCCAGAGATGACACGAACTGATGCAAGCCCCAGTGATGGCACGAACTGATATGGGCCACATAGATCGCACGAATTGATGCTGGCCCCAGATATGGCACAAACTGATGCGGGCCACATAGATGGCACGAATTGATGCGGGCCACAGAGATGGCACGAATATGCGGGCCACAGAGATGGCACAAACTGATGCGGGCCACATAGATGGCACGAACTGATGCGGGCCACATAGATGGCACGAACTGAGGCGGGCCACATAGACGGCACGAATTGATGCTGGTCCCAGACATGGCACGAATTGATGCTGGTCCAAGACATAGCACGAACTGATGCAGGTCCCAGAGATGGCACGAACTGATGCAGGCCCCAGAGATGGCACGAACTGATGCAGGCCCCAGAGATGGCACAAACTGATGCGGGTCACATACATGGCACGAATTGATACAGATTCAAGAGATGGCACAAACTGATACAGGCCTCAGAGATAAAACCAACTGATCCAGGCCCCAGAGATGACACGAATTGATGCAGGCCCCAGAGATGGCACGAATTGATGCAGGTCCCAGAGATGGCACGAATTGATGCGGGCCACATAGATGGTACGAAATGATGCTGGTCCCAGACATGGCACAAACTGATGATGGTCCCAGAGATGGCACGAATTGATGCAGGTCCCAGAGAGTTTATGCGGGCCATATAGATGGCACGAACTGATGCAGGTCCCAGAAATGCCACGAATTGATGAGGGCTACGCAGATGGTACGAACTGACGCAGGACCCAGAGATCGAACTTCGGGAGGAACCTGTCCCTGGACATCATCTACCACACGCACACACAACATGGAAGTCGCTGAACAGACTCTGATGTGGTGTTTCGCGGTGAAAGAGAAGTATGAAACGTTGGGGATTTTCAGGTGACGACACATTTGACTGTGGTGCAATACAGGACACAGACCATTAGATGACCTGCCGCAACCTCCAGGAAACATGCAATAGGCGCGACAAGCTGGAGGCAAGAATCAGGCCAATCCATGTCGCTGAATACTGGATGCATACTGTATGACGTGTTGCTTGGACAGGGACAGTAAGTAAGTATCATCTTGTGTTGGTAAACGACGGGACGAAGTGTAGTTCTCTTTGGTGTGCATGATGTGACGCCGATGTTGTCATTCCGTGCTTCTTTAGTGTCCCACTTACATCGTCTATCCATATTTTTCTTGGTCGTCCTCTTGCTCTACAACCCTCTTGTTTGGTATTGTAGATACAAACAGCTGGTAAGGAGATCTGTATAAATTTCAGAGATTAAAGCAACAGCTGTTTATTCAGCAATGCAGTCTCTTGTAAGCTAAAAATACTGCAAGGAAAGTGGTCATTCAAACAGACTGCAAGAGGATGCTATAATCCACCTCGAGCCCCAAACAAGATAGAAGTAACCCATAGCATTACTGTGTGAGATGTTAGCAATCTCACATTTCAAAGGCTCGGCTATATGAGGACGGTAGCCATCTCCTCTCCCTTGCCGGTACCCATTTAACGCTGGGTCGACCAAGGATAGTTGCGGTCTGAAAAAAAACATTTCTGCCTCAACTGGGGAATGATACAAGGATCACTCAGATGCGAAGCCAGCTCGCTAACCACTGTGCTACGGATTTCAAAACTGTTCCCTCAGAACAGAGCTTGTGTTGGACAAGTTAGTTCAAAGGCAAAGGCCGCCGTCCATCGTAGACGTTGATGGCATAATTTATTTTGCTAGCGCTAATTTTAGTAAGGATTAATTGCGCTATTTTTTATCCTCACTCTCTCGTCTCGAGCCGCCCGACCCCAGTGGCAAGTGAAGGACAAGACGACTAGGGGGCGACTACGAGATGGGGGGACTCTGCATCAAGCACCCGTGAAAAATACGGCGGAGTTAGTTAAGCAAGTTAGTACAAGTAGGTCAAATATCAAGATAGCATCGCCTGGAACGTTCCGTTTTGAAGAAAAATAGCATGTAATAGCGAATGGTAGGCCACCTCCAGATACTTGTGTTGAAACATAAATGAAATAGTAAACACGCCATTTCAAAACAGAGTTTTATACTTCTCCATAATGGTTAACTGCATTGGCAATCAAGAATTAGCCTGTATTGTTGGACTTGTGTTGTGTTCAAAACAAACCAGGGAGTGTGGAATAATAATGGATTATGTGATATCAGTCATGTTCACAAAGCCAAGATGCGCAAGGAAAAGTCTCAGTGATACTTATCCGCAAAAACTAATTAAAACATATTCGGGAAAATCAGACTATATTGTTGAAAATACATACATACATAAATAAATAATATATACATTTGTTTGTTTATTCCGTTTATAAATATTGTGTATCGATTGAAGTCAGCTAAACTACGTGAACTGTGACTTGTAAAGGTGTCATTTGGTGAGCTACATATTGTACATTAAATAGAGAGGATTTTTTAGCACAATAAAGAAAGGTGTCCTCGAACCTAGTCCTCTTTTAGGACAGTCGCCACACGCCATCGGGGCAGAGATATCTACCAGGACACGTATAAAATGTGCAAAATACATTACATGTAACAGTACAGCCATTACATATACCGGTACAAACATTGCGTGTAACAGTACAGACATTACCCGTAATAGTACAGGCATTACACGTAATAGTACATACATTACGTGTGACAATAGAGACATTACCCATAATAGTACAGACATTAAACGTAATCGTACAGACATTACCCGTAATAGTACGGACATTACACGCAATAGCATAGGCATTACCCGTAAAAGTACAGACATTACCCGTAATAATACAGACACTACACGTAACAGTATATACATTAGACGTAACAGTACATATATTACACGTACAATTACATACATGTTATGTACCTGCATACAGTCACTTTGAGAATCCCTGGATTCTGTAGTGGAACAGCCGCGAGTGAGCATGTGACCGAGTTGACAACTTTAACCTGTTTCTCACCCACTGTACGTTTATCATTGTTTTCTGTTGTGAAATTGTAGAGCATTAGAGCTAAACTGATCTATTATTCTATGTGCGTCTGCACGGCAAACTGCCAACAATGCTGACAGACGTGCGTGGAAATAGATGGTAGGTTTCTGTGGTTGTTAGAAGTTACTGACCTCTCTATTTTTAGATCATTTATGCTCACGAACGATAAGAGTAGATGAGCAGTTTGGTATTCTGCAGTGCAGGCGTTCTCAACCTGGTACTCGCAAGCACAACGGTGCTCTTTTAATTACATTTGATAGCGCCAAGGAAGTACAAATGTGCTTGTAAGCACCGACGCCTGTTTTTCAATTCAAACTTTGTTTTGCAAATCCAAACAAATAATGTAGCTATCCATTCATTAGCTGGAGCAGCTAAGTTCAGCCGTAAATGAACATAGTAAAGATCAAAACCTGTTTCTAAACATAAATAAAATAAAGACAATGACCACCGACAAAACACAAGGTCAGCATACATTTACAGTGGGCGGTGAGGAAATAGATTAGATGATCACACATTTTGAATATCTGGGCTCCAGAATTGACAAAAATGGCGACTGCTCAAAGAAATCAGAAGAAGACTAGCTATGGCAATGCAGAGACTGGACAGCCTGAAGAAATTATGGCAGAGCACCAACAAAATGATAAAAGTAAAAGTCTTGAAAGCCTGTGTTTTTTTAATGCTTATTGCTGCGAATCATGGACGATTACCAAAACTTCCAGACAAAGAATCGAATCCTTCGAGTCAAAATGTTACAGAAAAACCCTCAGAATACCCTGGACAGAGAAAAAGACAAATTTAGAAATTCGGCAAGAGTTGAGCATAGAGGAGAACTGGTTTATCAAATTCCATTTTGGCCAGAAAATGCAAACACTTTGATCACATCAAGAGACACAGTGGTCTTGAGAGAACAATGGGGGAAGGTATGGTGCCAGGTAAAAGAGGAAGGGGTAGACCAAGAAGACGATGGCACCAAGATATTCAGGAATGCATGGGTATGACTGTGGCGGGGGCTGGAGTTTTGGAAAGGGAACGAGTTTCTTTCAGACAGACAGTGATGGGGACGACGTTCTATAAAGGACATGCTACATGTTGACATGATGACTACAAACGATATTTTGCCGGTAGAAGTATTGTATGTTAAGATTACAAATGGATTTTGAACAATTTTTATTCTTATACGCCGTTTGGAGATAGCCGACTTTTTGAGAAAGGTGAAGTAGGTTGTTGAGAAAGATCTTCATCGAGTAGATCTGTTTATTTTGTTTGTTTAGATGAAAGAACTACGTTTGAATTGGAAACTAACAGATGTGTCGATATTGTAAACACCGTATCGATACGTTGTTGTGGTTTCCATGGTTTTCTATCAAAGCGACTAGGCCTAGCGGTCGAGTCCAAATTTCTTTCGAGATTTCCATACATTTTAAACATCTTTTTGTAACTCAGAAACTAACGAACACACAACAAAAACAATAACACCCACAAGTTCTTTATTCAATTGTGTACACACAATTCTACACACAAGAAAATAATCTTTATTGACAAACAAATAGAAAAGTTACAAATTTTGAAAGTCGACTACCATAGCGTGATTGAAGTTGCTCAAATTTTCCTTAAAATGAATGTAGCTTGCTAAATGATCGTTTTACCTCACACCAATCACAGTACTCACATATTCCCACTTTCTGTCTTCTTCCAGTTAACCAATTGTCTGTCTATACATTAGGTAACCTCACCACATCCCATTTAACATGGAATCCTCAAATTCAAACAGGCATGTCTATTGTCAGGTAGCCGAATTGTTTCAGCTATAAGTTGTAAGTATTTAACAACTTCCTGCGGCTTACTAGGCCTGGGGGAAGAGACACATAATTTTGGTAAACTTTTTATTATAATGTTTTGAATTGTGTCCGAGCAGCGGCCGTTAAGTCTACTATTTTTTTAAATTTCGAACAAGGAATTTTTAACGTGCTCGACACTGAATACGGCAGTCCGATCTCACTACTGAGAGATCAGGACAATTTTTTCCAAAAGATCAATACGAAAAAAAAATGCCAGTCTCCACCGTGATTCGATCCCGCAACATCCGGCACTCGAGGTGGACACCTTACCTAGAGACCACTGAGCCCATTCACCTTCCCAGATTATTCTGATCCCCAATGTTTGATGTAACGCGGACCTAATGTATCATTATGCGATCGGAAATAAACGGAACACCATCTTGGCACAGAACCCCGATCGCTCAGCTGGGAATCCAGTGTACTATCCAGTGCACTTACAACTGCTCTGCCTCGGCTCTCCCTCTCTCCGCAGATATGCCTCAAGAATTAGGAAAAGGGCCGTAATATATTGTTGTAATGTTTGCCTCAAAAGAGCAAGCTCAGACAACTTACTTGATCTAATGTCATCTTGCCTTTGGGGCATAGGATTTCAACGTCTGATCTATATTATCCTATTGTCAACTGTCTTTCCCAGAGTCACGCCCACATAACTTCAGCGTGTCTGACCTTGTCTCCCACGCACACAGGCGACACATAAATTATTGTTAAGACCTGACGTCAAAGCACGAATAATGAAACGGATGTTTCGGTTGTACATGTATTAAGTAAATCCCATGGCACGACAGAAACATGGCTCCCGATTTCTATTTATTAATAAAGGTGACATATAGTACAATAATCTGTATACAGCTCCAGCGAAGATGCCATGTAAAAAAAAATATATGTACGATCTTCATCATTAAAGGTGGACGTCTGACTTTTTGTGAATTGCTTATTTGTTTCCAAACATAGAGATAATCACAATTCGAAGGTTCGATTTTTTGTATCATGTAAGGTAATTTATGAACTTTGAAAAAGTAATTGCGAGAGTCATTTTGTTAAGTTGGAACATGAAATGAGTCTCTGTGAAAGTGGAGAATGAACAGAGGCGTAGTTTTAAGATAAGAGTCCGCTGGAATTGAGCTCAGTGCTCCTTATATAATTGGCTTGATTACAGCCAAAACTTACAGCCAAAACTAAGGTCACGGTCTACAATGCATGTGTCGTCAATACACTTCTATGTAGCAGCGAAACGTGGACAACATATGTCAAACAAGAGCAGTGGTTCAACACCCTTAACAGACGGTGCATGAGCTCCATCCTTGGCATCCTGAAGAGTGACAAACGCGGAGGTGCATTCCCGCACTGGTCTCCCAAGTATGTACACCCTCCTTCGTCAAACAAGACTGCGATGGCTTGGTCGTGTTCGTCGCATGGAAGACGGTCGCATAGAAGACGGTCGCATGGAAGACGGTCGCATCCCCAATTATATTCTCTATGGGCAGCTGTCGTGTAGTAATAGAACAGCTGACCGACCACAGCTGCGGTTCAAAGACACATGTAAGCGGGACATGAAGGCTCTGGATATGGATCTGACATCTTGGGAAGACAAAGCTGCAGACCGATCCAAATCGAGATGTAACCTGAAGAACCATCTCAGGCTGGGTGAAAGGAAGCTCATGCAACACAGAGAAGTGAAGAGACAACGCCGAAAGGAAAAGAAAACCCCAAAACACAGTAGAGTGTTGCTACTCCAAGGTCGCATCAAGCTATAGTCAGACATGGCTGAAATGGGGCTACTGCTATGTAATTGGCTTGATAAGTTATTAGCCATACCTGGTTACACTTAGAAATGCTGAAAATTTGTCTCAATAGTAAATATGTCACATGATTCTTTCAAAATAACAAATGGTGCTGTTTTTTCGACTTGTTCGCCATCATCTTCTTCATTTCCTTCGTTATTTACGTCTTCTTCATCATCGTCGTCGTGTCTTCCTCTGCATCTTCTTTTTCGTCGTCATCTTCTTCATCTTCACGTCGTGCCGTCTTCATATTCTTCCTCTTCACGTCGTGCTGTCGTCATCTTCTTCATCTTCACGTCGTTCCGTCTTCATCTTCACGTCATGCCGTCTTCATATTCTTCATCTTCACGTCGCGCTGTCGTCATCTTCTTCATCTTCACGTCGTGCCGTCTTCATATTCTTCATCTTCACGTCGTGCTGTCGTCATCTTCTTCATCTTCACGTCGTTGTCGTCTTCTTCTTCTTCATCTTCACGTCGTTCCGTCGTCGTCTTCTTCATCTTCACGTTGTGCCGTCATCTTCTTCATCTTTACGTCGTGCCGTCGTCATTTTCATTATCTTCACGTCGTTGCCGTCGTCATCTTCACGTCGTTGCCGTCGTCATCTTCTTCATCTTCACGGCGTGCCGTCGTCGTCATCTTCATCTTCACGTCGTGCCTTCTTCATCTTCACGTCGTGCCGTCTTCATCTTCTTCATCGTCCCGTCTTCATATTCTTCATCTTTACGTCGTGCCGTCTTCATATTCTTCCTCTTCACGTCGTGCCGTCTTCATCTATTTCGTCGTATCTTCTTCATCTATTTCGTCGTATCTTCTTCATTGTCTCCTTAATCTTTCTCTTTTATTTGTTTTTTTTCTTCGTCTTATTTGGTATTAGTCTTCATCATCATCATCTTCTTGCTCTTCTTCTACTTCATCGCCATCTTCATATTTTTTTTCTCTTCGTCTTTCTTTGTCGACTTTCGACTTTCGAAATCAAAGAATCCACAAATGTCCGACCAGAAGAGTCACAAGTAGCGACCACTGTCAGAGAGGGATAGTATAGGGTTGTGAAGATGTCTTCATGTGTGCCCCAACGACTTCATTGGTTACGGGATGACCTGACCTGAGCCACATCAAACGTCACAATGGCCTAGAAAGAAAGATGCTGGAGGTTATATTTCCTGGCAAAAGATGCATAGGCAGACGAAGGAGAAGATGGACAAGGAACATTACATAAGCTATCGGGTTGACAGTGGCAGAGGTCGGAGATCTGGCCAAGGATTGGGTGTCTTATAGATCGGCTGTCTTGAGAGCGACGTTCTGCAAAGAACATGCTACATGATGATGATGATGTTTCTGGGATATGTGTGATGTACGTTGTCTCAGTTGCTTAGACTGGTCGTCCAATGTAACATTGCATGTCCATGCTGCTACTGAAGAACGATACAATTCTGAAGACGCTATATTTCTATGTGCAACGATGTGTTCCTATTGTCTAATTTCTTCCAACAGTTCTGTATTATCTTTTATTTTTTTCACTAAAGCCTCCAGTACAGTTAGTTACTTACTTCCCTTGTCGGGATCAAGATGCTGATCAGCGCATGAGCTGCGGTGGTCAGCGAACCATAGCTGACTGCTAGCGTCAGGGCTAGCAAACCAGAGCTGCCAAGACCCTTCTACAGGGATCGAAGAGGGAATGCTAACCCGGTACTGAAAAAATGCTTGCTGAAGTCGGATGTGTTGGACCGAAAGGTGCAAATATCGCAGTCAAGCTGTAAACAACGATACAACGCATTCCGTTCTCTGGACTACATTCTGTTACTTAAATCCTTTCAGGGTTCGGTAGCGGGAGATTAAGAACGACAGAAGCCACTTCCCTTGTCCATATCATCGTGTTATAGGGCAGACTTCAAGTGTTCTGTCACACTGACCGCCTTGTCGTTTGCTTCTACAAGGAGATAATTCATCGTACATGGGGTAGATTTGGATATGGTTGTTCTTCTTTGTTCGTTTTCAATCTCCCGCTACCAAACCCTGAAAAGAGCTTTGCAAGTAGCAGGATGTAGTCCGGAGAATTGAATGCGTTGGGACGTGGTTTACAGCTTGACTGCGATATTTGCATCTTTCAGTTTGACACATCCGACTTCAGCAGGCATTTTTGAGCACTGGGTTGCCTGCCTTCTTCGATTCCCTTCTACTTAGCCAGTCTGCTCTAATGCAATCTGTTATTCAGGATCATCGCGTGGAGGTTTGGAAGGGTCTTGGCAGCTCTGGTTCGCTGACCGTGACGCTAGCAGTCAGCTATGGATCGCGGGCCTCTGCAGCTCATACGCTGCTCAGTATCTTGATATGAACTGAGACGTTCCTGGTCCTGGACAGCACAGCACGCATATATATGGTTATCGCTGTACCCCATCTCATCCGTGTTGTTCTGCATCGCGTCACCCCAAACAGAAGTCTTATGTTCTCCATTTTGATATTCTAGGTGCACACTTTGCCTCTTTCTGCAGCTTAATCAATGAATCAATGAGGTCTGTTGTTTGTCTCGCCATTTCTTGATGCGACTCTCTCCAGGCCATCTTGTAGAGAGTGTGTTGTCTCGCTATTTCTTGATGCGACTCTCTCCAGGCCATCTTGTAGAGAATCTGTTGTTTGTCTCGCCATTTCTTGATACGACTCTCTCCAGGCCATCTTGTAGAGAGTGTGTTGTCTCGCCATTTCTTGATGCGACGCTCTCCAGGCCATCTTGTAGAGAGTGTGTTGTTTGTCTCGCCATTTCTTGATGCGACGCTCTCCAGGCCATCTTGTAGAGAGTGTGTTGTTTGTCTCGCCATTTCTTGATGCGACGCTCTCCAGGCCATCTTGTAGAGAGTGTGTTGTTTGTCTCGCCATTTCTTGATGCGACGCTCTCCAGGCCATCTTGTAGAGAGTGTGTTGTTTGTCTCGCCATTTCTTGATGCGACGCTCTCCATTCCATCTTGTAGAGAGTCTGTTGTTTGTCTCGGCATTTCTTGATGCGACGTTCCCCTATTCCATCTTGTAGAGAGTGTGTTGATTGTCTCGCCATTTCTTGATGCGACGCTCTCCGGGCCATCTTGTAGAGAGTGTGTTGTTTGTCTCGCCATTTCTTGATGCGACTCTCTCCGGGCCATCTTGTAGAGAGTGTGTTGTTTGTCTCGCCATTTCTTGATGCGACTCTCTCCGGGCCATGTTGTAGAGAGTCTGTTGTTTGTAGGAAAGTAAACAAAGACCAAGGATCTCTTACTACAACTGGTGTCCGTACATTAATGAACTCTTAAACTACACGAGCCACTTCAAGTGGCTCCTTTTCAATATATATTTTTACACAAGCCACTTAAAGTGGCTTGTTATGTTAAATCTTTATTAGCAAAGTTAAACGAATAATTTTCTAAGCTTAGTCAAATCCAACATTTTAAATTATACTTCCAGTGGATGAACTATTTAATTTTGGAAGCATTTACGTTTTTTCTCTGACAATAACATTTTAGAAATTAGTTGATAAAATAATTTGCCCCAGCAAAAATATTTTGATAACAATGACTTGCTATGATCAAAAGTAAATATTATTGACAGAACAAGCATCTAAGCTTATCTATTTATTAAAAATGATAAAACATATATTGTGAATACATTTATATTGTCAGTGAGGATTAAGTTTAAAAGCTTCAGACCTGTACAAATAAATTATGATATGTTATGGTCAGTGCAAACATTTTTCAAATGAGTTTTATTTTAAATGTATTTTACAATATATGTGGACTACTATTTATCTATTCTACTTTATGTTAAGACAAATTGTAGCTATTTTATAGCCCATTCAATATTGCACGTGAGATACATTAACATAATGTTTACAATTAGAGAATTATGATACAATATGTTACGATACCTAACCTCAACATATATAGTTTTCCTTGCTGTCAATTTTTTCAATATCATAACTTCAAAAATAGAAATAGACCAAATCTTTATTTGCTGAGAAAAAATGATAAAACTTATATGTTGTGTATACATATATATTCTATCAGTGAGGAATAATGTTTGAAGCGTCAAGCATGAACAAAGTTGGATTATATTATATGAAGTTCAAACTTTAAAAACATTAATTTACAATAAAATGTATTTACAATATACGTGACTAATATTTACCTATAATGGACATCTACTCCAAGAATTGATCTTTCAAAACAAGACACAACATAGCAAAGTAATTTTCAGGACGAACATCGAAGAAGGTAGAAAATGGAAGAAGAAGAAAAAATAAGAATGAAGGAAGAAGAAGAATAATGAAGAAAGAAGAAACGAATCGAAAAAGGAAGAAAGAAGAACAGGAAAAATGGAGAAGGATGAAGAAGAAAACGAAGAAGAAGGAAGGGGGAAGAATGAAGAAGAAAAAAGAATAAAGTAGGAATACGAATAAGAAGAAGAAGCTGTTTATCTTCGACAGAACAATCGCTATCAAAAGAGACACAAGCAGTCACAATGACACACTTCCGGCAACTTGCTTCCAAAATGACCATCTTTGTCCAACCAATCTCATTCATGAGCTTACGCAACCCCAACACGCTGCTGATAAACACTCCGCCACTGTATCCGTTCGGTTAACGCAAAGACGTTTCATCAAGAGTCATTTCCTCAATATAATTTTCAAACCGAAGGAGACATCTTCAGCATTGGGTGCAAAGTCTGAGGTAAACAACTTGAGCGCACGGCGTCACCAGCCTAAGAGATACCGCTACTCGCTAACGTTACAAAACAGGCCGGTGTGTTATAGTACCCGTTGAACAAATGCGCGGCAAAGCGCGGCAAAAATGCGTGAAGATAATACTCAGAAATGCCTGGGCCGCGTCAGTTGCCACTTGATCCGATAATTTTACTCAAAGACTGATCTATAACGTAATTCCTTTCACGATGGAGCACCACACGAACACTTCGTTGTATTCTGTGTTATGATAGCACCATCTTCCTGAGTCATCCCCAGGTACGGAGCCTAGTCACGCCAGGCACAGTATACCCAGCTGTAAATGGGAATTTGTCATGTAATTGAATCCAGAAAGGGATGGAAAGAGTTCACTTTAAAAAAAATAACAGAGAACTTCTTCAATAACGTTTGTAACACTTCATCACCCATGACGTTATCGGCTATGGCTGGGCACTACAAATATCGAGTGCCAGGACGACATGGTGGCTATAAATGTCTCCATTAACATTTGAAGATCAACCAAGTAGATGTATCTACTCGCACAATCTCCGCCCCCCCCTCCCAATTGCGTATATCACCCCCACCCCATTATACGTGTCTCCCATTACACATATCCCGCCTACTGCTCTCCATCCCCCTTCCAACCCTACCGGCCCCACCCCGGTGCCGAGACCAAACTCGCTCAGTTTTTAGGAACATAAAATATATTTTCCCGAAAACTTTCGCTTTTTCTTACAAGATGAAAAAGTAAGATGACAGCGCCTTAGTGGATGCGCTCTTCACTCGCTCCGGTGTTTGTGTTGAGTTTTGAGATGTTTGGTGGTTCTCGCTCCGATTATATTTCACAACTTCTTCACCAGGTGGTATCAATGACTTTATTCTGTAGAATTTATGTGCTTTAGATGGTTATGCTGCATTTCATGCCTGGCTGAAGCCATGGAAGGCCAGTCCATGACGGAGTTCAACGTTCCGCTTCCCTGCACACCAGAATTTAGTCCAGATTATCACTAGTCAGGGACTTTTCTGCTCGGACTAAAGACGATTTCCTCCTGACTACCTTCCCTTCACCGGAAGTTATTCGATACATCACCTAACCTCGTATTCTCAGCACAGCAACGGTCACGCTGACCACAAGGTGGGCACAATCAGAAGCCTTAGCGGCTGGTCACGTAAAAACAGAGAGTTTGACACGGACACACACTGAAAGCCAATCACAACTATTGGTCTCACACATTCCTTGTGGCCTTCACCTCAAGCTTGCGGAATACACGGCTCCTCCTGCGGAGTCTGAAGCGATTTCGGTCGACACGCTACGCAAGAACACAACCTCAGCAGTTGGACATGGTAGTGATTCGATCGACGCAATGGGCCTTTGACACGTACACGTACATTATTATTATTATTTCAAAGTTAGCCTGTCGGAGGCGTGTTACGCACCATCAACATTAAAATACAAATAAGAAACAGCAAAAATAGGTCCATACTACTTTGAACATAAACTTACTTTTGCACATATAGAATTCATATAATTGAAATACATACCTAAATGACCAGTACTATGTCAACTATGTTACGTCAAACACAGAAAATGTGTATTACAGTTGGTCCTATCCCCCTATAATATTAAAGACAACGAAGAGGCAGACAGACAGGTGAAAGTAGGCGGAAGGTTAGCACAATCAGATTGTAGTATGGCTTACTAAGGGTACAGAAGGTTTATTAGGACCAGATACGTGGACAGTTGAAAGGCAGAGCATACTATACAATGATGCTTATTACAAGTTGAGCAGACGAAAGCAGGTGGTGGTCTTCAGATTCCACACAGACTAAAACAGACTGACGTACCATCTATTCAATAAACTGAAGATATGTGCTTCAGACGAATGCGCCTGTGATACTGGGAAAATGACCGCTGAACATCTGCTGTAAAATTGCCTGACATACAAAGACCAGAGAAAGCATATGTGGTCATCACCAGTGCCAACACTAGACAAGCTCTATTGCAGTGTCGACAGCCTCAGAATGACCGCTGCTTTCTCTGAACAAGTTTAAGTCGACGTTTGACAACGAAAGAAAAAGAAAGAAAAAAGAAAGAAGATAAAAGATGAAAGGGAGAAAAGGAAAGGGAGAAAAGGAAAGGAAGGAATGAAGCAAGCGAGCGGGGAAGGAGGTAGGAAATGAGGTAGAAAAGGAAAAGAATGGAACAGAAAAGAAAAGGCAAGGCAATGCACGATGAGAAGAGAAGAAAATAGAAGAAAGAAAAGAAAAGATACAAAAAACTAAGAAAATAAAATAAAAAAAGAAAAGAAAAGAAAAGAAAAAAAGAAGAAAAGAGACAGACAGACGGACGGACGGACGGACAGAAAGGCAGTCTGGCAAACAGAAAGAAAGAAAGAAGAGAGAAGAAAGGAGGTAAGGAAGGAAGGAAAAAGGAAGAAATGAGAGAAGGAGGGAGAAAAGGAGAGGAAAGAAAAAGAAAGGAAAGAAAAGGAAAGAAGAGAAGAGAAATGATAGGGAAGGAAAGCTAGAAAAGAAAAGAAAAGAAAAGATAAACAGAAAGAAAGCAAGAAAAAAAAAAGAAAAAAAGAAAGAAAGAAAGAAGAAGTAGAAGAAGAAAAAGAAGAATTCATATTTTGAAGAACAATTCAATCATATCCTCCGACGTTTTGCACAACTCAGCGACGAATTTTTCATCCAGAATCATGCATGGCTCCTACATTTTTGACCCGTCTCCTAGATAATAAACAAAGTTGTCGCCTGTCGTGGAGTTTTCAATAATGTGAGGTAACCAGCAAATGTTCTGAAACACGAGATGTCTCGAGCCAACAGGATTTGTTGCTGTTGTTGAAATATTTACCTTTCTGTATTATACTAGAAACTACATGCACTTTCAACCTCAGATCCTAGTCTTTTACGTTATATCCGCGAGGAACTGATACGGTAGTCTAGTCAGGCACAACATCCTGACCAGGACGTTGCGTTATGGTCATGCACAATACACTGACGAAGACCGCAATTAACTTCCATTTATCGTTCGCCGGAAACAGGCTGTTTTCAAGGCATTCTATCCACGGTGGGATCCGAACCCGTTGCGTTGGGATTGTAAAAACCGAGTGAGTTTCACCCCTAGGCCACACAGCTTCCATCTGTTTACAACTTGTTAAATGTTTCAAATAATTCTAGACGAACTGCCTGTTACGTAGGTTTGAAGAAGAATCCATTTTATCCAGCCCAAGATTTGAAAGACACGGAAATTGACCTTCCAGTGTATTATAGAAAGCAGTGAAGCTGCAGACAGACTAGCGAAGTGTGGAGCTTCCTCACAAACAGACCTGAGCATCACCTATGATGAGGTCAAAATCATGGTTAAAGCCAACTTCGTATGGAAATACGCTGATCAACACCCACACTTCCAAAAAGAAGACAGCTACTATGATTAAACTAGAGAAGAGCAAGTCATTGTTTTCAAACTGGGAAATGTGCATGACAGACTAAGGGTTTACTTTTCAATAAAATGACGATTTGGACAGATAGCAAGTGTCCTTGTAGGGAGCATACCATGACCATGGAACATATCTTACAAAGCCACATGCTCATGAGAGACAAATATGAGACAAAAGCTTTTGGAGATACGTCTTACAAACAACGGTGTTCTTTGTAAGAGCATGAACGAAGAAGATGTAAAAGGCAAACCAGTCAATAATACACCTTCATAACAAGGTGATAGTTGTACTCGAGAAGAACAAGAAAATACATATTTTAAGTGAGTGTTTCTAAACATATACCGTTTTTCTCCATTTATCTCTCATATTCATTGTTAAAACAAAACACGAAGTAGTTGGAGAGTTCAAGTGACATGTTATTATTATTATTATTATATATATATATATATATATATATTTATATATATATATATATATAAACATATATATATATATATATATATGTGTGTATGTATATATATACATACGCAGACACACACAAGACTATATTTATATACACGAACAGCAGCACACATTAAATCATGTGTTTGAGGGGACAGCGTGCCTAGTGGTTAAGTGGCACGGCTCAGAATCCGAAGGTGCTGGGTTCGATCCCCATCACAGCACCGGCCGTTACCCCGGGTAAGCTAACCCTTAGAAAATACAGGAGGAAGCAGACCCTTACATAAAATGCATGCTGAAGTCGGATGCACTGGGCCAACAGGCGCAAAATAAAAACACAGTGCAACGCACACCACCTTGGGGATTAGAAAAATAAGGCAATGGCAAAACAAAAATCAAAAAAATCATGTGTTTGTTGATTTAAAGAGGGCGTTTGATAGGGTAGGGTATACAGCGCTATGGGCAGCCATGACGAGGTATGAAATCAACGGATATATTATACAGGTCCTTGAACACCTATATGACAAGGCGTCCAGCGAAGTTCTTGTGAATGGTAGGCAGGGGGCGCTGGCTTTGTACAGTGGTCGGTGTGAGACAGAGTTGTACAGTCTCCCGTACATGTTTAAACATATTCCTTGAGGGAATTATGAGTGGGCAGCGCGGAGATCACGTTGGTGCTATCAAGATAGGGGACAGAACGATTACCAACCGTCGTCGGGCATAGAAGCGGAAGTACAGGAATGGGTCAAAAGGCTCAATGAAAGCTCTTGACTTTGGTAAGGAGATTAACCCTGGAAAGACACAATTAATGACCAACAACGCCGAGGGCTTTAACGGTCGGGTAAAAGCTAATGGCCGGGAACTCGAGGTTGTCGACCGTTTTCAATATCTAGGGTTGATTGTCAGTGATGGATGGTCAAAATGTGAGGTGTTGGCCAGAATAGCAGAGACAATCGCGGCACTTGCACGGCTTAACAGAATATATCATGACAAACGGATAGCTAGCTATATGTACGACGATTAGATTAATTGGTACACTGGTCCTGTCAATATCTCTCTATGCTTGAGAGACAGACAATTACAGCTGACCTTCTGCGAAGGATACAGGCTTTGGAGATGATATGTTTGCGAAGACTCTTAAACGTCACGTACAAAGATCGAGTTACAAATGAGGAAATACGAGATAGAATTACAACAGCAATGAATTACGACAGCAATAAGGTCTTTTGAAGACCTCTTGGCAACTGTCAAAAGAATGAAACTCGCTTGGTACGGTCACATTTCTAGATCAAATGGTCTTGCAAATACGATCCTATGAGAAAGGTGCAAGGAAGACGACGAAGAGGCCGGCCCAAAAAGAGATGGGAGGACAGCATAAAAGAATGGACCAATCTCCGATCAGAAGAGGCACAGGCCGCGGTCGCTGACAGAGAAGGGTGACGAGGGGTTGTGAGGATGTCTTCATGTGTGCCCCAAATGACCTCACCGGATACGGGATGACCTGACTTGACCTGACAAGATTAAGATGGCACAGCTCTATACATTAATCAAAGAAAATCCAGATTATTTTATGACATTTTTTTTATTAGTTTGATTGGGGTGAATACTTGGAATGCATTAATATATGAAATAGTGGCAACAGGACAGTTAATGCATTAAAAAAAATATTTAATGCACATAGTTATTTTTAGATTACATTGAGTAGGAAAAACTGGTTGTATGCAGACTCTGTAGAGTGTTCTAAATCAGTATAGAAAAGTTCAATTAAACTAGTGTCTTGCAGAAAGGCTGGGACATTGTATTTGTGTTTTCTAGGCTAGTTTGTTGGTTATAGATCCAGCAGCCTGCGTGCTCCTGCCCTTTGGCCCAATGCGATATAGGGGTATCTTTAAGTGTTTGTGAGCTTTTGTTTAGTTCCGTACTGAGTGTTTAGTGTGCCTGGCCTCGGAGGAAGAAGCTATTTCTTAACACCATCAAGTGTCGGAAACTTAAGACAAATGGTATTCAACAGTTTCGCAGTGATTGTGTGCAGAGCCGGCACTCTGAATTCTGTTCTGTTTGGATTCTGTTCAAGTGGCTGTTAAGTTGTATGTGTTGAGCGCGAAGTAGGAAAATACTGCTTTGACCTTTTCTTGTAAGGAAGTTGATGTTGTCTTTGAGATTTGGGAGGGCCATATGTTTATTGCGTATTTTTTTACAATGTATGTCTTTGTTGAACTATGTTTAACATTAGGAGTGAAGTGTAGATATGGGCAGATGAAACATATTGATCAAGCCCTCAACTTCTCGTCGTCGATCGTGCACCTGGAAACAGGCTGTGTCATAACAGTCTTTGCAACCAGGAGGGAATCGACGCTGCGATTGTACTACAGTAAGGACGACTTGGTCCACCTTCTCAAATACACACCGAAATGTAAGAAGAGCCACTGCAACCTGCTACCGAAGATGCGTCAACGGTTGGCTCAACTGTGCATTTGAATATTCCAGCAGCAACAACACCACCATGTTTCACATCGTGAGGCTAGGAATCATTCTTGACCTGCGCAGTATTATTGACAGTCTATATATTCCATTCTCCACAGAACTTGGGGTCATTTCGGGGCAAATAGAAACCCTCTGCAATCTATAATATATAATAAACCATCTGCCATCTGTAATATATTATCTGTAATCTATTAATAATCTGTAATCTGGCATCTCTAATCTGTCATACTCTATCATTTACCTGTAATGTATCATATGTAATTTATCAATCATTTGTAATCTTTCATTCATATGTAATGTTATATGTAATTTATCAATCATCTGTAATCTATCATTCATATGTAATGTAATTGTGAGCCGTGTCATTCTACCACTAGCCCACGCCGTTCCCCTTTTGTTTTTAATGACATGTGAATGTGTAGCTGCAGTTTGTACTACCAGCGGAGTACGCGCACCATGAGCATCCAGACCTTCCTCCATTCTCAGTGAATTTGTTAATTTATCGATCCACCCAGGAAGCGTATTTACGTCTATTCAGCAAAACCTACGCGCTGTAGGCAATCTGGTCAGTATCAGCACATGTTATGGAACATGATATGCATTTAACACGCGCCGATAAACTGTCTCGTTTCGGCAAGTTGGCCGTTTTGTAACAGGTTTTCAGACGACGCTATTTTATAGCTTTACGCAGCGCCGTGTTAAGTACACAAGCGTACTGCCCATAAAGGCACACCAGTCAATGGTGTGTCTTCATAAAAAGGTGAAAGTTCGACTCGAGGTGGGGTGACAAGAAATCAGTCACGCTATCAAAGTGGGTTTGAATGTTCGGAATTTATTGACAGTTGACTTTGCTGTTCACGTCTACTACAAAACACGGAATGGTCTGTGTTAAGTGGTATACTTCGGCAGTTGATTCAAAGAGAGTGTTAAATGTGGGTAATTATCATATAGTAGTATAGGGTAAGACGTCGCCCTCGGTTGCATGGTGGAGACCTGGATTTTTTAAAAGTAGACTTTTTTGTATTTTTCCCAAGATCTCTGGCTAGTAGAGATCGGTGCCCGTGGGCAGTGTCGCGCACGTTAAATTTCGCGCAGTCTAACATAGTCTGATCAGTATGTTTCACCTGACTCCGACTAACATAGTCTGATCAGTATGTTTCACCTGACTCCGACTGACATAGTCTGATCAGTATGTTTCACCTGACTCCGACTAACATAGTCTGATCAGTATGGTTTACCTGACCCCGACTAACATAGTCTTATCAGTATGGTTTACCTGACCCCGACTAACACAGTCTGATATGTATGTTTTTCCTGACCCCGACTAACACAGTCTGATATGTATGTTTTTCCTGACCCCGACTAACATAGTTTGATCAGTATGTTTTACCTGACCCCGACTAACACAGTCTGATTAGTATGTTTTTCCTGACCCCGACTAACATAGTCTTCTTCTTCTTCCTTGTACGCAGTCAGACAGTAACCATTATTTTTTCGAAAAAAGCGGCGGTCATCCTGAGGCTGTCGCCGCTGCCATAGACCTTGTCTTGCAGTTCCACTGGTGATGGCCACATCTGCTCTCTCTGATCCTCGTATGTCGGGCAGTTCTGCAGCAGATGTTCAGCGGTCATTTTACCGGTACCGCACGGGCATTCGTCCGTACCACCTATCTTCAATTTGTTGAATAGGTGGTACCTCAGTCTATTGTGGCCAGTGCGAAGTCTGAAGACAACGACCTGCTCTCTTCGGTTCAACTGGTAATAGGCATCGTTTTTGGTGTAACCAGTATGTTCGGTTTCCCATTTGGTCATGTATCTGGCTTTGATAAGCCGTTTTGACTCTTCGTACGTCATACTAGTATCTGTTTGTGGTAGTCTTGCACCTTCTTTTGCCAGTCTGTCTGCCTCCTCGTTGCCTTGGATGTTGCAGTGTGATGGGACCCACTGTACCACTACCCTTTTTGGTGCGGACTGCTGGCACAGTTTGCAGAGTGCTGCTCTTAAGTCATTGAGCTCAGTGTTTTTCTGGCTTTTTAGCGCTGTGACTACGGCGAGAGCATCTGTAAGCAGGACTATACGGCTTTCATTTTCTTTGTGTGTCACCATTTCTTCCACTGCCGCCCTCAGTGCCTCTGCCTCCGCTCTGAAATTGCTTGTGTACTTACCAGTAGCGAATGACAGTGTTATTTGTCTGCCATTTGGTAGGTTCAGGAATGCTCCTGCCCCTCCGTTCTGTGTAGTGTTTGTTACAGAACCGTCGGTGTATGCATGGGTCCAGTCCATGCTTGGGTAGCTTTTCGATATGAAGCTTAGGGTAGTATCTCTCCTTTCTTTTTCAGTCTGACAGTTTTTGTTTCCAATACCTGGTATATTTTCTACCACCTAACATAGTCTGATATGTATGTTTTTGCCTGAACGGACGTTAGTCTTCCTCTACATATTCTTCTCTTAACTGAACGTCTTTATACTAGTCTAGAAGACTTTACAGAGTCTGTATACAACCAGTTTCATTTACATTACCTTGCTCTAAAAGCTATGCGCATCCAATTTATTCTTAAATGCATTTACTGTCCCTGCCTCCACTATTCCCGTGGCAATGCATTCCAAGCATTCACCACTCTCTGACTAAAATAATATTTTCTAATATCTAATCTGTACCTCTCTTTAGTCAACTTGTAGCTATGCCCTCTTGTTCTTGTGGGTGGCTGTAATTTTTTTTTAAAAACGTGTTCAAGTCTAATTTATCTATTCCTCTGATCACCTTATAAACCTGTATTGTCACCACGAATTCGTCTCTTCTAGACACTGTAGGCTGGTTTCTAGGGTATGTTACATGTGATCATTGTCAACAGTCACAGTTAGGCCACAGAAAAGGGTAGAGGGAGAAGAGAGAACCGCTATACTTCTCATTGCTCCCTTGTCATCCTCAACTACGTCGTATAGTCTTTTATGGTTGTGTGTGTTAGAGCATTTCAGCCAATACTTCAAGAGATGAAAGACTGCACGGAACAAGCACACACTTTATATTCCAAGATCTTTCCAGCAATGATTTACTGATGCAAAGTGGGGAACTTGCACAAAGCAGATGATAAGCTCTGAGAGGAATGGGACGGTGCGTACTAAAAATGTCAATACGGGATGAAGAAATTAGACATCAAACATTGCGGGCGTTGTGGAAGCAGCGATATCACGCGATCATCGTTGGGCTGGACATGTTGTACACTTGTCTGACACCAGATGGACAGGTAGAATCACCAGATGGACAGGTAGAATAACGTTTTAGTGGGCATATGCATGTACACGTTCACAGGTTCATTACCTGTGCGATGGTGAGATGCACTAAACGAAGACATAAGCCCGCATTGGTGCAGCACTGCAAAAGATTGGGACTCATAATAATTGGGGCTTCCTGGCATACAGCACATCTGTTTGACTGGTGGCTTCCTGTCATACAGCACATCTGCCTGACGGATAACTTCCTGGCATACAGCACATCTGCCTGACTGGTGGCTTCCTGGTATATAGCACATCTGCCTGACTGGTGGCTTCCTGGCATACTGCACATCTGCCTGACTGAATGCTTCCTGGCATACAGCACATCTGTTTGACTGGTGGCTTCCTGGCATACAGCACATCTGCCTGACTGGTGGCTTCCTGGCATACATCACATCTGCCTGACTGTCACCGAGGATAATGTTATACTGTGCATGTGCTGTTAGAGCAAGGAGCTACACAAGGAGACCAGCCACAGAATTCTAGAGCATGCCTATCTTCGGACAAATCCCATCACGACGTCTGGTGTCAGACAGGGATGTGTACTTTCACCCTTCATATTCTACCGGACCGTCGACTGGCGTCTTGACCGCCTCAGCGCGTACCAAGAGGGTATTGCTAACGACCAGTCAATTTTCCCTGATTTCGTTTCGGCAGACGACATTATTATGTTAGGCACAGACAACTCTGCGCTGCAACGCTCACTAGAAATCCTAGACAGCGAAACGTCCTTCCCATGCCTGTATATATCCTGGGCCAAGACCAAAGTTCAGACCTCATTTCCGACACAGCACAACGGGGTATTGAATATCAAGGTCACACTTTGGAGGATGCCAACGAATTCACCTAATTCGGCCCCATGATATCCTCCGATAGAAGCAGCAATCCCGATTTGTAAATGCGGATCGGACTAGCTGCATCTGCTATGCATGCCCTCTGACGTGTATGGAGTAACTGCAAGATCTCGCTTGAAACAAAAATCCGCATTTATCAGTCCTGCAGTGTCCCAGTCCTGCTTTACGGCTATGAAACTTGGAAATACTAAAAGATGACATGTCGAGACTAGAGGCCATCCATATGTGCAGCCAGCGGCGTATTCTGGATATTTGATGACATGACTACATCCGCAACGTGGCGGTCTCAGCTAAAACAGGCCTTCACGCAGTCTCAGAAACACATGGCAGGCGTCAAGTTTCTTTGTTTTGTTATGTACGGCTGGGACCAGGAGACACCGGCTTGCAAGATACTACACAAGTTTTTCCTCAGCGCCAAAAGTCTTCTCCGATCTACTAGAGACACAGAATAGGTCGTCCCAGCACAGTGTAGCTCCAACAGATATCAACCTCTACCTCCGAACTAGACGAGGCGTTGACCCATTCCACAGCAATGAGTCATGGATGTGACTACACAACGGTCCTCAGACACCTAAGCAAACATTATCGTTATGTTAGAGCTCTGTATCTTTTGTTAGGAGCAATATGCGCCCTAACAGCTTTGCCACACAAACTAACTCGATGGAAGCCTGTTGGTAATCGATACGCTCAGAAAACAACCACGTTATTTTAACTGTAAATCTTGATCGACACGTTCTTTGAAAAGGTGGTTGTTTCCAATCTTTATGGCCATCAGCTCTGGTTAACCCAGTTGACGAGAAAATTTTTCCATAGAGGAGCGTGAATTTTGTTCGTTTCTAGTGAGTCCTACCATCAGGTGGGAGGTCGTCCGCGAGGTATTATGTTTCAGGGGGTGTACCAAAGGGCAGTTCTGGAGCTCCAGTGTTCGTTTCTTCTTCTCGTAGTATATGGCCAGCTGAACGATGTGATGAATTGTTTTTATACTGTAGAATGTTTTTAACTTGTTACATTCTCCCGACGTCACTGTCGCGAAGGCCTCTCTGGCGTTGCTGCCCGATTGTTAGTCCTGCAATGCGGCGCTAAAGTGAGGCGTTCGTTGTTCTTGATTGGTACTCCGATGGTTTAGTTAGCGGCCATGTTTCGCTACAGAATCACAGTGCTGGCAAAACACCTGAAGGGGTCCTCACGTAGTCTGACGTTTTTTTTAAAAGTATATAATTAAAAAAATTAACCAATGCCCGTCGTGTCCCTCCATAAATAGGTCATTGACAACATCACGCCATCATGCAAGATTCTGGTCTGTTCTTTCTGCTCAGTCTGCCTTTGGGGTAGAGTATGTCCTATCCAGCCCATCTTTCTTTCTCAATTTGTTGTTACAGTGACAGTTTCTAGCTCATTTTCTTGCGGTCCTCATTCCCCACCAAGTTCTGCCACTTTAAGCCCAATATGATGTCGTAGGTATCTGAATGATAGACTGAATAAAAGACTGGATTCTTTGTTGTGCGGCGTTGGTCGTTCTCCATGTCTCCCCTCCATACAGCAACACCGACTTGATACTGATGTTGAATATTCTAACTTTGAAGTTAAACTTCATTTCTCTGGATCTCAATATGTTGTTAATTGTCAGGAATGCCTCTCTTGCCTTTCCAATTTTGAACCTTATATCTGTATCTGTACCTCCTGGTGTGTTATATTGTCGCTGCCCATATAAGTAAAGAGATCCATCTCTCCCAACGTCTCTCCCTCCAGCATAATTGGTCCTTGTTGATAGTGTTTATTTTAAGGAGCTTGGCTTTTTAAAATGATATTCAGTCAACAATTCGCTGATCGTTCCTTCACCCAATAAAGTTTCTATTGCATTTGACTGTGTGACAAAAGTATCCGATCATATGCGTAGTCCAGGTCCACCAATTGTGACAATAACGTTCACTGAATACTAGTTCTTTTTCCTTCGATTGATGTCTTCATTATCCAATCTATAGCGAACAAGAACAGGAAAGTCGTGAGTAGGCATACCTGTCTCACCCTTGTCTGCACCCCGAACCTGCCAGTCAATGCTCCTTATATACCACTCTACTAACTGCATCTTTGTACATATTCTGTTTGAGGGTTATGTACCTCACTAGTATCCCATAGTGTCTCATCAGTTACCATAGAGTTCTTAGATCCGCATTATCAAACGCCTTTTCTTTTGTAAGATATTGCCGTTGTCTATATACGGGCTGTATATAGTCCATTTTAAACGAGACCCGCTTACACAGATTTGCGCGCGAATATTGTCATCAAACAATGACATTAGTATCCTTGGGCTGAGTGACACTAGATGGACTCAGTCCGGTAAGGTACTATTGGCAACAGGGAAGACTGATGAACTCAGGACTCGAGGAAGAGAAAAACACAGCACACAACCCTAGTAACCCTAATGCTCTCGGCAGAGGCCCATAGTGCGATCGTAGAGTGGAAAGCAGCCTGATCATGATGGTTGATGGCTAAACTAAATATAATTCAGGGCTAAGTCACATCAAATGAAAAAGAAGAAACAGTTAAAGAGGTTTTCTTCATGAAATTACAACTAGTGGAGGAGTGACATTACCATACATATGGGAGACTTCAACGCAATAATATGACATGACAACGTGGGATATGAGGAAGTCATAGGGACAGAGCGACTAGGAGTCCTAATCAAAAACGGAAAGCGGTTTGCAGATTTGTGTGCAGTAAACAAATTGGTCATAGAGAAAGTATGTTTGCACACAGAGCCATTTATAAGGCAACATGGGTATCCCCAGAACAGAAAACGAAGAATCAGGTTAACCACATCTGCGTAAACTCCAAGTTTAGACGACGTGTAGATGTCAGGGTCTACAGGAGTGAAGATGTGGCCTCAGATCACTTTTTAATGATTGCGAAGGTACAGCTGAAGTTAAGGATAAACAGATCGATGCAAATCAGCAGATCACGGTAAGTAAATACAAAGTTCATGGACAACTGCATGCTAGGAACGAAGAAACGGCAGCATAAAGAATGGATAACAGCAGAACCAATCACTAAGACCGAGAAGAGGCGAAATAAGAAAATGGCCTTACTAAATAGTACAAGGGGGCCGCAAAAAGCACAGCATAGAAAGAGTAGAGAGCAACAAGAAGGTTAAAAAGACCATCGAGGTGGACAAGAAATGTTTCATTCTGGCTGAGGAGGCGGAAGACGTTGCAGGAAAGGCAAATATGGAAGTTCTATATGAGGATACGAAGAAACTATCAGGAAAGTATCAACAACAAGGTAGACCAATCAAAAGTAAACTAACATTGAAGGACATAAGAAAAGATGGGTAGAATACTTTGAAGAGATTTATAAAAGACCAGCACTAGACAACTCACCAGACATCCCACCAGCAGAGGAGGACCTGCCGATCAACTGTGATAACCCAAGTATAGAAGAGATTAGAAGGGTAATAGAGTTTCTAAGAAACGGACAAGTAGCAGGACCTGATGGGATAGCACTGGAAGCCATTAAAGTAGATGTTGAAACATCTACTAACATGCTACCCAACTTGATAGGCGCCATCTTGGACCAAAAAAGCTTAACGATTGGACAGATGGCTTCACGGCGAAATTGCCCAAAAAAAGAGATTTACAGGAATGCAAAAACCGTAGAGCAATAATGTTATTATCAGTGCCAGGAAAGGTGTTAAATAGAGTTATACTAGAAAGGTTGAGAAAGGTAAGGAATACCAAGATAAAGGAGACGAATGCGGGCTTCAGACATAATAGATCATGCATTGACCAGAAAGCCACATTTGCGGATATTTGTGGAGCACTTTTTGGAATGGAATTCGAGTTTGTACATCAATTTCGTTGATTATGAAATGGCTTTCGACAGTTAGAACAGAGATATGCTCTGGAATAAATTGAGGCACTGTGGAATTCCTCAAAGCTCAAACAAATAATTGGACAAACGTATGGCAGTATGTAATGTAGTAATGTAGTATACACGAAGGACAACTCACAGAGCCATTCAAAATTAAATCAGCGGTACGTCAGGGTTGCCCACTGTCGCCTTTCCTGTTCATCCTGGCAGTGGACTGGATTATGAAAGTAACAACAGATGAGATAAATGGAATCCAGTAGACCTTTAATAAGCAGTTGGAGGACCTGTATTCTGTGGATGATACTGCCCTTCTGTCCCACAGTCAAAGCCAAATGCAAGGAGAACTGAATAGACTGGATTATACCTCTAAACAGGTCGGTTTGAAGATCTATGAGGAAAAGACGAAAATAATTTGAGTCAATGCAGCAAACACAAAACCAATCAGGCTGAGAGGAACGCCAATGGAAGCAGTAGATGTGTTTACATACCTAGAAAGTATCATCAACAAGGAGAAGGGGGGGGGGGGGGGGAGGAGACAGACGCGGATGTAAAAACTAGGATACAAAAAGCAAGAGTAGCATTTATAATGTTGGAACCAATATGGAACAAAGTTACAAACGACAGGCTGTGAGAGAGAGAGCGGGACAAGGTAAACTGGAACAGGAAATCTTAGGAAGAAAGTGGAGATGGATGGGCCATTCATTAAGATAGCCCCAGACCAGTATCGCCAGGCAATACCTGTTGTGGAACCCACGGGGGAAAGAGAGACATAGGCAGACGAAGGAATACATGGAGACGAAATCTGGAGACGGAAGTAAAAAAAAAGGTTGAAGGTTGGTTGAGGGTATATGCACCCATGGGTGATATAAGACGAAAGTGAGATCGTCTTCAAACATTATTTTCCATTTTTCTCATTTGCCCCAATCTTCTTCTTCGTCTTCTTCAATCAACTGATGCTGTGCTACTAGCATGGTGAGGCTCACGAAAGAGACTATGCTTCACGTCTTCGCCTCCCCACCCCCCCCCCCGCATTTTCAGCGTGGTGGCTTTCCGGTAGTCCTGCAGGATATGTTCTGGTGTGTCGTTGGGTCCTCCGCTATCGGACGCTATCTCCAATTCTCATTCTGTGGAGATGAAATGCCTCTTTCTGAGTCTGAAGATCTTTATCTGTCCATCTCTGCAAAGTTTGTCTATACTGACATTTACTGGCTTGTATTCTTTGTGCTGGTCTTTCTGCGCCATCATAATGAATCCTTTTATGAGTGCCTCTGCTTATTTATAACATATCTCATCCATCTTTACTTTATCTCTCCAAACGATAGTGTTATTTCGCTTGTCGTGTGCACATCAAACTCATATGGCACTAAAACAGCGCACTTAAAGCCAGACTTCAGCAGCAGAGACGATCAGTAACTTCAATCTCAAATGTCAATTTTTATCTTTAGGCAATAATTCTTCCCACTGTTTTGTGACATTGATTAGAACATGCAGCGGTTGTTGCATCTTTATCTGCTGCTCTATAACGACGTTTTCTATGGGGTTTTCATTGTCTGGCTTGCATTGCTCGATAATGAACTTGCCCCGTTCAGGATACTAAATGCAGCGGTTGAAATTCAAGAAAAAGGCCCAATTTATGGCTTTCTTGAGCAGTAGTTCTAAAACATTAGACTATCACCACTCTGTGATAAAGGTTCTGAAATATGTCGACACTGTCATGTTCTTAGTGTGTAAGGCCAATGTGTTTAGAGCGATAATATCTTTTAACAAGGTGTATCATCTTCCCTGGCCATGCTTTTGTCTTTTGTTTATTATCTATCTTATGCCACATATCAACAAAACGCAAAAGTAATCTTCTTCTTCGCATGCTGTCAGAAGTCGAATTGAATTTTTCAAAGAAGACAGCGGTTCTCTTGAGGCAATCGAGACTGTCATAGAGCCTGTCTAGTGTTGGTACCGGTCACTGTCATAGAGCTGGTCTAGTGTTGGTACTGGTCACAGTCATAGAGCATGTCTAGTGTTGGTACCGGTCACTGTCATAGAGCATGTCTAGTGTTGGTACCGGTCACTGTCATAGAGCTGGTCTAGTGTTGGTACCGGTCACTGTCATAGAGCTCGTCTAGTGTTGGTACCGGTCACTGTCATAGAGCATGTCTAGTGTTGGTACCGGTCACTGTCATAGAGCATGTCTAGTGTTGGTACCGGTCACTGTCATAGAGCTGGTCTAGTGTTGGTACCGGTCACTGTCATAGAGCTCGTCTAGTGTTGGTACTGGTCACTGTCATAGAGCTCGTCTAGTGTTGGTACTGGTCACAGTCATAGAGCTGGTCTAGTGTTGGTACTGGTCACTGTCAAAGAGCTCGTCTAGTGTTGGTACTGGTTACTGTCATAGAGCTGGTCTAGTGTTGGTACTGGTCACAGTCATAGAGCATGTCTAGTGTTGGTACCGGTCACTGTCATAGAGCTCGTCTAGTGTTGGTACCGGTCACTGTCATAGAGCTCGTCTAGTGTTGGTACTGGTCACAGTCATAGAGCTCGTCTAGTGTTGGTACTGGTCACTGTCATAGAGCATGTCTAGTGTTGGTACTGGTCACTGTCATAGAGCATATCTAGTGTTGGTACTGGTCACTGTCATAGAGCTCGTCTAGTGTTGGTACTGGTCACAGTCATAGAGCATGTCTAGTGTTGGTACTGGTCACAGTCATAGAGCATGTCTAGTGTTGGTACTGGTCACAGTCATAGAGCATGTCTAGTGTTGGTACTGGTCACAGTCATAGAGTTCGTCTAGTGTTGGTACTGGTCACAGTCATAGAGCTGGTCTAGTGTTGGTACTGGTCACTGTCAAAGAGCTCGTCTAGTGTTGGTACTGGTCACTGTCAAAGAGTTCGTCTGATGTTTCTGCTGGTGATGTTCACGTGTGCTTTCTATGGTTGCCGTGTGTCAGGCAATTTTGAAGCACATGTTCAAGGGTATTTTGCCAGTACCACAGGTGTATTCGTCAGTAGCATTTATCTAAAATTTATTGAATTGATGGTACTTCAGTCTGTTGTGGCCTTTGCGGAGTCTGAAGACGACCACCTGCTAATAAATCTGTTGGACCCTTCGTAGGTCACACTGGATTCTTGTTGTGGTCACGTTCCACCTTCTTTCGCCAATATGTCTGCCTCCTCGTTGCCTTGAATGTTAAAGTGGGATGTAGCCCACTGTACGACTATTCTTTTGGGTTTGGACTGCTGGCATAGTTGACAGAGTACTGATCTTAAGTTCATTAGATGTCCAAGTATTTACACATGGATCTACTACAGGAGCTAGCACAAATGCAGAACATGGCGCTGTAATTAAAT
The DNA here is from genome assembly GCA_036924085.1 of Ariolimax columbianus. Classification (NCBI taxonomy): domain Eukaryota; kingdom Metazoa; phylum Mollusca; class Gastropoda; order Stylommatophora; family Arionidae; genus Ariolimax; species Ariolimax columbianus. Next base: position 31,265,668 of record JAVGWX010000015.1, read on the forward strand.
ACGAAAACCTGCTCCAAGAAGAGCATTTTTGTATATGCGGTCAAAGCGAAGAGACCTGCTTCAACTCCGAATGAGAAATCCCAGCAATTGAAAACGAAGACTGCCGGATAATGTCAGATTTGAGAGCTGTACCATACTGGTGATTTCGATGGATTATCAGACTCCAATTCTGCGCTTCAATTTTTGGAAAACAGAATGTCGCCCGATGTTAACTATATCAACAAATTATTTGATTAACTATCCACCTCTTTTGTAGCGGAAGTGGTGTTGCAGTGGGTACCTGGCCATATCGGAGTACCAACAAACGAGAAGGCCGATGAGCTTACCAGAAGAGGAGCAAAGCTACCATAGTCACTATCTAGTATCATCACACTACAGACCTGTGGGCAGATCATGAGATAAAACTATAGACAGGAATGGGTCAATACATCTCAAACCGTCCACAGTCTTAAAGACAACATTCGAGAAGAAATGTGTGGCTGGAGTTAGACATGTTGAGAGGCGCTATTGAGCAGGCAGTAGAAAGAGCCCGTGGTTGCTAAACGGAAGAAGTGGGTTCATTTACTTGATATTATTTCGTTTTCTGTTCTCAATTCCATTTTTTTTAAACGACACATTTTAAACTTATAACAAATGGAAAGGTCACAAGTACACGAGATTCGATAGGATCATTGCGGCTTTTCGGAAAAAAGAATTATTGATCAAGGACGACCATTATATTTCTTCTTCATTGACAAGGAGAAAGCCTTTGATCTAGTCTTCTGAATGAAACGCACTTGTTCAGATGTTACCAACAAAAAGTTAATCCAGAACTCAAGCGATTATTTCAATCAAAAAAGGGATGACATATCTAGTTGCAATAAGACAGATGTAGGACAAGCTTAATTTCACAGAGTTTCTACACGCATATTCTGGGATGATGAATAATTAATGGAAAAGTTATTTGGAGTTGTATAGGGGTATTTAAGTAATGGTATGAAAGTTATTATACCATCAAATTTGACGAAGACCAAGCCATTGCCAGAGGATCAGTAGCAACGTTGCAAAATACGCTAGAAAACATTAATTTCACTTGCACGGAGTCTGGCATGAAAATAAACATATTAAAAACAAAGACTTTGGTAATAGATATTTATCTAGATGATCTTTTTGATCTTGATGACCTGTTCGGGATCAAGATGCTGAGCAGTACATTAGCTGCAGTGGTCAGCGACCCATAGCCGACTGCTAGCGCCAGGGCCAGCGAACCATAGCTGCCAAGACCCTTCTACACCTCCACGCAGTGATCCTGAATAACAGGCTGCAGCAGGGTAGACTGGCTAAGGAGAAGGGATCGAAGAGGGAATGCTAACCCGGTACTAAAAACATGCTTGCTGAAGTCGGAGTGTTGGACTGAAAGGTGCAAATATCGCAGCCAATCTCTAAACTACGACACAACGCATTCCGTTCTCTGGACTACATTCTGCTACTTACCCTTTCAGGGTTTGGTAGTGGGAGACTGAGAACGAACGAAGAAGAAAAAGAAGACGATAACCTGTTCTTCAGCTTACCTGTGAGTCTCAACTTCGTCTCCAGCCTGTCTTGGGTCACGGAAGTCCAGTACATGGTAAGTGTTCTTCTAGAGGCATCTCGGATGTTGCAGTGTACAACAATGAGTCTGACCAACACAGTGGAGGTCTTCCCCGCTGTCTCTTCTTACCTCGGGGGTACCAGACTACTGTCGTTTTGCTACAACGACCATAGTTTCGTCGAAACATGTGACCTGACCATCCATGTGTTGCCTTTTCTGCATGGATTACAGTATTATTCAGCAGGGACAATCGTCTTATGTCAGAATTGTGGAGACCTTGCAAACGTTGGTTCCAGAGAGTCATTCCGACCAAGCGTCTCTCAAGGGAGTCCTGGGTCACGCTCAATTTGTCCTCTAGTGATTTTGTTAGTATCCACGTCTCAGCACCGTAGCACATCGCGGCTAGCACAGTGGAATTGTAAAGGTATGCTCATAGGTCCTGATCATGACGAACGTCCAGAACAGTGTTAATAGACGAGAAGATTACACAATCCGCGCGACGACTTCTTGTGTCAGTTCAGGTTCCATGTTATTTTCCATATTGAGAAGGCGTCCAAGATAAACGTACTCGTTGACATCCTCTAATCGTACCTCGCCAAGGAAGACTGGATCGCAAGTGGCGAAGCGATTGCGCAAAACATTGGTATTAGAGACATTCATCTCCAGTCCCGCTTTCTTGCCCTCTCCAACTTTTATTTTACAACTTTGGTTATAGAAAAGAAACTAATGGATATAAACATCAATTAGAAAATAATCAAACAAGTAGATAAGCTTGCACATTTAGGGCAAACGTAACAGGAGATACCCTCAATGAAGCAGACGAAGATTGCCTTAGCAGAAAAAGGTTTCAGAAAAAACAAAATTCCGAAGCTCAAAGAATATTAGGATATAAATAAGGAAAAAGAATAACCGCCACTCATATATAGACAAATACACTGTACGGGACTGCAACATGTACTTTGGCAAAGAAAGATGAACAAAACAACAAAACAAAAAACAAACTACTTTAAGCTCGACTTCATTGCCTCGCGTTTTTTTCCCCATTTTAGCTCGGTCTCTATCGGCAGATGGGTACCGCCATCGCACAAAGCACGAACTCCGTAGAAGAAAAAAGTTTGGAAACGTTTGAAATGTGTTATCCTAGAATGGAATGGTGATGTACTCACTGGAGAAGGCGCACAAAGATAAATATTGAAAATGATACAGAAACGAAGATTAAGTTGGCTAGGATACGATATGGGACAAGAAAATCTACGGAAGATATTTGAGGGCAAGATCTAGGGGAAAATAGGAAAGCGACGACCAAGACTCATCTTACGAAACGATGCTGAAATGAAGAGAAGCTGCAGAGAATATGATCAAATGGAGAGACATGCGCAGATAAACAGAAAACATAACAACCAGTCTGATCAACTAGAGGATATGGTCTAATTGAGAGTCATACTCAAACAACTTTACAACTGGTCTTAGCACTGATCAACCAGAGGACAGGGTCAAATGGAGAAACATCCTCAGATAACGTTACAACTAGTCTTAGGACTGTCCAATATGAAGACAGGGTCAAATGGAGAAACATCCTCAGATAACGTTACAACTAGTCTTAGGACTGTCCAATATGAAGACAGGGTCAAATGGAGAAACATCCTCAGATAACGTTACAACTAGTCTTAGGACTGTCCAATATGAAGACAGGGTCAAATGAAGAAACATCCTCAGATACCGTTACAACTAGTCTTAGGACTGTCCAATATGAAGACAGGGTCAAATGGAGAGACATGCCCAGACAACCTTACAACCAGTATTAGGACTGATTAACCAGAGGACAATGTGTGTATACATTTGTATGTGTGTATGAAAAATATGGTTGTGTGTAAGTAATATCCGCGTAGTGCAGTGGTTAGCGAGCAGGGTTCGCATCTGAGTGGTTCGGGTTCATTCCACAGTTGAGAGAAAAATGTTTTTTCAGACCGCAAACGGTTCCCGGGTTGACCCAGCCTTAAATGGGTACCGGTCCGGGTAGAAGCGCTAACACCTCTCACCCCTACGACAGTAATGGTATGTGTTTACTTTACCTACTTATACATAAATATACACACAAGCACACACACACACACACACATACACACAAAGACACAACACATGCACACACACACACGCATAGAGAGAGATAAAGAGAGAGAGAGAGAGAGAAAGAGAGAGATAGATAGCAAGAGAGTAGCAGAGCGAATGAATGAATGAGATGGGATACAGAATAGGTAAATTGGTGTGGGGACGGTAACGGGTAATAAGAGGCTCCAATTTGTGTGTTCCCCATTTTGATCGACAGCTTGGAGCAGGCTGTTAGAATAACTGGTCGTTGACAGAGAATGACGTCACTACGTTGGGCTGAACCTTGTCTTCTCTAAGTCTGTTCGACACGCAATGGAGATTATGCTCTCATGGCGGTGTGAAAATGTCAACCAGTCAGTCTTGTATTTTTGTCTGCTTTTATTATATACCATGTTATGTTAGTGGCTGAGTGGTATGACCGCTTGCTTATGAGTTGTTTGCGAGTAGGTTAACCTTTTATGCGCACTGAAAAGAACGTTAAGTAGGCGGTTGCCGTAGCTTTCCTCACATTCCGAATGTGCTGATGAAGGTAGACCAGTGTCCTCCAGGCAGATGTGCAATGCTTGGTTTCATCTGCGTGACACTCACTACTACGGTGATCACGTCAATCACCTCGATAGCCAGGCTGCCATGAAAACAGCCCGTTTCCAGGGAGGGCTACTAGGAAGCAGAGGTGAGGATCTTGTCCAGCATGTGTTGCCTGACTGTAGCTAAAATTGATGATCAGTACATTTTGCCTGGCCTGAAGTTAGTCCTCCTGCTCTGCCTATTAGTAGAATAGAGATCATTCTTCTTCGGCTATCGTCCTGAAAATGAGGCTGTGACGGTGTATCGGAATTTACAGTGAGCCTTTCGCGTAGACACATCCGATTTCAGCTGCCTTTGTTTAGTACCAGGTTTACCTTCCACCCGCAGTACGTATACCTTTGCCATACAGCTCTGGTTCGCTGACACTGATAGTAATAGTCAGCTCTGGTTCGCTGACACTGACAGTAATAGTCAGCTCTCGTTCGCTGACACTGACAGTAATAGTCAGCTCTGGTTCGCTGACACTGACAGTAATAGTCAGCTCTGGTTCGCTGACACTGACAGTAATAGTCAGCTCTGGTTCGCTGACACTGACAGTAATAGTCAGCTCTGGTTCGCTGACACTGACAGTAATAGTCAGCTCTGGTTCGCTGACACTGACAGTAATAGTCAGCTCTGGTTCGCTGACACTGACAGTAATAGTCAGCTCTGGTTCGCTGACACTGACAGTAATAGTCAGCTCTGGTTCGCTGACACTGACAGTAATAGTCAGCTCTGGTTCGCTGACACTGACAGTAATAGTCAGCTCTGGTTCGCTGACACTGACAGTAATAGTCAGCTCTGGTTCGCTGACACTGACAGAAATAGTCAGCTCTGGTTCGCTGACACTGACAGTAATAGTCAGCTCTGGTTCGCTGACACTGACAGTAATAGTCAGCTCTGGTTCGCTGACACTGACAGTAATAGTCAGCTCTGGTTCGCTGACACTGACAGTAATAGTCAGCTCTGGTTCGCTGACACTGACAGTAATAGTCAGCTATGAGTCGCATAAGTCTGCATAAGGATTAAGGGCAATAAACTAGTCGCCCGACGCTCCGGCATTTCCATCTGCACATGAGCTGTTGGCTCATTTGAGGTTACTTAAGGCAAGAAGGGAGTGAAAACGTTACAACGTAATCTTACAAAAATTGAAAGGCTGTGTATTATTTGATTTGTAAATCTCTATCCATTCAATCCGCAATTGTGACGCCAAGATGTTGGTCTGCACCGTAATGCACGTACAAGACACTCTTGATATCCTTAACAAGCATATCAACAAGTTACAATATAAAGGCATATTATTTCTAATTTATATCTCACTACTAAGATATGTATGGAGATGAATTGTCTCGAAGACCAGTGTGACGCAATCGCTTCTCCCCTTGTGATGCAGCCTTCCTTGGCGAGGTACGCTTAGAGGATGTTAGCGAGTATATATATATATCTTCGGCGTCTTCTCAAGATCATAATGTCGTTGTCTATTAGCACGGTCCTGGACGGTTGCCATGACCAGGACCTACGAGCCTCACTCTTCAATTCCACTGTACTCCCTCCGATGTGCTACGGTGCAGAGACGTGGACACTAACAAAATCACTAGAGAGTGACCCAGGCCTCTCTTGACAGACGCTTGGACGGAATCACGCTCTGGAACCAACGTACGCAAGGTCTTCACAATTCTAACATAAGACGATTGTCCCTGGTGAATGCTACGGTAATCCATGCAGACAAGACAAAACATAGATGGACAGGCCGCTTGTTACGACCATTCGATGGTCGATGGAACACAGATATATATATATATGCCCATAAACAATCTTAACACTTATATATTAAGGACTTTTTCAAGAAATAAACACGCTATACGCGTTCCGCATGTGCACACCGAAAACCAAAACTGATCTGAAATGGATACGCTGCTTACAAGTCAAGAGGGCAAAGATAGAAGCAGATGGAGGGTGATATGGGGGATTATGGCAATAAAATGGACAGAGCAGGAAAAGAAAGCCGGAAAAACGATACGCATAATCTCGCAAATAAAGACACAAGATTAAGTTGAGAACCATTTTTTGAAAGGATTTTAAATCCTTGAGGAAACCACAGAGAGCTACTGATAGAGCTACGAGGAGGCCGATCAAACCACAAGTGAAGAGATTCTCGGCTAGAGACAGACACAGCACAAAGAATGGATTATAAAAATGACATTACACCTATTTCTTCTTTCTTTCCTCCTTCTTTCCTCTCTTCCTACCCTCTTTCTTTCTTCTTCTGTCTTCCTCTTCTCCATCGCTTTCCTTTCATATTTTTCCTATTTTTTCGCAGACGGTTATGCACATCACTCAAAATGCATATGAACCGTTGATTGTTGATAGTGGCACCATGGAGTAGAAATTGATAAGGCGTTCTACAATTTTGATATTTACAGGAATGACTGTGGTGGGTTGAGAGCCACCACGCCTGGGATAATCACTCACAGATGCATGGCCTTCTCTAAAACTTTAACAACAGATTAGTTTCTCATCCCCATATTGTGATTGCAGTCTTCTGTAAATTTCCGCAGGTTTCACGTTTGCTTTCACAAGAAACTTCATCACAACACGCTGTTCCATGCAAGTATTAACAGTGTTGTCCGCCATTTTTAGTTATTTGTGCCGTGACTAGCACATGGCAAGTTCGCCACCTAGCAGTAATAGGACACAAGTGCCCTTAACAAATGATAGAAGAAAAAAAAATGTTAAAAGTTGATGAAGTTAGGTTTAATCAAAATAAAAAAATGGGTATGGTCAGATACCGCATCGAGACAAGAACACAAACAAAACCTACGTTACGACCAACAGGCCTTCATCAGGGACAACAAATAACAACAATGCAGTACTAGCAAATCAACATATAAGGAAAAAATGATAGTAGCTTTAGCACGCTATATCCCATTCAGGCTGCTGTTGTTTGATGTTGTTTAATGTTGTTTAATGTTGTTTAATGTTGTTTGACAATGTTTAATGTTGTTTAATGTTGTTTGACAATGTTTAATGTTGTTTGACAATGTTTAATGTTGTTTAATGTCCACAATAAGTAAGTTTACTCTTTGTGCGCCCAGAAAGGGGCGTTAAGTGGAAGACTAGAACAAACAAAGTCCCAGTTTGATTTGAACAACCCTGGTATATTGAGCACCAAATATATATTTTTAGCTGCATGGTCATGAAGGAATAGAGAACACTACTGGCCTCGTGAGACATATATTAGACACAACATGTATGATGATAAAACAGCCTTACAAAACAGCGGTGTCTTTTCCAAAAGAAACCGAAACTTTGATCTGAGGATGAGCGAAGAAGAACTCGCTCTATTACTGTATTGCTTATAGCTAACTTTCTTGTCATCAATCAACATAGGCCCGCAGACACAGTAGCAAAGTGAAGGGATTAGCGGCAGCCAGCGACTCGTATCTGACAACTTGCACTAGAGTCTGCGAACCAGAGCTGAATAAGACCCTTTACCGCATCAAAACCGACGGCCCTAAAAACAGGCTACCTTTGTGTAGTTTAACTAAGAAATGGGAAGGTAAACCCGGTACCCCAAACAATCCACCTTACGTGTGTTAGGCCGAAACTCGAAAATAGCACAGCCTCGCTGTTAACTGTCACAACGACATTTTCAGGATGAACGAAGATGGATCTATATAATGTATATGTTCTATAATATATATACTAACCCTTTTAGGCGGCCAACGTCTATCTATATAATGCATATGTTCTATAATGTATACTAACCCTTTTAAGCGACCAACGTCTATCTATATAATGTATATGTTCTTTAATATATACTAACCCCTTTAGGCGACCAACGTCTATCTATATAATGTATATTTTCTTTAATATATACTAACCCTTTTATGCGACCAACGTCCATCGAAGCACTCGGCTGTGAGGTGCGTACGATTTATTTGTCATTGCCAGGTGTTTCGTGTGGCGCCTTCGCGTGGAACATATACTTTTTCCGCTCTTGATTTCCACAACCAGATACAGGATCTGGAGTACCGTGACATATGGGGTAATCGGGCCACATGGCAGAAGATAGAGGTTATGACTAGAGCGTCGCCGTCTGCCTATCTTAATATTATACGACGCGTGTTTAAATGAAACCGGACCAAACTGCAACAAGTGAGCATACATACGATGCGCATGATGACGTGACTTTTGGTGCAAACAGCACATACCAACTGTCACGTTTGCATTATTCTCCAACTCATAGTTTCCTCAACAGACAGGTTGAAAACATGGCGGGCGTGATTCGGAATCCATCTACACTTGATCAGCGAGCGGTGATTCGGTTTCTAACAGCTGAAGGATGTCAATCAGTTGACATTCACCGCAGAATGCAGGCAGTATATGGTGACCAAAGTGTATCGAAGACAACGGTGAAGAACTGGGCAACGATGTTTAAAAAAGGACGTGAGTTAACGAAAGATCTTCAGATACCAGGTCAGGCATATATTATTGCGTTAACTCACGTCGTTCTTCACTGCTGTCTTCGACACACTTTTGTCACCATACACTGCCCGCATTCAGCGATGAATGTCATCTGGTCGACATCCTTCAGCTGCTAGAAACCGAATCACCGCTCGCTGATCAACTCTGGACGGACTCCGTATCACAACCGCCGTTTTCAACGGTCTGCTGAGGAAACTATACGAGTCGAAGGATAATGAAATTGTGTAAACCTGACGGATGGTATGTGCTGTTTACATCAGAAGTGACGTTATCACGCGCATCGTACCTATGTTCACTTGTTGCAGTTTGATCCGGTTTCATTTGAACACGCCTCGTATCTTTTCAAAAATTTCAAGAATCAGAAATTTAAAAAAAAAAGTTTCCATTTAGTTTGGAATGTCTTGTGTTCTCCAGAAATGTCATTTTAAACATTAAAAAAAAAATTGAACATTAAATTGCAAAATGTGTTCTTGTATTTATGCCATTTTCTTAATTTGTTTTCAATAATGGCCCACATTTAATGTGCAGTATAAAGATGTCGTGACCGAATAAGAAAATCAGAAATGTTGAAGGTACATCGTCTCTACAACGTTTTTAGGACGAATGCTGGAGAAGACTGATTGATTGATCGGTTTACACGGATCGATTGCTTTATTTACACGGAATAACACAAAAGAGGCAACTTTTTCCTTTAACAATAATTAAATTATTTTAGCCATGCTACACTTGTGCAGCCATGACCCCTCCTTGAAGGCGAAATAGAGTCTTAGCCAGCTTTGACCCTGATTCAAGGAGTCAGCTATGAGTCACTGGCTGCTCTTAGCTAATTCATTGTACTCCATCTTCAGCCTAAGTAAACGTAGATGAATAACGACAACGACGCAGCCGAACACTTTCGCTTCAAGACATCATATCATCGATGGATAGCGATCGGCCCCACAAACATAAACAAACCGAATCCTGAAAGACGCCATTTAGCTTTAATATTCACATCTCACTGGCAACGAGACTTCAAAGTGTAATAGCGAGAGCAGATCGGCGGCTGAAAACTGTATCCTCCTCTTCTTTTCGCTTATCCTTTCAAGCCTCGTTACTGGAGATCAGCGAAGACGGATGTGTTGGAATGAACAGAGCAAATATCGCAGTCAAGCTGTAAACTAGCGACACAATGCATTCCGTTCTCTGAACTATATCCTGCTTCTTATAAAACCCTATTCAGATAGAGAACAAAGAAGAGGGAGGAGAAGAAAAAGAGATCAAAGACGAAGAAGCAAAAGATGTTACTAAAGATTGAATTGACTTGGCTTCGTTCGTTCTCAATCTCCCTCTACCAAACCTTGAAAGGGCTTAAGTAGCAGAATGTAGTCCAGAGAACAGAATGCGTTGTGTCGTAGTTTACAGCTTGACTGCGATATTTGCACCTTTCGGTCTAACACATCTGACTTCAGCAAGCATTTTTGAGTACCGGGTTAGCATTCCCTCTTCGATCCCTTCTCCTTAACCAGTCTGCCCTGCTGCAGCCTGTTATCCAGGATCACCGCGTGAAGGTGTAGAAGAGTCTTAGCAGCTCTGGTTCGCTGGCCCTGACGCTAGCAGCCAGCTATGGGTCGCTGACTACTGAAGCTCATGCGCCGCTCAGCATCTGGATCCCGCTGAAGATTAAACCTGGTATCATGATCACGAGCATGAAAAGAAGAGGGCGAGCAAGAAATGGTGCCATCCCTACTCACCGAAGCTGAAGTAATGTCACACGCAACAATCTGCAGTGAAGGACTCTTTTTGGATGAACGAGGGGCTATTTTAGAGCACGACATGACCTGTCACTAGTGCCACGTATGCATATCTTCCCAGGAATTATCTTCGACCTGCAATCAAATCGAAACAACGTGGACTTCGGAGTAAAGCTGTCCTTTTGTAACATGACAATTATCGACTACATACTGCCCGTGCAACGGCTACAACCATCGAGGATCGCCATTTCCAGGGTCTACCAATTCCGCGATATTTACCAGACCTAGCCACAAATAATTTCCACGTCTTTGGACGGGCTAATAAAGACATTGGGTTCAGGTTCAATGGGGCTAATAAAGACATTGAGATCAGGTTCAATGAAGAGGTCCAGCAAGTGGTGCATAAGTGGTTTCACACGCGACCTTGAGAATTGTGTTCCACATGAATCCATGCACTTTAAAAGCGCCAGGGGACTTATATCGAAGCCAATGGAGACTACGTCTACAATTGGCAGAGTTATGGTTAGATTTTACATTGTACATTTATCAACAAAATATATTTAAGGTTTCGTTTGAAATCCACTCGAGAATATAATTGCTTGTTTGGAGAGGGGTGGTTGTGTGGTGGTAGACCTGTGTATCCGATACAACCCATTTTAATTGCTGTCTTTCAGTGAAATCTAATACAGGTATTGTTCCCACCAGATTCCTGATGTCATCGTTTCTGTTCGTGTATCTCCTTGTAACACTCAATTCTACCTCTCCCTTGTTTAAAATCTGTATTCACGTACTGTTTCTACTTCAAGCTCAAGCTGTTTTGCTTAGCTTTATGCAAAATTGATTTGTTTGGATTTCCCTCTATATCTCTCCGTCTCCCTTTTGTGTGGGTCGAGTGATCGCTGTTCGGGTTTATTTTGGAAATTGTGTTTAGTGAAAACAAACGTAATACCTATTAGACGGTGAGAAGAAAGAATTCTGGCTTAGTAGGAAAACAACATGTCATATTACAAATTAACTGTTTCTTGTCAACTTCAATTCGAATTTCATATCTGATTTTCCCAGATGCATCTTTGTAACTCTAGTATTAATTTGCTTTAAATCTGGTAATTTTCGAATTTTGGTTTTATTTGTTCTGTGGACCTATTATTTGTTCTGTGGACCTATTATTTGTTCTGTGGACCTATTATTTGTTCGAAATGTTCTTGCTTTTAGTTCGTACATTCTGGTATCTTCTTTTTTTAAATCTTTTCTTCTTTGTTCCTACAGTTCTTGCCCCGAGGCGTCGCAGAAAGGCGGGCTGCGAAGATTTCTTGTTATCGCCAGGTGTGAGGCTTGTGCTTTCGTTAGGTGTAACTTTTTGAATAGTTTCTCCAATGATGTTGCTACCTGGGAGCTGCTTGCTCCGAACCGCTCTGCCTGACGCATTGCTGTCACATATGTGCTTGCACCGATGAGCAGATGAACCATTACGGATGCGCATGAAACGCGAGCTGCACGAAAGGAATGCAGAGCTGCCCAATTACAAATGGCTGTTCATGTGTGCTCTACGTGCGGGAGAGTTTGTTATGCTGAGACCGGACTGTACAGTCATATGCATCCATATCTGAATAACCATGTCTGACGTTGTCGCCATGTTCGCTTCAGATGGGTAACTAACTAACTTACTAGGTGTAACTTCCTGATTGTATCAGAGACACATTCGATTCATAGACGTCAGGGTCGGCCCCTTGCACGTAGGCGGAAGTGAGACTTGCATATAAGCTCTCACTGCATGCTGGTCATAATGCATTCTGACTAAATGACCAAACCGCCTACATTTTTGAGAATGTTTATCTCATAGAGTGACAGAGTGACAAATGCGAAGGTGCATTCCCGCACCGGTCTTCCAGGTAAGTACACCCTCTATCGCCAACGAAGGCTCTAATGGCTTGGTCATGTTAGTCACATGGAGGATGATCGCATCCAAGATATTCTCTATGGGCAACTGGCGTGTGGTGAAAGAAGAGCTCGTCAACCATAGGTACGGTTCAAAGACGCATCTAAGCGGCACATGATGGCTCTGGATATGGATCTGACATCTTGGAAAAACATATCTGCAGATCGATGCAAGTGGAAATGTACCTGAAGAGCCACTTCAGTTTGGTCGAAAATAAGCTCATGTAACAAAGGGAAGTGAAGTGACATTGCCGAACGGAAAAGCTAAACCAAAAATTCAGCAGAGAGTTGCTACTCCAAGGTCGCATCAAGCTATAGTCAGACATGACTGAAACGGTCTACTACAATGTAGTCACTGGGTTTATCCCCACTATCTCCCTCAGCGAATTCGGTCACTTAATGTCTTTCCGGCTGCACTTCTCACAAAACGCATCTCATAGCTCTGGACTCTACTCTAATGTGTTTCTAGACGTTGGTAACGATTGCCATTCTGTACCGAAGTACCGTAGTGAGGACACTGGAAATTGGTATGGGGACATAAGAACGTGAACGACAGACGGTTGGATAACGACGCCGCCTTCGATTATCCGGCAATACACGTGTATGGTGAAGTATTGAAATAATACATGGGTTAAACAGAACCTGGATGCGGAGGGTGGTAGTGGGAGGCCACGGGTGGGGGGCATGGGGGTGGGCTCAGCAAGAGTGTGTATAATAGCAGAACTATTGGAACGATCAATATATACACACGTTGCCATATGTCGAGAGAGACTTATCACCTATAGATCTATCATGTGAGCTGTTACGTAAATTCCTAACAGAAATTGTTGTAATTGTAGCGTTAATTGACATGTCATAAACAGCTTAATACATATGTATTGTCACATTCGTATTTGTAAGAATGTTTCTGTCTGCGTTTTGCTTTTTGTTCCGAAATTTCAAATTCACGTTACCTCTTTCTTCGAGAAGTCGCAATGATCCGATGACCTCTCATGTACCTTTCATCATCATCATCCTGTGGTTGATCAGTCCGGATACTGATTGTAAGGTTGTCTGAGAATGTCTCTCCATTTGACCCTATCCTCTGGTTGATCTGTCCGAAGACTGGTTGTAAGGTTGTCTGAGAATGTCTCTCCATTTGACCCTATCCTCTGGTTGATCAGTCCGGAGACTGGTTGTAAGGTTGTCTGAGTATGTCTCTCCATTTGACCTGATACTCTGGTTGATCAGTCCGGAGACTGGTTGTAAGGTTGTCTGAATATGTCTCTCCATTTGACCCGATCCTCTACAGTTCTCTTTATGACAGCATGAGTTCGGACTTTTTTCATCCTTCTTCGAAGTCCATGTGTCAGTCACACAGTGCAATTGGCCATATATGAGTGGCGATTATTCTTATACTCAGTTCAATCCTGATATTCTATGAGGTTAACAATTTGTTTTTCTCTGAAACCATTTTTTTTTTGCCATTTCAATCGTTGTCTTAATGTATGTCTCAATGGGGGGAATCTTCTGTATCTCTAGCGAAATCCAAACTGGTTATCTTTTAGCACCTCCTTTATCTTACTATCAATTCTCGCCTTACTGTGTGCTGTCTTTGTGCTAATGACGAACTACGAAAATTAAGTTGTGTGTCTGTTCGTCCATCACGTGTGACGAAGACCATTTCTCTTATCTTTCAGCTAGTTCGTTCAGTTGAGTAGTCCGTCGTGTGTGGTTGTGGATGGGTGCGAAGTTGTATGTAGTGTTAACAGGTACGTATTTACAGAGTGTTAATAGGGGTGTAGATGTTGACACATCGGAACAACTTTCCAACGTCTTAGAAAAGTCCAACTCGATGATAGGGTAAAGTGCTTACACAAACTTACAAACAAGACTTAGTTCTGACCAATGACAAGAAAGGGTCAAATGGTGAGTAATGATCAGACATGATTACATCCACTTAGGACTGACCAATCAGGTGATGAGTCCCTTCACAGCCGCCATCTTGGCGATGACGTTTTACACAATATAATGACGTCCAGTGAGAGGTTGCCGTCAGAGATGAGGTGTTGGAGGAGGCCGTCAGAGATAAAGTGTTAGAGCATGCCGTCGAAGACGAAGTAGAGAGGGTGCCGTCAGGGATCAAATGTTAAGATGAAGGTCAGAGATGGTGTTAGAAGATGCAGTTCAGAGATGGTGTTAGAGGATGCATTAGCGATGAAGTGGTGGAGAATGCCGTCAGTGATGAAGTTAGGAGGACATCGTCAGGGATGAAATGTAGAAGATGCCGTAGAAGATGAAGTGTAATAGATTGCTGTCAGGGATAAGGTGTTGAATGTTTGCCATTCATGGACAACAGCAGCAAAGGCGAACTTCGATAAAGTTAGCAAACTTCAAAACCAAGCCATGAGAATTATAACAGGAGGCATGAAGTCAACGCCAATTGTAGAACTTGAAAAGTTTACAAAACTGCAACCCATGACCGATAGAAGAGACTGCAGAGCCCAGCTGCAGTCAGAGAAACTCCGAAGACTGACTGACCATCCAATGCACCAGAGACTAAACAATTTGGGAAATGGGAAACTAAAGCGGAGAAACTTTGCAGAAATAGCCAAAGCAAAGATGCACAAAGATCCCATACACGCACTAACAACACCAAAACCCATCACTACTGTACGAAAACCTACCTGGAGACAGGATATATTTCCAGAGGTGGTAGAAAATATACCAGGTATTGGAAACAAAAACTGCCAGACTGAAAAAGAAAGGAGAGATACTACCCTAAGCTTCATATTGAAAAGCTACCCAAGCATGGACTGGACCCATGCATACACCGACGGTTCTGTAACAAACACTACACAGAACGGAGGGGCAGGAGCATTCTTGAACCTACCAAATGGAAAACAAATAACACTGTCATTCGCTACTGGTAAGTACACAAGCAATTTCAGAGCGGAGGCAGAGGCACTGTGGGCGGCAGTGGAAGAAATGGTGACACACAATGAAAATGAAAGCCATATAATCCTGCTTACAGATGCCGTCTCCGTAGTCACAGCGCTAAAAAGCCAGAAAAACACTGAGCTTAGTGACTTAAGAGTAGCACTCTGCAAACTGTGCCAGCAGTCCGCACCAAAAAGGGTAGTGGTACAGTGGGTCCCATCACACTGCAACATCCAAGGCAACGAGGAGGCAGACAGACTGGCAAAAGAAGGTGCAAGACTACCACAAACAGATACTAGTGTGACGTACGAAGAGTCAAAACGGCTTATCAAAGCCAGATACATGACCAAATGGGAAACCGAACATACTGGTTACACCAAAAACGATGCCTATTACCAGTTGAACCGAAGAACCGCTGAACATCTGCTGCAGAACTGCCCGACATACGAGGATCAGAGAGCGCAGATGTGGCCATCACCAGTGGAACTGCAAGACAAGCTCTATGGCAGTGGCGACAGCCTCAGGATGACCGCCGCTTTTTTCGAAAAAATAATGGTTACTGTCTGACTACGAAGAAGAAGAATGTTTGCCATGGATGAAGTGTTAAGAGCCGATTGCCGTCAGGGATGAAATGTTAGATGATATCGTCAATGATAACGTGTGATAATGCCCTCAGGCAATAACTGTAATGAAATCTTTGGTAATGGATGTGAAGTATACCGTCGGAGAGAAAGTGTTAGAAGATGGCATCCTCTAATACGTCATCTCTGATAGCACCAGGGATAAGGTGGAGAATTCCGTTAGTCATGAAGCGTTGGAGGATGCCATCATGGAAGAGATGAGGGATTCTGTCAGGGATGAAGTGTTCGAGGATGCCATCAGTGATGAGGTGTTGGATGATTTTGTCAGGGATGAGGTGTTGGAGAATCCTGCTTGACTTTATCACTATACTTTTACAATTGTTTATACATAGATCTGATACTGTCCGATTACAAATTTCTATAGGATTTCTATAAGTTTTTTTCTTTCCACTCTTCCAAATGCTTTCTCTTGATCCACAAAGACCTCTGTTCATGATTGTTTACAATCTGTCAGAGTAAATAGCCTTCTCTGCAGCCTCTTATTTTCTGAAGCTAAACTATTTGTTACCTTAAAGGGGCCGGACTATTGGTCGTGTTCTAGTTTTTGATTTGTGCATAAAATTCACTGCTACACCTCAAAAGAGAAATGCCCCGGTATATTTCAGTCTATTTTGCTTTCCTTTTTTCTTCTATATATCGATTTTTGTCATCTGGGACTTCCAATGTTGTCTATGCCACGTTAGTGTTTTTTATCATCCAATTTATTCCCATGATTTGACAGGCTTGTATCGTCTCTGTTGTAGCACCGTCTATTCCTGATGCCTTGTTTCGTGGGCACTTTTATATATATCATATTCGACTTTCTGCTGCTTTGACGGTTCTACACTCTTTCTCTCTACCTCTTTCTCCCCCCCCCCCTCTCTCTCTCTCTCAGGTACACATATCTTTGAGAACATATTTCATGCTCACTACTTTCCCTCTCTCTTTCTTTCTCTCTCTCTCTCCCTCTCCCTCTCTGTCTCTCTCTTTCTCAGCTATATATATCTTTGAGTACATATTTAAAGCTCACTACATCTACCTCAGTTTAGTTCATCCGGTGACATTTTAAGATCGTTGGGGCACCCCTGTTGTGCGGTTTGTTCCAACTCGACTCGCTGGTAGTTTTCTCCATTCATGGATGTTGTATTTGCATCGTTTTCTCTGACGCCCCCGCTTCCGCTTACATTGTTCTGTGCTCTGTTGTATTGTATTTGCAAGTCATTTGGACTTCGAGAAGTGGTCAAACTATGTTAACTTCTTTTTACTCGACTGAAAAGCTCCGTGAAATATTTCAATATAATTTTGTTTGTTGTTGTTGTTGTCGGTTTGTATTAGTTTGCTATTTGTATCGTTAGTGATTGTTGATTATATAATACATTCAACTATCAATCGCATATTTCCAAATGTTTTAAATGTTCACAAGAAGTAGGTTTACTCTTTTGTGCGCCCTAAAAAGGGCTTTGAGTGACGTGTTGCAGTAGCTTTCCTCACATCCCGAGCGTGCTGATGAATGTGGACTGGGATTGTTTTACGTCTGGCTTTATCTGCGTGTCGCTCACTACATCGGGGATCACGTCGATCCCTCGGCTTGTTAGCCAGACTTCCTTGAGAACATACCGTTTCCAGGGAGGGCTACGAGAAAGTCGAGGTGAGGGTCTTGGCCAGTATATTTTGCCTGACCCTGAATAACATGTCTGATCAGTATATTGTGCCTGACTAGACGTTAGTCTTCCTCCCCAGCTGTCATACAGGAAAGACAACCACAAAAAAAAGTCCAGTTACGTCTTCAAGGCTTTCGTCTGAGATATAAGCAAATGATTACCATCTAATAATTCACAATACGGACATGAGCATTGCATATATCAAGGGCAAAAAGGAAATAGGAGAGGGATATCATAGATGGCACAGACAGACAGGACGATTGGTCAGGTACCCCACAGCTAGTTTTATTTCAACTAAAGTGAAGTGCGGTGCTTAAGTCGTCAGTCCTGCACCAAGTGTGTTGCGTCTGTCAATGTTAACCTGTGTCGCTGCACAACCACTAGGTCATATATTCACTTGCCTCGATGTCGCCCTCCTGCCCTGTAGCCAGATCTACACGCGTTGTAAGCCATCAGTAGACGTTGATGATGGTGCATTCTCGTGAGATGAGCGACCCAATGTATTTTGGAGGTATATTTTGCCTGACCCTGACTAAGTAATCTGATCCGTATATTTTGCCTGACCCTGAATAACTAATCCGATCAGTATATTTTGCCTGACCCTGACTAAGTAATCTGATCCGTATATTTTGCCTGACCCTGAATAACTAATCCGATCAGTATATTTTGCCTGACCCTGACTAAGTAATCTGATCCGTATATTTTGCCTGACCCTGAATAACTAATCCGATCAGTATATTTTGCCTGACCGTGACTAAGTAATCTGATCCGTATATTTTGCCTGACCCTGAATAACTAATCCGATCAGTATATTTTGCCTGACCCTGACTAACTAATCCGATCAGTATATTTTGCCTGACCCTGACTAAGTAATCTGATCCGTATATTTTTGCCTGACCCTGAATAACTAATCCGATCAGTATATTTTGCCTGACCCTGACTAACTAATCCGATCAGTATGTTTTGCCTGACCCTGAATAACTAATCCGATCAGTATATTTTGCCTGACCCTGACTAACTAATCCGATCAGTATGTTTTGCCTGAGCCTGACTAACTAATCTGATTAGTATATTTTGCCTGACCCTGACTAACTAATCTGATCAGTATGTTTTGCCTGACCCTGACTAACTAATCTGATTAGTATATTTTGCCTGATCCTGACTAACTAATCTGATCAGTATATTTTGCCTGACAAGATGTTAGTCTACTCTCCGATTAACAAGAACATGAATAATAATAATAACAATAATAATAATAATACAGATATACATAATAGTAATTTGTGTGTCAGTGAATGTAGTTTTTTAACTGAAACCCTCCGCAACTATGGCCCGTCACTGTTAGCAGCAGCAAATCGAACTGTCTTGAACCTTTGAAAGATGGAAATAGACTCATAGCTGACTAAGTGAATGTTTTCACACAAAAAAGGCACCAAATTAAAAAAAAATGTCACCGATTAACGTCAACAAACAAAAGACAACGCCCTCACAACATCTTTAAACTACAAATTCCTACCAACTAGCGCCCCTGGGGTCAACGGAACATCGTTTCTAAAGCTGTAATTACGTCAACAAGAACACAATCACGCAGAGGCGTGTACTCTCGCACTTGTGCAATGCGCACCAAAGAGTTTGTAAATGGTTATACATAACACTATTTCGTGTCCTCTGTTAGCCTGCACCCAGCGGTGAAATGAACCAGTGGGTCGTGTACAATTTGGGGGGAATGTTTATTACTTGACGACACTTGATTTGAGTTATCTGAGCCGTTTAGACGGTGATTGGCTGAAAACGGTGTTTAGATCGGAATTCAGAACTAAGTTATAAATGATTTTTGTGTCAGGTCAGTTATGTGGAAAGAAGACCCGTTGCACGAAATTTGAGATACATCTAAATTGTTAAGTTGTTTTCCTTTGTGCTGTTATTTGTCTCTGTCGAAGGATATGTGACCGCAACCTAATTTTCGTTTATTTTCCGACCAGTTGCGGAAGCTGAGCCGTTTGTTAAATTTATTATCGATATTTAAAATAAAATTACTGTAGAGTTGTGAATCTAACGGACACCCTCACTGCACTCAGGACGACTACATGTCCCTACCAACCCCTATCGCCAGAGATTTTAGGCAAACTCTCAGGCGCCGGAATCCTCTGTGCAACCAGCACAAGACATACCTGAATAAAACAGAACGGAGGACAAGAGAGGGGCGAACAAAACCCTCAAAAAAACAAAGCACAAATAAAGGGTCGATACGTGATCACTCCACCAACATCAGTGAGCATATTGTTATTAGATCGTCTTTCTGTCCAATTCACTCGTTCTGTTCAATTCACTCTTTCTGTCCAATTCACTCTGTGTTCAATTCACTCTTTCTGTCCAATTCACTCTGTGTCCAATTCACTCTTTATGTCCAATTAACTCTTTCTGTCCAATTCACTCTTTCCATTCTACGGTATCACCCCTTTTCAAATGCTTCCAAGCTTTTTTCATCCCTTCTTGCATGAGTCTATGTTTCAGCTCCATAAAGTACAATTGTCCATTACGTTAACAGTATTTTTCCACGGAGAACTGTGTGAATGATGAGGTGGCAATTTTAATATATTTCGCCTACCCTTACGAACAGAGACAATCAATTCGCAAGCTGACATTAAGACATTCAAAAAACTAAATCCACGTTTCCGCAGTGTTCGGCGGCCGCACAAGAATCCAGCAGACCTGCTTCTCTTTCACGACAATGCGCGTCATCACATAAGTCTGGCAACAAGAGAAACAATCACTAAATTGGGTTGGACTGTACTACCCGATCCAATAAAATAGTCCCGATTTGGCACCTTCTAATTTTCATATGTTTGGTCCACTCAATGATGCTCTCCGTGGGACAAGGTTTGAAGGCGATGAAGAAGTGCTTCATGCAGACACGAAATGGTTACATGATCAAGACAAAATCTGGTACGGGCTAGGAATCCTTGCACTTGTTTGGGGTGAGGTAGAGCCGTACGGACTAGGAATCCTCGCACTTGTTAAGCGCTGACATAATGCAGTACAAATTGACGTGGATTATCTTGAATAATACAGATGTTTACATGCCATATCCATGCATTTTGTCTAGAAATGTCATACCTTTTAAATAAACAGCGCATGAGAAAAACGATGCGGTGCATTACTTTCTGAACTTTCCCCTTGTATGTTCTCAGCTTTCAGCAGAACACGCAAGGTTGGTCATGCAGTGGATCGAATCCCACTGCAATATTTAAGGCAATGAAGCTGCAGACAAACTAGCAAAGTCTGGAGGAGCATCCCCTTAAACAGACCTGAGTATCAGATATGAGGCCAAGACCATAATTAAAACCAACTTCAGGGTAAAATGGGCTGATCAACACCCGACTTCCGAAAGAAGACAGCTACTTTAATTTAGCTAGAGAAGAGCAAGTCATCACCTTCAGACTGAGAACTGGGCACAACAGACTCATGTTCATGTGGAGAGCATACCATGACCGTGGAACACATCCTGCAAGGATACAAAAATATAGAACAATACTGGCCTCGCCAGACAGATATAAGACAAAAGCTGTGTGGAGATAAAACAATCTTACAGAAAACGGTGCCCTTTTTAAGAGAAACCGTTACCTTAATCTGAGGATGAACGAAGAAGAAGTCAGTTCTATTGTATGGCTCTGTGACTTGGGAAACAAAGAAAAGTACAACTAAAACGGCCTAAGCATTCATCAATGAATGTTTGCACGAATTGAGGGGATACAATGGTATGATAAAGTCACATATATAGAACTGTTGTAAAGAAGCGGACGCCAGTTCGACTAGACGTAAGGAGAAGGCGTTGGCGATGGATAGGAAACACATTACGGAATCCAGCTGATGTCATTACAAGGCAATCATTGTTCTGTAATCTTCAGGGCGAGAAAAGTAGAGGCAGACCTAAACACACGTGAAGGAAGAAAGGAAGTCCAGACAAAAGAGCTGGAACGGAACGACGTGGAGTAAGGGCGGAAGTGCTATCTAGTACTGATGGCGCACGACAGGAAGACTCGAAGAGTATTGTTAAGGAACTATGCTCCAGCGGAAGCTGATGGGTTTTGATTGATTACCCACATATTTTGTTGATTGTCTATTTGCCGTCGTTGTCTGTTGCTTCCTCTTTTTTTCGCTTTCTCGGTACATCACTTTCTTTTTCTCTCAGTATGTTTGTTTTTTATTTTCATTTTCTTTCAGTCTTTCTCTCTCTTTCTCTCTTCCTCTCTTATGTATGCTACTCTCTCTTGCTCGTTCCCTCTCCTATGTTTGCTCTCCCTCTTGCTCGTTCCCTCTCTTATGTCTGCTACTCTCTCTGTTGATCATTCTCTCTCAGGTGTACATCTGTCTTTATCTCTCTCCTCTTTTCATGTTCGATAACAGTATGTTGTTCTTCAGATTATGTTGAGTTTATCAATGTACAATTCCTTGTTTTGTTGTTGTTCACTTGAAATGCTTGTCGGTTTGCTGGCAGTGGTATCTGATTTCGTTCACACTTGAAAAACATCAAAGTTTAGCGAGTAACTAGGTCAACATTCATTTTACCATTTCAGGCTATCAAACGGCAAACTGCAATGGTTGATGGAAACATTCTTACATTATGATTATGTCATTCTGAGAAACATTACTTCATCGCGTCGAGGCATACGCATTTACATTTATTCCATTTGTCGAAGCCATGTCCGTTGAAAGCAGTGATAGGGGATTACGCCGTCACTTATAACTGCCATCAGAACCAAAAATACACATTGGTTAAAATTCATCATCATCTACTATCCTGCTCATGCCGAAGTTAAGGGCAATGAAAAAGCTGACATCATGGCTTCACAAGCCACCATCTTGGGCACATTAGTGATGGATAGAAGTGAAATTTTGAAATCAATCGCGTACGAAGAAGAAATCAATCAATAACTGCCTGCTGGATGAGAACATGGCAATAGATGAAGCATCAATCCACAGACTGCAAAGTTTCGACATTAAACGAGATTCGAGCGGAGTGGGGCGCATGAGAGGACGGCGCAGGAGAGTGTAGAACCAGCGAGCTACAGGGACCATCAGCATTCATATCTTGATGAGAGAGACTGAGCACCTATAGGTATGCCCGGAGTGCAGTGACGTCGATTCTTTGAAACAAACAAACATACATCATTATCATGTAGCATGTCTTTTGCAGAACGCCACTTTCACAAGAGCCGATCTGTAGAAATCTTGATCTCTGGTCAGAACTCCCGCCTCATCTTCATGACCTACTTTCTCCTCGGTCTACCTCTGCCCTGTCCAGGCACAACGACCCTTCAGTATCGTTCTCTCCAGGCTATTATGACGTATGATGTGGTCAAAATATTTTAGCTTCCTAAACACGATATTCTTTACTACCCAACTTTCCTCAATATCAAATCCTTTTTATGATTCCTCATGTTTCCTCTTTCTTATTCACAGTATTTTGAGCACCCTATTGTAGCATTTTAGTTCAAAAGATTCAATCTGTTTCTGAAGTGTTTGTGTGATGGTCCACGTTTCACGCCTGCACATTGCCACCGAGAAGAGGGAGGTCGTAGGATTTTTATGTTCGTCGTTTATAATAAAATGTCAGACGTTCCTCATTTTATTCAACATCTGCATTGCCATAGCCATTCTCCGTCTGACTTTCTTCATGCAATCTCCATTGTTGTTTTTAGCTGAGCCGAGGCACTCAAAACGTGTGACTTTCTCATTCTCCTGTAGTTTTACAGTTAACTTTAGGGTTGGTGTTTGCTTTGCCTGTGCTGATTAATCTGCAGTTGTTTTACAGTAAACTTTAGTGTTGGTGTTTGCTTTGTCTGTGCTGATTAATCTGCAGTTGTTTTACAATAACTTTAGGCTTGGTGTTTGTCTTGTCTGTGCTCATTATCTTGGTTCTACTTTAAAAATGTACTTTAGAAAATGTTCCTTTAAAAATGGTAAACAATCAATATACGTAAATTCGAAGGTTTGGTTAAGTGGGAAAATCCTAGGTACTTTTGTTGACCGACAAGGCATAAATGTGTTATTAATTGTTGTGGATTACTCTCACAAATAATTTCTCACAACTCGTTTGTCACCTGTTATTGGAAACAAGAACAGCCAGACTGAAAAAGAAAGAAGAGACATAACCCTGAGGTACATAGCGGAAAACTATCCAAGCATGGACTGGACCCATGCATACACCGACGGTTCTGTAACAAACACAACACAGAATGGAGGGGGAGGGGTATTCCTGAGACTAACAAATGGTAGAAAAATAACACTGTCAGTGGCAACTGGAAAATTCTAAAGCAATTTCAGAGCGGAGGCAGAGGCACTGAAGGCTGCAGTAAAAGCAATGCTGACAGGCGAAAGCAATGAAAGCCAGATAGTCCTGTTTACAGGTGCCCTGGCCGTAGTTACAGCACTAAAAACCAGAAAAATACTGAACTTAATGATTTAAGAGCAGTACTCAGTCAACTATGCCAGTAGTCCGTACCAAAAAGAGTAGTGGTACAGTGGGTTCCATCCCACTGTAACAACCAAGGCAACGAGGAGGCAGACAGACTGGCAAAAGAAGGTGCAAGACTACACAACCAGATTCTAGTGTGACCTTCGAAGAGTCCAAAAGGTTTTTTAGGGCCAGATACATGGCCAAATGGGAAACAGAATATACTGGCTACACAAAAAATGATGTCTACTATCAGCAGGTCGTAGTCTTCAGACCCCGCACAGGCCATAACAGACTGAGGTACCATCTATTAAATAAACTGAAGATAGGTGGCACTGACGAATGCACCTGTGGGACAGGGAAAATGACCGCTGAACATCTGCCCGACAGACGAGGACCAGAAAAAGCACATGTGGCCATCACCAGTGGCAATACTAGACAAGCTCTATGGCAGTGTCGACAGCCTCAGGATGACAGCTGCTTTCTTCGAAAAAATTCAAGTTGACGTCTGACAGTGTACGAAGAAGAAGAAGAAGAAGAAGAGGTTTAATTATTATTATTATTACAATTGATGGAGTACAATGACGAATCCAGAATGCAAAAAAGATTTACGACGACCTCTTCCCAACAATAAGATCTTTACGACGACCTCTTCACGACGACCTCTTCATAATAATACGATTTTTACGACGACCTCTTCCCAACAATTAGATCTTTACGATGACCTCTTCACAACGATAACAAGACGAAAGCTGACAGTATGGCCAGCTCTCGAGGTCAATTGGCCTTGCGAATACGATATTACATGGTAAAGTATAAGGCAAGCGAAAGTAGGGGACGTCCAAGAAAGCGAAGGGAAAAAATATTTATTAACGGCCTAAAGGGGGCCACAAAGCAACTGCAGACAAAGAGTATCGACATAGGTTTGTGGAGGTATCGGCAGGGGTGTTTCAATGATCTCAATAGGACATCGGACGAATTGAATTGAGCTGAATTTGTACTGCAATGCATCTGGGGTAGTTGTCTCGCCGCAGCGACTCAATTTCAACCAGTGTTCGTAAAGCGATCTCAGTCCCGCCAGGCGGAGCGATAGCGCGGGCTTGCGGAAAACGCTCGCCTGCCTTTTCCCGTAGTGCGAATTGGGTGCGGTTTGTTGTAGTGGCTCTTCCACCGAGGTGCGCTAGTCTGGTCCGTATCAGGAAACGTGGTCCGTCCGTGGTGATTTATCTAAGGCTTATAGCAGAGCTCGACAGTACGTCTCGCTGGTGGTCCGACTCTCGCAAAGAGCTTGTGACCGGCAAATGGAAAGCAGGAATCGTTGCCTCGAGGCCCTGCGTTCTCCCTACGGAGAAGGGCAGGCCAAATTGTGTCTCTAGTCCCAGTGAAATTCGTCGCCGAGGTCGTTGGAATCCGTTCTGCACAGAGCGCTGCCATATTCCTCGAGCGAGTCCGGTCGGTCGGTCGTCTGGTGCGTGTGGGAGGCCCCTGTCAGGCGGTCCTAGGTCGACGGAGTGAGGGACGGGTGGAACAAACCGTCCGTCCCGTCAGTCGGTCCTTGCGGCCGTCGTCCCAGCGAGGCTTTTTACACACCCTTCCTCCGCCGACCGGTGTGTGCTGTACGTACGTCTCCGACAGATATCTGGTTGATCCTGCCAGTAGTCATATGCTTGTCTCAAAGATTAAGCCATGCATGTCTAAGTTCACACTGTCTCACGGTGAAACCACGAATGGCTCATTAAATCAGTCGAGGTTCCTTAGATGACACGATCCTACTTGGATAACTGTGGCAATTCTAGAGCTAATACATGCTTACCAAGCTCCGACCCTCGCGGAAAGAGCGCTTTTATTAGTTCAAAACCAATCGTCGTTTCCCCTCGCGGGGTTGCGGCGTCCCCACTGGTGACTCTGGATAACTTTGTGCTGATCGCATGGCCTCATGTGCCGGCGACGCATCTTTCAAATGTCTGCCCTATCAAATGTCGATGGTACGTGACATGCCTACCATGTTTGTAACGGGTAACGGGGAATCAGGGTTCGATTCCGGAGAGGGAGCATGAGAAACGGCTACCACATCCAAGGAAGGCAGCAGGCGCGCAACTTACCCACTCCCGGCACGGGGAGGTAGTGACGAAAAATAACAATACGGGACTCTTTCGAGGCCCCGTAATTGGAATGAGTACACTTTAAACCCTTTAACGAGGATCTATTGGAGGGCAAGTCTGGTGCCAGCAGCCGCAGTAATTCCAGCTCCAATAGCGTATATTAAAGTTGTTGCAGTTAAAAAGCTCGTAGTTGGATCTCAGGCGCAGGCGGGCGGTCCGGCTCGCGCCGGTTCACTGCCCGTTGTCTCCTGCCCTACCGTCTGCCGGCTCTCTCCCACGGGTGCTCTTCGCTGAGCGTCCATGGTGGCCGGCGCGTTTACTTTGAAAAAATTAGAGTGTTTAAAGCAGGCCTCGGCTGCCTGAATAATGGTGCATGGAATAATGGAATAGGACCTCGGTTCTATTTTGTTGGTTTTCGGAACTGGGGGTAATGATTAACAGGGACAAACGGGGGCATTCGTATTGCGGCGTTAGAGGTGAAATTCTTGGATCGCCGCAAGACGAGCTACTGCGAAAGCATTTGTCAAGAATGTTTTCATTAATCAAGAACGAAAGTCAGAGGCGCGAAGACGATCAGATACCGTCGTAGTTCTGACCATAAACGATGCCGACTAGCGATCCACAGGAGTTGCTTCGATGACTCTGCGGGCAGCTTCCGGGAAACCAAAGTGTTTGGGTTCCGGGGGAAGTATGGTTGCAAAGCTGAAACTTAAAGGAATTGACGGAAGGGCACCACCAGGAGTGGAGCCTGCGGCTTAATTTGACTCAACACGGGAAAACTCACCCGGTCCGGACACTGTAAGGATTGACAGATTGATAGCTCTTTCTTGATTCGGTGGGTGGTGGTGCATGGCCGTTCTTAGTTGGTGGAGCGATTTGTCTGGTTAATTCCGATAACGAACGAGACTCTAGCCTATTAAATATTTCGCCGGTCCCTCGATGCGCCGGCGCAACTTCTTAGAGGGACGAGTGGCGTTTAGCCACACGAGATTGAGCAATAACAGGTCTGCCAGGATCATTATCGGTCACGGCCAACACTGAAATGATTGACATGCCGAGACCACTCTTCTGGGGTCTAATATGGAACTGGTGCTGGATTTAGACCCCCAGAAATCTGGGGTTATGCCCCCTGTGGCCCGGTTTGGTCTGCATCCAGTGCTCTGAAAAAGGAATTGATGGAAGAGCACTATCAGGAGTTGAGCCTGAGACCTAAATTAACTTAACACGCCAATACTGCAGAATGACTATCAAAAAGTACACCTTCGTGGGGTCTAATAGAGAACATGTGCTGGAATTAGACCCTCCAAAATCTGGGGCTACCCTCTAAGAAACTTGATTGTCTCGCTAAGGGAATTGACGGAAGGGCACCACCAGGTGTGGAACCTGCGGCTTAATTTGACTGAACACGCCAATACTGTAGAACAACTGACAAATCGAGAGCACTGCCGTCTGGGTCTAATAATGAACGTACGCTGGTATTAGACTCACGGATGACAAGTCAGCTCTCAAACACTCAAATGAAAGAACGCTACGGAAATCGTGTTTAACTCCGCAGAAACCGCAGATTTCAAATACCTGGTCATTGACAAACAAAAGCCCTCAATACATTCGTCTGACCAAATAGTGAACGGGTGCTGGAAATAGATCATCTGAAGACAGGTCAGTTTTACCCTACAAATGACAGAGCGTTGCTACGGAAAACCAGCTCAAATCGAGAGGAGCCGCAGACACTTTGGTTCACGTACCAGGCTGATAAGCCAAGGGTGCGAGGCTACCATGTGGGGGATTACGGCCGAACCCTTGTAAGCCGCAATCCCTGCCAAAATCTCAGCACCACTGCAATGGGAGGCTCCTACATGCTCGGGACCTGGGGCTTGCGCCCCAGCCCTATCAGGTAGAGCCACAGTAAGAGGTCCATTGCCGTCCGCCAATCAAAGCGGGCGGACAACTGCTTGATACCCACCCTATACGGCGATGGGGTGCGAAACCACCAACCAAAGACTTAGTACCTGGTCGGGGTGTCGAAAACAGTAGAGCAGCCACCTCACTGTGAACTGTCAAGACTCAACCACTGACCATGAGAGTTGTCCGCACATCAGGCGAACAACATCTCTGTGACATTACCAGGCTTGTCCTCTGGCTGAATGCACTCCGGCTACGATATCTACCTCTGTACGTTATCAGCCATATAACTATCATACTGGACGCAGAAGAGATGCAGACCAGCGGACATTGCACACCTGCCCCACTGTGTCAACACCCCAGGTGGCGGGGAATGCTAGGCGTACCATCCCTGCATAGAAGCCAAGAAAATAAAGGGAAAAAGAGATACCCCACTCACATGCAAATGCTACGTTTCTGGCAGGACGTGACGATCCTGGGATACAGACACACTGGACTGCCTCTCTTCCGGGTAAACCAGTCCATCTCATATATCATCATATATCATCATTGCACCCTATAGACACGAGTAGTGAAGACTCGATAGTCTGGTAAGACAACTTCCATAAGAGAGAAAACTCTGATCATAAACAACTGCTGCCTTGCAGATAGGCTGGGGACAGCCAAAGGCTAAGGAGGGCATCCCTACAGAAACGCCTGTTGAAATCGGATGCACGGGGCCGCAAGCCTAACAAAACAGTGCAACGTAAATCACAGTATGATGGCAGTACAACCTATTAGAAAAACGCATGGCGCTCATCCTGCGGAGTCCCGCCAGGCAGCGATAGTGCCGGGCATCACGCCTCGAAGGGGCCCACCCTTGACTACTGGTGGTCACCCACCAATGTGTCGTGGAGTCAAGGCACATGGCTATGGGGCAACTTCTATTGGCCAAAACCTCAAGACCCTCGAAATACTACAGTGGAATGCGGAGGGAGTCATTAACAAAAAACTTTCCCTAACACACCACCTGCATGAAGGCAAGATTGACGTGGCATGTATCCAGGAAACGCACCTCAACAATAACCATAAATTCTCAATCAGAGGATATCAGACCTTCCGTCTAGATAGAGAAGGCCACAAAGGAGGGGTCCTGATACTGACCAGAAACTGCATACCGAGTAGCGCGGTATCTGTCAATCACACCGGACAAGCAGAAATTGTAGGAGTTGACATAATGGCTCAAAAGACGAAGCTCCGCTTTTTCAATCTGTACGGACCACCAAACAGAGACCTGTCGCTCTCGAGTATGGAGGTCAGAGACTCCAACTGCATAGTAGTTGGAGATTTCAACAGCCACTCGGAGAGATGGGGATACTCTGACACAGACAGCAGAGGTGACGAAGTGGAAGATTGGGAGATAGATGCAAATCTCTCCCTAATCAATAGGCCGGAGGATAGCCCTAGCTTCTATTCAAGAACATGGCATACCACCTCGACTCCAGATTTGGCTTTCTCCACACAGGACATACACCATAAAATAGACCGCCAGGTGCTAAACCAACTGGCAGGTAGCGACCACAGGCCGATCAGGCTAACCATTGACATGGAAGTAGGCCCACAGGAAACAAATCCGCTCCCACGTTGGAATTACAAACGAGCCGACTGGGACAGATTTGCAATCCTGACAGATGGGCTGTGTGAAACCATCAACACACGAAACACCAAAATGAAGCCCATGGTAGAGAGCCTAAGCAAGGCAATAATGCAAGCCGCCACTGAAACCATCCCAAGAGGAGCTAGGAAAAACTATAAGCCCTACTGGAATGATGAGTTGCAGAAAGTGGAAAATGCAGTAACAAATGCTAGGAACATGGCAGAGCGAGAAAAATCCATGGAGGCAAACATCGCCCTCAAAGCCGCCGCGGCGAAGTACAAACACACTCTCAAGCAAACAGCAAGAGAAAGCTGGAAAAATAAAACGGAAAGTCTAAACCTGGACAAAGACGGGAACAAGCTATGGAAACTAGTCAGAGCCATGAACGACGAAACCCCGTCAAATAAACAAATTACTATCAAGAAGGGCGAGAACTTGATCACAGGTAAGAAAGCCGCAAACGCCTTTGTCGATCACTATGCCAGAGCAAACCACATCGAGGTCCCTGCAGATAAGCATACAGACATTAGCGAAGAACTAAAGGGACACGAAAACATGAATACGGCTCCTGAAGAGCACATGATGGCCAAACTAACAATGCGCGAAATGGAAGAGGCTATGAGAACACTAAAGAAAAGGAAATCTCCCGGAAAAGACGGGATAACAAACGAAATGCTGATGGGGCTGGGCCAAACAGCGAAGAAGAAACTGCTATCGGTTCTGAACCAAAGCTGGAAAAGGGGAATTGTACCACAGGCATGGAAAGATGCAATACTGGTACCAGTACCAAAAACAGGAAAGGACAAAACAGATCCAAATGGATACAGGCCCATAAGCCTACTGAGCTGTGTCGGCAAGCTGATGGAACGGATGATAAACACCAGACTGATGTGGCATCTGGAAGAAAAACGAATACTAATTCCACAGCAAGCCGGCTTTAGACAGCACAGATCCACTGAGGACCAGGTCATCCTCATAGCCCAAGAGATAGAAGATGCCTACCAGGCACAGAAACACACAGTAGCTGTTTGGGTGGATCTGGAAAAGGCATTTGACAAAGTCTGGAAAGATGGACTTAGAGTCAAGCTAAGAAGAAGTGATGTCTGTGGGAAGATGTACAAGTGGATCAACCACTACCTCAAACAAAGAACGGCCAGAGTCCAAGTACAAGGGCAGATGAGCAAAAAGGTGACACTCGAGCAGGGAGTACCCCAAGGGGGAGTATTGTCACCCACACTCTTCCTGGTATATATAAACGATATTACAGAGAATATACCAAGAAGAGTCCATAGCTCAATGTTTGCAGACGATCTGGCTATGTGGACCTCTGAAAAGAATCTCACCATAGCAAGAAATCGGATGCAGACGGCCCTAACATCGCTGGAAGAGTGGGCGAACTCATGGCTGGTCAAAATAAACGAGGAGAAAACAACATGCACAATATTCTCGCTCTCATTAAAACCCCAAAGTACCAAATTAAGTCTAAATGGCAAAATCCTGCAGCCAAACGACAACCCAACCTATCTGGGAGT
This sequence comes from Ariolimax columbianus, assembly GCA_036924085.1. Lineage (NCBI taxonomy): Eukaryota > Metazoa > Mollusca > Gastropoda > Stylommatophora > Arionidae > Ariolimax > Ariolimax columbianus. The sequence continues at coordinate 31,296,896 of JAVGWX010000015.1, forward strand.
CACATTTGAACGGCGCATGACATGGAAAAGTCAGATTGAGAGAAACCGAATGAAAGCCAGAGAAAGAATGGCAATTATGAGGAAACTTGCTGGCACAAGCTGGGGAGCAGACGAAGAGTGAGACCAGTTCTCGAGTATGGCATTGCGGCATGGACAACAGCAGCGAAGGCGAACTTCGATAAAGTTAACAAACTTCAAAACCAAGCCATGAGAATTATAACAGGTGGCATGAAGTCAACGCCAATTGTAGAACTTGAAAAGATTACAAAACTGCAATCCATGACCGATAGAAGAGACTGCAGAGCCCAGCTGCAGTCAGAGAATTTCCGAAGACTGACGGACCATCCACTGTACCAGAGACTAAACAATTTGGGAAATGGGACACTAAAGCGGAGAAACTTTGCAGAAATAGCCAAAGCAAAGATGCACGAAGATCCCATAAACACACTAACAACACCAAAACCCATCACTACTGTACGAAAACCTACCTGGAGACAGGATATATTTCCAGAGGTGGTAGAAAATATACCAGGTATTGCAAACAAAAACTGCCAGACTGAAAAAGAAAGGAGAGACACTACCCTAAGCTTCATAACGAAAAGCTACCCAAGCATGGACTGGACCCATGCATACACCGACGGTTCTGTAACAAACACTACACAGAACGGAGGGGCAGGAGCATTCCTGAACCTACCAAATGGCAGAAAAATAACACTGTCATTCGCTACTGGTAAGTACACAAGCAATTTCAGAGCGGAGGCAGAGGCACTGTGGGCGGCAGTGGAAGAAATGGTGACACACAGTGAAAATGAGAGCCATATAGTCCTGCTGACAGATGCTCTCGCCGTAGTCACAGCGCTAAAAAGCCAGAAAAACACTGAGCTTAAGAGAAGCACTCTGCAAACTGTGCAAGCAGTCCGCACCAAAAAGGGTAGTGGTACAGTGGGTTCCGTCACACTGCAACATCCAAGGCAACGAGGAGGCAGACAGACTGGCAAAAGAAGGTGCAAGACTACCACAAACAGATACCAGTATGACGTACGAAGAGTCAAAACGGCTTATCAAAGCCAGATACATGACCAAATGGGAAACCGAACATACTGGTTACACCAAAAACGATGCCTATTACCAGTTGAACCGAAGAGAGCAGGTCGTTGTCTTCAGACTTCGCACTGGCCACAACAGACTGAGGTACCACCTATTCAACAAATTGAAGATAGGGTGTACCGACGAATGCCCGTGCGGTACTGGTAAAATGACCACTGAACATCTGCTGCAGAACTGCCCGACATACGAGGATCAGAGAGAGCAGATGTGGCCATTACCAGTGGAACTGCAAGACAAGCTCTATGGCAGTGGCGAGAGCCTCAGGATGACCGCCGCTTTTTTCGAAAAAATAATGGTTACTGTCTGACTGTGTACGCAGAAGAAGAAGAAGAAGTACTGCAATGCGTCGTACTGACGTCACTTAGTAACATTTTGTCTCGATATGACATTTTATAATTACTTGCAGTCAGTTCAGTTGATTCCATCGGATCTTTAATAATTAGCGAATCCAGCGTTCTTGGCACCTGAAAATATAAACATAGCTTCTTCCTTTGGACCGTTATCCATATTACATTACCACTAAAATGTACGTTCTTAATATGTATCTTCAATTTAAGTGTTTGAAGACAAAATCAAACATTAATGTGCATACATGGATTGAGGTAGGGGTGAGACAAGAGATCGGCGGAAGACGTGACGCAGACGAGAGGAGCGGAAAAGGATGACTCTTTAGCAGGCAAGGGGTGCGGGAAGAGGTTATCCTTTAATTGTTAAACTGCTGTTCGAGGGCCAGCGAACCAGAGCTGCCAAGACCCTTCTACACCTCCACGCGGTGATCCTGGATAACAGACTGCAGCAGGGCAGAATGACTAAGGAGAAGGGATCGAAGAGGGAATGCTAATCCGGTACTCAAAATGCTTGCTAAAGTCGGATGTGTTGGACCGAAAAGTGCAAATATCGCAGTAAATCTGTAAACTACGACACAACGCATTCCGTTCTCTGTACTACATTCTGCTACTTAAGCCCTCTCAGGGTTTGGTAGTGGGAGATTGAAAAAAAACGAACGAAGCCAAGCCAAGCCAAACTACTGTTCCTTCTTTCATATTGTACATTTCGATTGTCGGACCTTCTGCACGGGGATTGGTAATAAATAAGTAAAAAAACCACAGTGTAAAGCCTGTCATGTGATGTAGTCATTTTTCATTTCCAATTTGACATATACGGACCCTTTAACAACGTTCAAAAACACACTATAGTAATACCTTGTTTCTGAATGGACACAGGTAATTAATAGCTATAGGTTTCCCCAACGAAACACCGTTATGTTTTAAACTAGTCACGAATTGCACAGTGAACTGACAGTGCGAGGAAGTGTGGCCTAGAGGTGAAAAGTTCGTTTCACATTCCCAAAGCACCGGCTTCGAATCCCGCCGTGTCCCGTTTGGCACACACGGCATTTTTTCTTGTGAGGATCGCTCCTCCTGCTATGAAATTTGTAACAGCCACATAAGTTGGCGGTTGTGAGAGCCGACATGCTGCAAAGGACGTGCTACTTCCATTACATTATTCGACAGTTCTGTATTCTGCTAGGAGTTCAGCCCCTTTCAGAGCGTATTGCTTTTAAGCGCATCTCAAAGGTAAAGTCTTTGATATAGGAAATGTATTCATGAGTCACACACCCTCGTATAACCAAAAATGCTATGTTTGTAACTGAAATGACGTACATTCATTAAAAAAAAAAAATGAATTGTCAAGTTTTTAACATACAGTGTGTTCTCACTCGCTACTAACCTCTGATTCTCCCTTACAACTGTTAAACCTATGAACGTAATTCAATAATATTTGACAGGGACATACCTCGGTGTGCGAGAAGCATACTGGACTCATAGAAAATGTTGAGTGTGGTCGTCATTAGCATTAAGGCATGCCTGCACACGCCTCTCCATGTTACTGAAGGTTTTCACCAACACACCAGGAGTCACAGATTCAATTACTCGACAAATGTTTTCTTGTAGTTCCATGAGATTCCTTGGCTTGTTGGGATACATTTCCCCCTTTTAGCATACCCGTTGGGATACACTTCCCCCTTTTAGCATACCCGTTGGGATACACTTCCCCCTTTTAGCATACCCGTTGGGATACACACCCCCCTTTAGCATACCCGTTGGGGTACACTTCACCTTTTAACATACCCGTTGGGATACACTTCCCCCTTTTAACATAACCGTTGGGATACACTTCACCTTTTAACATACCCGTTGGGATACATTTCCCCCTTTTAGCATACCCAGAAGAAGACAGGTCAGGCCAGCTCAAGGTCAGGCGACCTTGGTCGGAAAAGTCCCTGAGAAATCACACGATCTTCAAAGAAGGATGTAATTTCCGCCATGCCGAGATTTGAGGTGGATCAAGTGGCTCCATCCTGCTGAAAACAGCCAGTACATAGTTTCCTCGTTGTCAAACTGGTTCACAATATGTCCATGTCAAATTGTAGTGAATTACGTTCATTGGTTTAAACGGTACATGTATGGGAAATCCAGGGTCCGGTAGCGATGGGGAATACCCTTTATATGATTTAGGTTCATTTAATAACTGCAACAAAGAAATCCAGAATCATGTCCTAAATATTTTCAACAAGAAAACGTACACCAAAAAATTAAAAGCGTCTTGTGATTTACCGTATAATTTGCTTCAGTTGAAACGAGCAACGGAAAAGCACAAAACAGTGCCAAACAAAACGGTTTGATAGAATAATGACAAACACGCTAATGCCAGATTTTATCAATGCGGTTGTGGAAGTTGAACAAAAGTGGCATGTCAAACTAAGTGTACACATATGGTATTTAATACTGCTGGTTTTGGGGCCTACCTTTTCATGAGCTGTCGTTTATGGCGTCACTGACTCCCATATCTCCTCCCATCGAGTTGATGACTGTAGTGTTGATGAGATCCGAGAGAGGGTAGGGTCTTTGTCCCTGTGTTCGTGTGAGTGTTGTTGATCCTCAACTGATAGAATACAACAAATTGCAAGGGGAATAGTTAAAGTTTGTTGATTTAACAGTTTCAGTCAATACACGGAAACGAAAAGCAGACTATGGAAACCAGGCGGGCAGACATACGGACAGATAGGCAAATGGTTACATAGAGTGACAGACAGATAGACATACAAGTGCGTAGCAGGCAGGCCGGCAGACATATGCAGGTACACTAGCAGAAATCATTAAACGAGAACGGGGTGGGGGTTGGCAGGACAGAACAAGGCAGGAGAAGACAAGACAAGACATGACTGGAGAAGACAAGACATGCCTGGACAAGACAGGACAGGACAGGACAGAACAAGACAGGGGAAGGCAAGACAAAGACATGACTGAACAGGACTAGACAAGACAAAACATGACTGGACAAGACATACTGGACAAGACAGGACTGGACTGGGCAAGACAGGAAAAGAGAAGACAAGATTTGACTGGACAAGATAAGTCATGACTGGACAAGACAGGACATTACTGTACAGGACAGGACAGGACAGGACAGGACATGACTCGGCTGGAAAAGACAGGACTAGACAAGACAGGACTGGACAAGACCGGACTAGACAAGACAGGACTGGATTGGACAAGACAGGAAAAGAGAAGACAAGACTTGACTGGAGAGGACAAGACATGGCTGGACAAAAGAAGACATTACTGTACACGAGAAGACAAGACATGAGAAGACAAGACAGGAGAAGACAAGACATGAAAAGTCAAGACAGGAGAATACAAGACATGATAATACAAGACATGATAATACAAGAAATGAGTAGACACAAAATGAGAACACCAGACAGTAGAACACAGGACGTGACGGAAAAAAATCAAGACAGGAGAACACAGGACATGAAATACATGACAGAACAGAAAGACATGACATTATAAGACAGGACAGGACAGGAGAAGACAAGACAGGAGAAGACAAGACAGGAGAAGACAAGACAGGAGAAGACAGAACAGGACAGGAAGACATGACAAGACATGTGCAGACAAGAACACGAGAAGACAGGACCGGACAGGACAAGACTAGACAAGACAAGAGAAGACAAGACATGCCCTCACAACACAAGACAAGACAGGAGAAGACAGAACAGGACAGAAGGAAGGGACAAGACAAGAAATGACAATACCATGTCCAAGACCAAGAGCAAGAAAAAGATCAGGACCAAGACAACACACGACAAGACAAGACAAGAAAAGACAAGACAGGAGAAGACAGAACAGGACAGGAGGAAAAGACACAACAAGACAGGAGAAGACAGAACAGGGCAGGAGAAAAGGACATGACACGATAAGACAGGAGAAGTCAGAACAGGACTGGAGGAAAGGACAAGACATGACACGACAAGACAGGAGAAGTCAGAACAGGACAGGAGGAAAGGACAAGACAAAATACGACAAGAAAGGAGGAGACAGAACCGTACAGGAGGAAAGGACAAGACAAGACAACACACGACAAGGCAGGAGAAGACAGAACAGGACAGGAGGAAAGGACAAGACAAGACAAGACAAGACAAGACAAGACAAGACAAGACAAGACAAGACAAGACAGGACAGTTGATAGACATACGTAAGCATTCAATCACGCAGTACAGATGCAAAAATACACACACGCACATACACACAAGTACATCAGTGTATGAAAAGAAAAATCAATAGAATGATAGAGAGATATAGTCAGACAGACACGCATAGCCACAGCTGGAAGCAACGTTAGTCATAGATTGATAGTGAAAATTGTAACAGCTTTGACGAAAGGCTATATATCATTTGGGACACACATACCTGTGGTTATAGCTTGGAGACGACATGTTTGGTTTGTGCTCTTCATAAGCCCAGCAGAAAAACAAAAACAACCAACAGTTCTAGCAAGAGCAACATAACAGCAAGAAACACTAAAAACTAAAAGGACCTGGACGGGGGTACCAATGAAGTCGTTTTTAGGGATACATACATTTTATATAAATACAAAATATCCATTCATCCAGAAGGTTAAAACAAATCGTATGTTGATGTCTGCAAGACATCCATTCCAATAGCAGATAAAACATATATTCTTAAGGCTGCAAAACATAAATTGTTACGAAAGAAGAAATAATTCACTCTCAGTACAGAAAAAAATAGTATTCTTAGTACTGTAAAGCATCCACTCTCAGTGCTGTGAAACATCCATTCTCTGAGAATCATCCATTCTCAGGGCTCAAAACATCAATTCTCATGAACGTAAAACATCAATTCTTAGGGCTACAAAACATCCATTATTAGGGATGAAAAAGATTTCATTCACAGGGCTACAGAACAACTGTTCCCACTGTTACAACATTTTCAAGTCTTCATGATGTGAAATTTTCTAAGCTAAACAGCATATTCCGAAATCTGCAAAACTTTCAATTTCAGGGCTACAAAACATCCATTCTCAGAGCTACAAAACATCCATTCTCAGAGCAACAAAACATATATTCTCATGACTAAAAAAATTCATCTTAAGGCTACACAAGATTCATTTTTAGAGCTGCAGAACATCTATTTATATGGCTACAAAACAAAGTTATGGAGGCATGCAAATTGAACACATGTTATTATGAAGTCTGCAAAACGTCCATTTCCAGGGCTACAAAACAAGTATTCTCAGGGCTACAAAACAAGTATTCTCAGGGCTACAAAACAAGTATTCTCAGGGCTACAAAACAAGTATTTTCAGGGCTACAAAACAAGTATTCTCAGGGCTACAAAACAAGTATTCTCAGGTCTATTTAACAAGTATTCTCAGGGCTACAAAACAAGTATTCTTAGGTCTACAAAACAAGTATTCTCAGGGCTACAAAACAAGTATTCTCAGGTCTACAAAACAAGTATTCTCAGGTCTATTAAACAAGTATTCTCAGGGCTTCAAAACAAGTATTCTCAGGGCTACAAAACAAGTATTCTTAGGGCTACAAAACAAGTATTCTCAGGGCTACAAAACAAATATTCTAAGGTCTATTAAACAAGTATTCTCAGGGCTACAAAACAAGTATTATCAGGTCTACAAAAAAAGTATTCTCAGGTCTATTAAACAAGTATTCTCAGGGCTACAAAACAAATATTCTCAGGTCTATTAAACAAGCATTCTCAGGTCTATTAAACAAGTATTCTCAGGGCTACAAAACAAGTATTCTCAGGTCTATTAAACAAGTATTCTCAGGGCTACAAAACAAGTATTCTCAGGTCTATTAAACAAGTATTCTCAGGGCTACAAAACAAGTATTCTCAGGTCTATTAAACAAGTATTCTCAGGGCTACAAAACAAGTACTCTCAGGGCTACAAAACAAGTATTCTCATGGCTACAAAACAAGTATTCTCAGGTCTATTAAACAAGTATTCTCAGGGCTACAAAACAAGTATTCTCAGGTCTATTAAACAAGTATTCTCAGGTCTATTAAACAAGTATTCTCAGGGCTACAAAACAAGTATTCTCAGGTCTATTAAACAAGTATTCTCAGGGCTACAAAACAAGTATTCTCATATTGGAAGAGGCCGTGCTCATCTTGGCGACGCCCTCGGGCCGCCCCTGCAACAACCCACTAAAACAGATCACCACCTCCCCAACAAAAGTGTACGCCGCCTGGGAAGCGGCCTTCAGACGTGGTCTTGGAGATGGTCATTCAACGCGACGCACCCTAGTCGCCTAAGCGTACTATTGTTAGCGTCCATTCCAACGACTACAAACATATTATTGGAATTAAAAACAGCTCTTCTTAGGGCTACAAAAAAGTCCTTTGGGCAACATAACATAATTCTCACTGCTAAAAACACAGCCGTTACTTGGGCTTCTATACACTTTTTAAGCTGAAACAAATTCCACTTTATGACTAAACAAAAGAACAAATACAATCCAGGTGAGAATCACACGAACACCAACGAAACAACACACTTCGATAAAAATGTCACAATGTATACTAATAGAATCAACAGATTTTCTATAACTGCGGGCGTTACCTGGAAAACACAAAAGCAAGATGTCACATTACATAGGAAATCTATACATTTTTTAACGAAGGTAAGTGCCTTTGGGCGCGCACAATTGCGTAAGTGCTGATCTGCAGAAATGTGCATACGGCAGGGGAATACTGCAGAAATGTGCATACGGCAGGGGGATACTGCAGAACTGTGCATACGGCAGGGAAATACGTCTATCACACACATATAAGATATCGAAATGTAAATTATTTAACGGAAACTTTGTTACAAGATGAACAGTTAAGGGGCCTATTCAGAACACGCCTATCTAACACAGTGTTTCTCAACCCTAATTGAGCTGGCGCCCCCTCTTCTAAAGAAAAATGTGTAAACACTCAGCGCCCCATTCATACCCTTCGCATTACTTTGAATCACTCGTTTTCAATCATTCATTGAAAGATTGACGTGTTATAAAAAAATCGCTAACAAATTAAATTTAGTGTGATCCCTGCACTTCGTGTGGCTTAACTTAACTTAACGTCTTTATACTAGTTTAGAAGACCATGCAGAGTCTGTATACAACCAGTTACATTTACATCACCTTACTCTAAAAGCTATGCGCATCCAGTTTGTTAAATGCATTAACTGTCCCTGCCTCCACTACCTCCCATGGCAATGCATTCCAAGCAGACACCACTCTCTTACTAAAAAAAATATTTCCTAATATCTAATCTGGACCTCTCTTTAGTCAGCTTGTAGCTATGCCCTCTTGTTATTGTTGGTGGCTGTATTTAAAAAAAACAACTTGTTATAGTCTAATTTATCCATTCCTCTGATCATCTTATAAACCTGTATTAAGTCACCACGAATTCTTCTCTCTTCTAGACACTGTAGACCGGTTTTTCGGAGTCTTTCTTCATAACTGTAATTCTGGAATCCCACTATAGACATAGCGAACTGAACAATATCTGGTTCTATATTTGTTAAAAGAAGTCTCAAATCTTCTGTCACATATTTGCAATCGATTGCGTTGTTTTTGCAGCAGCATCACAACAGAACTAAACCCTTTCTCTACTAAATATGATGTTCAAAATGCTGTAACAAGCCGATTTATTGCAGAAGAAGAGGATAAGACATCCATCCTAATCTGGATCCAAAATTATTCGTGGATCCAAAATTATTCGTAATGAACATTACTAAACCGTGCTTTTGCTTCAAAGTGATTTTGTAGATCAATCAGCTCTTCTTGGAGATATTCACTAACAACTTCCACATCTGTCTCAAACGGATCAATCACCCATTGTATGTACCCTGTAAATCTAATCAACATATCATTCTTAACATCATCCAAATGGCAGCAATACATTACGAAATCTGCATCTTTCAAGCGGTCCTTGTCTGTCTGTGTTTCTAAGAATCGACGTCTCTGCACCCCGGCATACCCACAGGTACTCAGTCTCTCTCAGCAAATGGCGTAGGGTATAGGTGCTCTAGTTCGCTGGTTGTACACTCTCCTGCTCCGTCCTCTAATGCGCCCCACTCCGCTCGAACCTGGTTCAAAGTAGAAACTTTGTAGCCTGTAGATTGCTGCTTCATCTATTGCGGTATCCTCATCTAACAGTCGGTCATCGATTGAATGTAACTTCTATCCATCACCAATGTGCTCATGATGAGAGCTTGTGAAATCAAGATGTCAGCTCTTTCATTGCCCTGAACGCCAACATGAGCAGGACAGTAGATCCATCTAAACCCCTTGAGGTTTGAGGCCTCAACAGCTGCTATCCACTCGTACCTAAGCCATCCCTTATGTACCTTCTGTAGTACGGCTTGCGAGTCTGTCATGATGACTGCCCTTGTTATAGAAGTCTCAGATATCCATTTCAGTGCTGAGGTCACTGCTTCCGTCTCCATTTTCAAACTGGAGGTTGTTGACATGTATGCTCTATTGCGCTCAGCAACGACCTGTCCTCTCACTCTAGCCGAGAAGCCCCAGCCTGATGTCCCGCTGTGAAGCACTGATCAGTCTGTGTATATGACAGCATCACCTTTCTGCGTGTTCTCAGTTATCAGCTGATTCACCTCGTGCTCTGCTCTCCCATTGCTCCATTCTCTGCATTCCTTATCTATGGTTATGCTGGATCTCTGGTACTCTATCATTCTATTAGCAGTGTGTGCCCAATTCTTCCCCCTTGGCTATTGTCTCAGCTGGGGTGACGTATCCGATTGTTGTCTCTGCCTGTGCCATCCGTGACGCCCCTCTCTGGATCCTTGATCCCTTGATGTCTGAGATACTGCTGTACAGAGAGTGCCGCGTGTCTATAGTGACACGCTTTGACTTGTTCCAGTTTATGTCTGGATGTCCCCGATAACAATCCCAACATGTACCACATCATCACAATCGCGGTATCTCTGGTGCGGCCCAGAACCAGTCGCATACCTTCATTCTGGATACGTTCCAACCTTTCACACTGTTCTTGATGGTATGAGGATGCCCAGTTCGTAATCGATGACAGACAACATGACCTGACGAAATAGGATGAACAGGAGGCGTTGTTCCAAGTTGGCATCAGCCACTGTCTTGAGTGCTCCTAGCCCTTTCTTACATTTTTGTACGATATGATCAACATGGCAAGCATATGAGAGACTGCGATCAAATGTCACTCCGAGGTAATTCAACGTGTCACACCTGTCAATGGTACATCGCTCAAATGTAATATCCGAGAGTTCAGCCTTTACTATGAAATTATTCAAAGAGCACCACATCCTGCAGGCCTTGTTCGGATTGTTCATGGAGCTTGAGTCGCCGCACCACTGTGAGATTGCTTGTAAGGTTTCCTGGATGTCTTTGACCAACTCCTGCTTGTCTGTATCAGTCCTGTACGTTAGGATGTCATCGGCAAATGTCAAAGTTCGCCGTGTCCCTGTGGGTTGAATATTGGCCACTTTTACTGTGTAGATGTTGAACAGCACCGGTGAGAGTGGAGACCATTGAGGCAGGCCTGGACATTTTCGCCTCGGTTCTCATGTCCACGATCTCACGCGTAGAGCAACTTCTTTCCATCAGAGCAGCTGATATCCAACTAACTAGCCACGGTTTTAAACCACACTGCTTCTAACATATAGTTAAAGTCTCAAAATCGACACGGTTGTATGCGTCTTCCAGGTTGAGTCCCACCAAGATTGTTTCTTGCTTTGACTGAAAACCCTCATACAAATCAAACGCGAAAGTTTCAGCGTTACCCCAGGTCTCCTACGCTGTTCTATAGCTGCTCAGCGTATCGAGTAGAATGTGCTCCCGTTCTAGGTAGGCCATTATTTTCCTGGCCACTATTTTCTCGAGCAATTTTCCATATACATTCTGTATGGTGATTATTCGATAGTTGCTGAGCAGCGTTGAGTCCTTATCAGGTTTAGTAAGTTGGCAAAGGTAGCTATGAAGCCAGTCCTCAGGCACAGATGACTTCTCTATAGTATGATTGAACTCCTTCGCCATATTTCATATCTCTGTCTCATTCAACTACTTGATGTGACAATAATGTACTCCACCAGGACCTGGGGCAGTGTTTTTGCTGGTACGTATGCTATTTGCGACCTACGCCTCGGTGATAAGGTCTACATAAGCATCTTCCCTGATGGCTGGGTCTAAAATGCGTTTCCGAACTTCCTGACGGACATCTCTGTCGCCTTTGTCAGCCTGGGCAACATATTGACTGAAGAAATTCAGACCTTCTCTTCTTCTTTCGGGGAAATTTCTGTGGTCTTTTGAATGTTGGAGATAAGCTGGCCTGTAGTCTTTCCATTCATCTTCTGATGCATGTGCCATAACTTCTGGAGGGTATAATCATTACCCACCACTGTAATTAACTCCTTCTGACTGGTTCTGCGTTCGCTTTTGGTCTCCCTAGCTAACGCGTTTAAGGAATTGTAGCTTTGCGTTTTACCTCCTCCTTCTCATTCAAGGCGTCGACATTAGTACCAGATCTCTTTCTGGCTTTACGCCAATCCTTTGTTGCCGCTTCGTTTTTTCTCCAGGCCGTATAAACCACTTGCTTTCACCAGGGTGGTTGGACAAATTGGGATCTAGAGGTCCTGCATCCGATAGTCTGGCGTATCTTGTTTACTACATTTTCCTGTTCATATGTGTACCAGAACACATATTTGACTTTCCGGTGTCTGGTGTGTTTTCCTCTGGGTATAAGTACGACACAATGCAGGTGGTCGCTCTCTTGTGCCCCTAATACGTCCCAGCGTGTGGGTGGAGCAACATCACTGGATATAAGTGCCAGGTCGATGACCCCGTCCGTATCTCCCGGTCGAGATGCTAGTCTGGTTTGACGTTCGTCATTCACGACCGTGAGGTATGTGTGGAATAATGTCTGACTCAAGGCGACCTCTTGCCTATGTTCAGTGGCATTTCCCTACTCTTTTGATCTAGCATTAATGTCACCTGCAATGAGGCACTTTTTGTTCTGCGACTCTGACAAGTCTGACAAATTCCCACTTTACATCCTCGACAAGACGATCCACGTGAGCGTATACGTTGTAGATCTCCATTCTTGGTGAATGATTGTCACTACAATCCCTTGTAACTCGATATCCCCAATTTTACAGGTGCTAGTATCTATCTCTGTATGGAGAAGTTCTTGCTTCACATATATCGCCAGTCCCCGCTTACTGGTGCGCATGGATTACTGTAGCACCTGTATCCTAGACACGTGATGGTAACATTCTCCTTCAAGCAGGTCTCCTGGATCATGAAGATGTGGAAATCGTACACCAATTTTTTGAGAATCACTTCGCGTTGGGTAGCGCTACGGCAATTCCAGTAGCCTATACGTACATTTAAAAACCCAAGTCTATCTGACTTTCTTCAACATTTTCTCTTTCCGGCTCTTTTCTTTCTCTCTCTCCTCTTTTTTCCCCTCTCTCTCCTTCTGCATCAACCTTCCTTGGCGCCATATCCTGGAGACATCGACGTCAGAGCACGATCTACGTAGCTCCCGCGATGACTCGTATGTGTGATTTGTCATCAAAGTTTTCCTTCTCCTAGAAGAGTTGCCCGCTGGGCTAATGAGTCTCCTCTGCTCGGCTTGCGGTTGGTTGTCTCCGCCATTTTTATTGCAGGGCCACAGTGAAATACGACCAATCCTGTCTTCAAATTCACGGTCAGCTATGTAGCGAAATCATGGCACAATGGATGACAATCCGTGAAATCTTGCTGACCCATCACTTGGTACACACTGGATCTGTTATATTGTTACTTCCTACGTCACAAAACTTTGGTATTAACTACCGGCATTGGAGAAAAAAATAAGAGAAAGTTGAGTCTTTGTCGCTGTACAGGTAACGATGAACCTTGGCCATTTGTGTCATTATATAAGGTCAGTTTTACAACACGATCACGAAAATAATCCGTGACAACTGGCTAACATATGACTTGCGAGGAACTAGCTAACAGATGACTTGCGAGGAACTAGCTAACAGATGACTTGCGAGGAACTAGCTAACAGATGACTTGCGAGGAACTAGCTAACCGATGACTTGCGAGGAACTAGCTAACAGATGACTTGCGAGGAACTAGCTAACAGATGACTCGCTAGGAACTAGCTAACCGATGACTTGCGAGGAACTAGCTAACAGATGACTTGCGAGGAACTAGCTAACAGATGACTTGCGAGGAACTAGCTAACCGATGACTTGCGAGGAACTAGCTAACCGATGACTTGCGAGGAACTAGCTAACAGATGACTTGCGAGGAACTAGCTAACCGATGACTTGCGAGGAACTAGCTAACCGATGACTTGCGAGGAACTAGCTAACCGATGACTTGCGAGGAACTAGCTAACCGATGACTTGCGAGGAACTAGCTAACCGATGACTTGCGAGGAACTAGCTAACCGATGACTTGCGAGGAACTAGCTAACCGATGACTTGCGAGGAACTAGCTAACCGATGACTTGCGAGGAACTAGCTAACCGATGACTTGCGAGGAACTAGCTAACCGATGACTTGCTAGGAATTAGCTAACAGATGACTTGCAAGGAACTAGCTAACAGATGACTTGCAAGGAACTAGCTAACAGATGACTTGCGAGGAACTAGCTAACAGATGACTTGCGAGGAACTAGCTAACAGATGACTTGCGAGAAACTCGCTAACAGATGACTTGCGAGGAACTAGCTAACAGATGACTTGCGAGGAACTAGCTAACAGATGACTTGCGAAAAATTAGCGAACAGATGACTTGCGAGGAACTAGCTAACAGATGACTTGCGAGGAACTAGCTAACAGATGACTTGCGAGGAACTAGCTAACAGATGACTTGCGAGGAACTAGCTAACAGATGACTTACGAGGAACTAGCTACACACTATCTTTGTTATTTCGCTACTATCTACATTACAAATGCTGGTATTAATTACAAACAATGGCGAAACTGTTGTAGCAAACTTAGTCCTTGTCCAACTGCTGAAAACATGGAAAGTGATATATTTCACGACGACCAAGGCTATTTTTAAACAATCCCAATTTACCGATGAACCCGTTAATAACTCCTTTCACTTTGATAAGACTGATGTCGTTCACCTGTAGGAGGACATCCTTTCACTTTGATAAGACTGATGTCCTTCCCCTGTAGGAGGACATCCTTTCCCTTTGATAAGACTGATGATAAGACTGAAGTCGTTTTCCTGTAGGACATCCTTTCACTTTGATAAGACTGATGATAAGACTGAAGTCGTTTCCCTGTAGGAGGACATCCTTTCCCTTTGATAAGACTGAAGTCGTTTCCCTGTAGGAGGACATCCTTTCACTTTGATAAGACTGAAGTCGTTTCCCTGTAGGACATCCTTTCACTTTGATAAGACTGAAGTCGTTTCCCTGTAGGAGGACATCCTTTCCCTTTGATAAGACTGAGGTCGTTTCCCTGTAGGAGGACATCCTTTCCCTTTGATAAGACTGATGATAAGACTGAAGTCGTTTTCCTGTAGGACATCCTTTCACTTTGATAAGACTGATGATAAGACTGAAGTCGTTTCCCTGTAGGAGGACATCCTTTCCCTTTGATAAGACTGAAGTCGTTTCCCTGTAGGACATCCTTTCACTTTGATAAGACTGAAGTCGTTTCCCTGTAGGAGGACATCCTTTCCCTTTGATAAGACTGAAGTCGTTTCCCTGTAGGACATCCTTTCACTTTGATAAGACTGATGTTGTTCCCTTGTAGCTTAAGAAGGACTACATTTAACTTTTCAGATATATCTGAAACATCTTTGCGCAGTACATCAGTTTCAATGCTTAGTTGCTCTTTCATTGAATCAAGAAACTCCATAATGGTATCGAATAATGTCCAACATCTGTTCAAAGAATTGACTTTGGGCAGCCATCTTACTTTCGTGTGTAGGAGAAGACGTTCAAACTCATCATTATTATCATTACACAATTGACGAAATAATCGATCGGTCAAGGAATGTGACTTGATTTTATTAATAACACTGATAATTACACTCATTGATTTGCTGTGTCTGTCACTAAGTTGTTTGGCTACTAAATGCAGCCGGCGAATAACACAATGAATTGTTAAGACATTTGGTCCCGCCTTTTTTAAGTGTGCCAGAAAACTGCGAAAGCGACCAACCATTGCTTGGGCTCCATCTGTCGCACGTGCTATAACATTAGAAAAAAGAATGTGTTTTGTAATGAAATATTTGTCTGTGATTTATAAGATCGATAAGCCCTTTGAATCTGTTGTCAGTAATTTTGAGAATAACTTTTATTCTACAACTTTTTAAATTTTTCACGAATCTAACATTTGCGAGGAGCAAGGCTTTCTTGTCGCGTACTGTGCTTTCATCAAGCTGTCGTGAACATTCGGTTGATTGTAAATCCTGGCACATTTGATTTTCAACATTAGTTGCCGCCTCATCAATTCTGCTAGACACAGTATCATTGCTCAGTGGAATTGAGGTAACTTTCACTTTGATTTCTTTCCATCATGGTACGGATCGCCTATCGTACAGCTGGCACAATTACATGTTCTCCAATACTGTGGCGCTTGGTACATTTTGCAATCATTTGTGCTATGCTGTAAGATACGATGAGGCCGTTATCCTTCTCACCAGATACTTTTGCTTTAAATCCTGGAAGTAAGAAATGTTCTTGCGAACCTTAGCATGCTTCGTTATAAAATGTTCATTAATTCTCGATGGCTTCACTACTTCATAAGAGAACACGCATGGACACAACAAACACTTTGGTGATAGTACATTTGTAGCTGAGGTACAACACCGAATTTTAAAAAAACGAACTGAATATTGTCGGCATTTTCTCTTTATCTGTGACATCTTAAAACTATATAACGGTTGTTAATGGAATAACTGCAAATAAATCACAACAATAATTTCTCTTGCTTGACCTAGGTTGAAATTGTAGTACTGGAGATTACTTCGAATGCGACATATCCAGATTTTGTTAAGTTTGTAGAGCCAATCTCAAATTAATGTTTTAAAATTTGCCCAGATACGGCGCATCTTAATTCTGCGTTTGAATATTAATGATTGAAAATAAATAGCACGCTTATGTCAGAGAATAATTATTTCGCTGTCATTAATACTGACATGATCGAGAATCACGAAAAACGCCCCCTATAGGCACAAAAAATGCGTTCCAATAATTATGATAATCAAAAACACCCCGGGGCATTTCTAAAACACCCCTTGGGAAGGGGGTTAGGGGGGTGGCATAGCCCTCGTTGAGAAACACTGATCTAATACAAGACGATCGCATGATCGAAGGGTTGGATCTCGGTCTTCTGAGCACGAGGGCATGTGTTCAAAGCCTCGTTTAATCGTTAAGTTTTGTGTGATCGCAGATTACTTTCTCTTCCGCATAAATCGATAACAGGTCGTGGCATTCGCTAAGTATATTTTTATATCATTTTGATCCATTCATATCTCTGTTTGAGGTATTCATCTCTTCTCTTTTTATGTGTTAGATAAGATGTGTTTTGTCCGTTGTGTGTGGAGGTTTTTTGGTTGCAACGTAGGTTTTGTGGTCTTTTGGGGGTAATGTAGGTTTTGTGGTCTTCTGTGGTAATGTATGTTTTGTGTTCTTTTGGTGGTAATGTAGGTTTTGTGGTCTTTTGTGGTAAACGTGGGATTTGTGGTTTTTTTTGGTGTAGACGTGGGTTTTGTGGTCATTTGGTGTAAACGTGGGTTTTGTAGACTTCTGGTCGAGACGTAGGTTTCGTTCTTGTTTCGTCCCAGCGCAGTATTCTATCCTTAGTATATGTATTCGCACGTGAAATACACACCTAACATGTCCAGGGCGTGTCGAAAGCAAGGCCAATTCACTGTTTTTCCTCAGCTCTAAGCATCTTCCTGGTGGACTTCGGCAAGGGGAGTAAACACGGCAATCTGTAGAAGTATGTAGCATGTTCTTCACAATCTGTAGCAGTATGTAGTATGTTCTTCACAATCTGTAGAAGTATGTAGCATGTTCTTCACAATCTGTAGAAGTATGTAGCATGTTCTTCACAATCTGTAGAAGTATGTAGCATGTTGTTCACAATCTGTAGAAGTATGTAGCATGTTCTTCACAATCTGTAGAAGTATGTAGTATGTTCTTCACAATCTGTAGAAGTATGTAGCATGTCCTTTGCAGAACGTCACTTCTTACAACCGTCACCTATTCGCCTGTTATAAGTTTCTTGGCAGGTGTGCAGTACGGTAGGTTGCCATTACTTTCCGTACGTGGGTGAGAGAACAAAGACAATGTATGCCAAACTGGACACGAGCGTGATTCGAACCAGGTGCGATGGGGTTGCGAAACGAACGCTTCACTCCTAGGCCACCCAGTCTTCACTACGGAATCGGCAGTTCGTTTGGAAACTATTTTAATTTTATTCTTGTTCTAATTCTTCTACGTCTCCTTTTTCTTCTCCTCCTCCACATCCTCCTCCTTTGCCTCCCATCTTCCTTAGGTTTGTATTCTTTCTGGCCTTCTTTTATTCATCTTTTTCCTATTCTTTATCTTCTTCTTGTTCCTGTTATTTATCTTTTCTTCTTCGTCTTCCTCATCTTAAACATGTTCTTCTTATTCTTCACGTTCTTCTTCTTCATCTTGTACTTCATCTTGTTCTTCATCTTCTGAACCGGTCATGGAAACAAATTATTATGATTCTTCTTTGTTATTCTTGAATCCCATTGGTGGTACAACGACGATTAATCTTGAATATATTTCTATTGTATTTCAGATTATTTCCGAGGAACCTCCGAAGAAACTAAATTAGAACATACAAAGTTACTGCTGAAGACGGATGTGTTGGACCGAAAGGTGCAAATATCACAGTCAAACTGTAAACGCAAAAGATGAATTGACGGAATATTCGAGACAGCCAGTTCCACCTTATACGAAGCGCAGACCAAGGCGCTGTCCAGATGTCACTTAAACACATGATACCGAAAGGCAAACCAAGATCAGACTATAGATAGATAGCTGTAAACTAGCGACACAGGGTATCTCGTTCCCCGGACTACATCCTGCTGCTTGCAAAGCCCTGTTCAGGGCTTGGTAGCAGGAGATTAAGAAGAAGAAAAAGAAGAAGAAAAAGAAGAAGATGACGAAGAACAGTTTGCAGTCCAGAAAATTCTGCAGAGAAAATGATTTCAGACATGGTTCGCACAAGATGTTCTTAGAGCTGTTTTGTATAGAGAATGAAACCAACAGAGCGCTCAGTAAACCTGTGATTTGTGCAAGGGTTGTTAGGTTCAGATCTCGTTGGACTGTGGCTTAACCATAACACACAATCAGATGATCGTGCATCAGAAACATTGAAAGGGATGTATGTATCCATGTCACGAGCCATTTCCCATGCGCTGGAGGAGATTCAGAGTTGTTCTTGTTGCTAGTTGTTGTTGTAAGTTGTTGTTGTAAGTTGTTGTTGTAAGTTGTTGTCAGTAGTTGTTCTTAGAAGTAGTAGTTGTTGTTAGCTGTTGTTGTTAGCTGTTAGTTTTTGTTAGCTGTTAGTTGTTGTTGTTAATTGTTGTTTTTGTTACTTGTTGTTAGCTGTTAGTTGTTGTTAGCTGTTTTTTGTTGTTGTTAATTGTTGTTTTTGTTAGTTGTTGTTGTTAGGTCTTGTTGTTATTATTGTTTTTAGTTGCTATTGTTATTTGTTGTTGTTAATTGTTGTTAATTGTTGTTTTTGTTAGTTGTTGTTAGGTCTTGTTGTTATTATTGTTTTTAGTTGCTATTGTTATTTGTTGTTAGTTTTTGTTGTTGTTAGTTGTTTTTAGTTATTGTTGTTGATGTTAGTTGTTGTGATATTAGTTGCTCTTGTTGTTAGTTGTTGTGGTATTAGTTGCTCTTGTTGTTAGTTGTTGTTGCTAACGCAACTTGTACTTGAGTTAGCTACTCTTAACGACTATCTTTGGTGGTGAGTTACAGTGACTCTGCCAACATACGTAAGCGTACTTGATTAGCTAGATCGAGGTTCTCCTAGATGTAGTGCAGTGTAAAGCTCATCCGTTAGCTCATAGCTATAGGCATCACAGTGCCGATCACCACCTCCTTAGACAGGCTGCAATGAAACAACCTGTTTTAAGAGAGAATTGATGAGTAGTGAGATTGAGGGTATTTTATCAGTATACTTCACCCGACCCTGACTAACATAGTCTGATCAGTATGCTTCATCTGACCTTGACAAACAGTCTGATCAGTATGCTTCACCTGACCTTGACAAACAGTCTGATCAGTATGCTTCACCCGACTCTGACAAACATAGTCTGATCAGTATGCTTCACCTGACCCTCACTAACATAGTCTGATCAGTATGCTTCACCTGACTATGACTAACATAGTCTGATCAGTATGCTTCACCTGACCTTGACAAACAAAGATCAGTATGTTTCACCCAACCCTGACTAACATAGTCCGACGCCGACTGTCCCTATCTGAGCAGGGTTTCTGCATTGCCGAGGACATTCGTGCCCTTTAACTATTAAATCAGGCCTGGGACATAATGATAGAAAACAACTTTGCCCATCATGGTTATGCGCTCAAATAATTAAAAAAAGATATCATCCTCACTGGATATAACCTAGTACTCAAACGTTCATAACGATAACGGGCCTTTGTCGCCAAGAATTACTAACTGCCTATCAACCCACCTACGAGTCTACCTACCTATCAATCTACACAGCTACCAACCAAACTTTCTACCTACCCGCTAAACGATTTACCTACCAATGTTTCTATAAGCTTATCTAGCAACCTACCAATCTCCCAACAAACCAACCAATGAACCAACCAAACAACCGACATACCTACCAACCTACACACCAACATACATATCAACCTACACACCAACACACATACCAACCTATCAACGAACCTACCTACCTACCTGTCAACCTACATGTCAACCTACCTATCAACCCACCTACATGTCAACCTACCAACCAACCCATCCACCCAACAAACCAACCAATCAACGAACCAGCAAAACAACCGATCGACCAACCTACATGTGAACCTACATATCAACCTACACACCAACATACCAACCTACATTTCAATATACCTGTAAACCTACATATCAACCTACACACCCACCTACTTACCTACCTAACTACCAACCTGCCTGCCTGCCAACCTACCAACCAACGTGTCTTCCCTATTATCTGATACAACACAAAGTTGAAAGGACACAAACTTGTGGATTGAATTGATGGCTCACTGATCGTGATCATAATGAGTAATGAGATTGCACTACTTGGCCCGCTACTTGAACGCAACACATGCATAGCTATTTATAGACTAGTACACCACATTCCTTGTCGATAACTCACCAAAACACGTAGCACACACTCGACCGTATGTTAAGCCTGTGATTTCTGCTGTTTATGCATTTTGGTGTTTGTCAACTTGAAGAAATTCAACTTCGCGAGGATAAATTGTAAACGTAACTATGACTCTCTTAAGGTCATGATGATCTTAAATACAATGGATACAAAGCCAAAGGCCGACCACGCAAAAGATGGATAGCAGAAATAATAGAAGCGTTAGAGTTCCCCGTGTACAAAGCACATAAGAGTTCCCGATCAAGAAACAGCTTCATAACCTGACGCTGAAAGGCATAAAGCGGGCATAAGCGAAAAGATCAAAATAAGAAAAAGATATTAAATGCCGTATCTTCATCGAATGCTGGTTGCAATGGACCCCAACATGCTGTTTCTAACTCCGAGTGTCTGTCCGTAATCCATCTCTTGGTGTTGCTATCTCATTTAATGCGACGTCTTCCTCTTGCCTGTCTACCTTCAACATGCCCCTCCATTGCTGTTTTCAGCAATGTATATGTGTCTCTTTATACAGGGTGTCCCATTCGCTATCGGTCCTTGATTTTCGCTTCAAACTTTTAAAGCAATGAACGTAATTCAATCAAATTTGATATGGACATAATGGGAACCAGTAACAGGGTGAAGCAAAATGGTTTTGTATGAAGGACCAACAAGTAAAGCAGGTGAATAATATCACGTACCTTAGCAACATAATCTCAGCAGATGGCAAAGGAGACACTGAAATCCAACGCAGATGTGATAAAGGAAGTCAAATGATTTGGCAAATGATTTCGATATCACAATGTAATCACGTGTTAATAAATACAAAAAGAACACTATACAACACACTATGTTATCAGTGCAAGAATTGGACATTAATAAAGATAACATACATATCGTTACAACATAGATGAAATGCCTACGCAGAATGCATGAAGCAACAAGAATCGATAGAATTAAAAAAGAAAATATAACACAAGTAGGTACAACACCAGTGCTAGACCACATCAAGAGACAGCAGACCAAATGAGTTGGTCACGTGATACGAGAAACACAAGATAGTATCCCGCAGAAAGCGATGCTATACAGATAAAATGGCTAGAAAGCCAAGGGCCGACCCGGTAAAAGATGGATAGCAGAAATAACAGAAGCAGTAAAAAAGCTCCTCTTGTACGAAACACATACTAGGGCCAGGTCAAGAAACCTTTTCATAACCTTACGATGAAAGGCACAAGAAGGACAAAAAGAAACATTTTCATAACTTGACGCTGAAAGGCACAAGCAGAAGGAAAAAAGAAACCTATTGATAATCTGACGCTGAAAGGCATAAGCAGAAGAAAAAAGAAACCTTTTGATAATCTGACGCTGAAAGGCACAAGCAGAAGGAAAAAAGAAACCTTTTGATAATCTGACGCTGAAAGACATAAGCAGAAGGAAAAAAGAAACGTTTTGATAATCTGACGCTGAAAGGCATAAGCAGAAGGAAAAAAGCGAAAAGAAGAAAAAGGCATGATCCACATATCCCACCTCAAATGTAGGCATGGCTGAATCTACTTTTTTTCTATGAAGATAGTGTTATTTTAAAGGGAATTTAGCCACCAGACTTTATCCCATCTTTATTCTTATTTTTGGGCAGACTGAAAGTGGAGAACGTATCACAGCAAGCTGAAATCTGATGGAACTGCAAGAAAACAGTCGGTGGGAAATTGAGACTGACTCCTGATGTCTTGGTGAATACCTTCTGTGAAACGAAAAAGCTTGTGGGAAATTGAGACTGACTCCTGATGTCTTGGTGAATACATTCTGTAAAAAGAAGCGTGTGGGAAATTGAGACGACTCCTGATGGCTTGGTTAATTCCTTCTGTAAAATTGAGAAGCGTATGCAGGTATGCCTTGATGCAATGTGGCGACCACTTTCAATATTTGCTATGCGTTTATTAAGCTTTTGACACACAAACGTATGTCATTTCCAAATGGTATTCAATTACGTTCATCAGTGTAACAGAGGACTCAGTGGTCTCGAAGTAAGGTGTCCGCCTCGGGTGGCGGAGATCGCGGGTTCGAAACACGGTGGAGGCCGAGTTTTTTTCCGGTAAATCTTCTGACAAAAATTACTCTGATCTCTGTGTAGTGAGATCAGACTCCCGTGTACAATGTCGAGCACGTCATAAATCCCTATGCAGTTAGAAGTTGAAAAGAGTAGGCTTAACCACCGCTGCATCGACACAATTTTATAAATATAGTTAAAAATATACCCAAATTATTTGTGCCTTACTCCAGGCCTAGTAAGCCGCAGACATTTTAAAATACCTACTACAGATAGCCTTCGGCTACCTGGCAACATACGTTAACAACATGCCTGTTTTAGTACCAGGATTCTAAGTATTTTAAGTATCTAAGTATTTTAAGTATCTAAGTATTGCAAGTATTCCAAGTAGGTGTAAATGTTATAAGGGAAAACCAGGGGTCGGTAGTGAATAGAACACGTATGTCTAAAATGTATTGCTGGATTACTGGGCGATCCGTTCTTCAGCGGCGGTTACTCCGTTGCGGGTCCGACTTCTCTTCCAACGATCTCTGTCTTGGGTCACGGTGGACCAGTAGAGAATGAATCGTCCATCTGTGGCATCGTGAATGTTGTTGCGGGCTGCAAGAGAGTCGGACCAACGTGTTGACGGCTGCCTTGCAGTTAGGCTGGGGACAGCCAAAGGCTAAGGAGGGCATCCCTACAGAAACGCCTGTTGAAATCGGATGTAATGAGCCACAGGCTTAACAAAATAAAACAGTGCAACGTATATCATTGTAAACAGCGTACGATGAAGAAGAAGAAGGACCAACGAGTTGGTGGTCGTCCGCGTGGTCGCTTCTTATCTCTGGCGTACCACATTGCTATCTCTGTGTTCCATCGATCGTCCGTTCTTCGCAATAAGTGGCTCCGGCGATGTTTCATCTTGTCTGCATAAAAAAATGCATCTTCCACCAGGGACAATTGACGTATGTCCGAGTTGAGAAGACCTTTTGTGCGCTGACTATCAAGCGTGAGGCCGACCGTGCGTCTCTCGAGGTAGGATTGGGTCACCCTGAGTTTGGACTCCATCTGTTTCGTAAGTGTCCATGTTTCCGCCGTATAGCATATTGCAGGTAGTACTGTGGAGTGAGTTTAATATATTGACGGGCGGTTATGTTTTCCATTTATAGCACGGACGGCTTTTGTTTTATATTTATAGCACGGATATTTATGTTTCCTATCTGTATTACCGAGGGTAACAATGAATTCCCGTCTTGGCAACGTTCAGTAATTGTTATCTTCACGTAAGCGATACCATAATGTGCTGTCTCATCACTCGTGCAGGGTTGCTTTAGCGTGCATTCTTTCTACGTGCTTACGACGCTTGTGCATAGCCCCAGTCATAGATCTAAGAGTAAGTAGGTGATGCCCAGATGAAAATATTACGGACACTGTCAACAATTGACGTATAGCCATTGACAGAGAGTGTGTGTGTGTGTGTGTGTGTGTGTGTGTGTGTATTTGTGTATGTATGTGTTTGTGTCTGTTGTTGTTGCTGCTAATGCCCATAATGAGTTTGTTAATGCACTATTGTTTGCCCTGAAAAGGGGCGTTAAGTAGCGAGTTGTCATAGGTTTCACCACATCCAGAGTGTGCTGATGAAGGTGGACCGTGGTCCTTCCGGCGGCTGTGCTATATTTGGCTTGAACTACATGCCGCTCACTACTGCGGGGATCAGGTCAATCTACATCTCGTCAACCAGACTACCCTGAAAATGACCTCTTTCCAAGGAACCACAACATCGAAGAGAGATTGTGGTCTTGGTCAGTATATTGTACCTGACCCTGAAGCGGCGTCCAGTCAGTATGTTGAGCCTGTTGGAAATCGAAAAGAGTAGACTTGATGAGGGAAAATTCTAATGTATGTTAAAAATCTACCCAATCTATTACAGGATCCTCGCCTGTGCTACGGAGGTCGTGCATTTTACTGAGATTCTCAAAAAAATCAGGAGAACAGAGCACTTATGGGTTAAACCGTGTGCAATGACGTTGATTCTTCGACTAAACTAAATTACGTTATGCATGACCTGACTGTCGTCTCAGTTTCCCTGTATTTGAATGTTTATGTAAATATTAAACCTAAATAACCTTTCCTCGCCTCCCATTTACGCGTTTGTATATTTTGCTTCCACCGTTGGGTGTTGATTAGTTTATTATTTTCCTATGTGTTACGAGTTCTTACTCATGAAAACCATTTGGTCGTTACGTGGTTTGTTTTAATTTATTAAATTTATTAAGGCCACGATGACAGACGCCTTCAGATCATTGGAGCTTGGAATACCCATTAAGTACCGCACAGATGGCAAGTTACTCAATTCCAGAAGAATGAAGGCCAAAACCAAAGTGGCTGGCGACATAATCAGGGAACTTGTATTTGCTGACGACTGTGCTCTAATGAGCAACTCAGAACTGAACATGCAGGTTGGAATGGACCAGTTCTCTGCCGCATGCGAAATTTATGGCCTGACCATAAATGCCAAAAAAACAGAGGTCATGTACTAACCAGCACCAGGCATGCCGTACACAAAACCAGAGACTACAGTCAGCGGGCAGACGTTGAATGCCGTAGACAAATTCACATATCTGGGCAGCACGCTGTCGAGATCTGTCAGCCTAGACGATGAGGTGGCAAGCAGAATAGCAAAGGCCAGCACAGCCTTTGGTAGAATGCGCTCGATGGTCTGGGCACGTCGTGGCATCAGCGTCAAGACCAAATTGAAAGTCTACCGTGCAACCATCATTCCAACCCTACTATACGCTTGCGAAAGCTGGACTGTATACTCTGGACATGCAAGGAGGTTAAACCACTTCCACACAGGTTGCCTGAGGCGAATATTCCACATCCGATGGCAAGATCGTGTCACTGACATCGAGGTTCTCTCGAGGGCTAACATGCCCAGCATACATGCACTGCTAGAAAAAGCACGACTAGGGATGGGCCGGACACCT
The DNA here is from genome assembly GCA_036924085.1 of Ariolimax columbianus. Lineage (NCBI taxonomy): Eukaryota > Metazoa > Mollusca > Gastropoda > Stylommatophora > Arionidae > Ariolimax > Ariolimax columbianus. Next base: position 31,322,759 of record JAVGWX010000015.1, read on the forward strand.
CGTCCGTATGTCAGACGAGCGGCTCCCAAAGAAGCTTCTCTACGGCGAGCTGAGAGACGGATGGCGCGAGAGAGGGCGCCCAAAGAAACGTTTTAAAGACGGTCTGAAGGACTCACTAAAAAGTTGCCAGATAGACTTCGACAACTGGGAATGTCTTGCGAAAAACAGATCTGACTGGAGAAGTGCAGTCAAATCGGGTGTAGCTGCCGGTGAAGATGACCGTGTTGTGAAAGCCCAGAACAGACGGGAGACGCGGAAATCCCGAGCAGCGGGAACACCATCCCCTTCTACAAACCTCGTGTGCCCGATATGTAGCAGATGTTTTCGTGCTCGCATTGGCCTGTTCAGCCACATGCGCACCCACACCCAACAGGGAAATCTGTGACAAGGATGATGTTGGCGGTCCTCATCGACAACGATGGACAGCTATTATTATTATTATTATTATTAAATTGTTAATTGACTTTTTTTTAAAAATTGAATTTGTTATTAACAAATTTTTTTTTCTCGACGACCTATTGACCCTTCTCGAGTGGTCTATCGGTGTCTTTGTGTATAACAAGGTCAGGAATAGCACCACTGCCTCACAGAGAGCATGTCGTAAGAGGTGACTGTGTGACATGGCTTAACATTGGCCATAGTTAGATGGTTAGCAACATAGATGGCGCCTAACAGGTTGCCGGTCTACTTTGCTCTAGTGTTTTGAGTCTTTTAAGATTAACTCGCACATCAGTTAAACACCCTTCGTAAGCGATTGTATCAACGCAGCGGAGTATTCAGCTGCTCAAGCCTAGCCCGCTAAGCTGGAAATACTTCTCCCAGCTACATCCAGATCCTACCAGAGCTGGGACCTGCATTGGGAAATCCACCCCCGTAGAAGTACAGGTAAAATAAGAACTATTGACTCTTACTTTTCCTGTTTCCTCATCTGTAAAAGAATACATGTTTTACAGTTATATATAGGGATGAAGACTAACGTCTGATCAGAAAATATACTGATCAGACATGTTAGTCAGGGTCAGGCAAAACATACTGACCAAGACCCTGACCTCGGCTTCCTAGTAGCCCTCCCTGGAAACGACCTGTTTTCATAGAAACCTGGCTAACGGGGTGTTTGATCGACGTGATCAACGTAGTAGTGAGTGACACGCATATGAAGCGAAGCATAGCACGACCGCGTAGATGACCCCGGTTCACCTTCATCAGCATGCTCGGGATGTGAGAAAAGCTACTTCAACCTGCCACTTAAAGTCCTTTTCAGGGTGCACAAAAAGGGTAACCTACTCATTGTAAACAACAACAATTATAGGAATCACAAAAACAGGTATCTAGAAAAGGATCTAGGAAGAGATCGGGGAACTGAATTTATTAGAAAAATACAGAACGATACCAATGAAGTCTTAAAGACTTCAGTCTTATCCTGACAGTCAAAACACTATTTGTTTGCCATTTAACCTGGGTGAACTGGTGTGTTTTACACCTGTGAGATACAATCGTTCTAATCACTGTCTCTCAGATTACGTACTAACAAATAACAAATAAACGGGTAAAGACCTCAAACACACGGCCAACAATGACATATTTACAGGTACAACGTTCAGGAGAAGTAATCTTATTTTGCTTCGTAACAACATGGAGCGATGGATGTTTCGACAGGGCGTAGTAGTAAAGTCTGCCAACATTCACAGCGTGTTTCAGGCACATGCGTAAGGTACACTTGGTTTGTTGTCAAGGAAATAGAAACATCGTGGGTAGAAGGGTTTATAACAATAATACACAGCTCGACATTCACACAATGGGGATATTTAAGTTTTTTTTTGTTTCGTGTTTGTCTTGAAAAGGACGTTGTGTTGCAATTTACAGTCAATCTGAGATATCTGCGTCATTCAGCCCAACACATCCAATTTCATTCAGCCCAACACATCCAATTTCAGCTGGCAATTTTGGGTAAAGTATTTGCCTTCCCAATTCGATCCCTATTCTCTTCGTCCTCTGCACTACTGCATCCTGCTTCCAGGGTAGCAATTTCGAAGTAGAATAGCGTCTTGGTCAGCTCTGATTCGCTGAGTCTGATGCAAGCAGATAGTTATGTCTCCTGTCGGCTCATTCACTGTGCTGTATCTTTGGTATAAGTGAAGTTTGCTCACTGGCATAAGTCTTCTTCTGCTTCCTTTCTTCGTCGTTCGTTCTCAAACTCTCGCTACCAAGCTCAATAAAGGCTCTGCAAGCAGCAGCCTGTTGTCTGGAGAACGGAATGCGTTGTGTCGTAGTTTACAGCTTGACTGCGATATTTGCATCTTTCGCTCCGACACATCCTACTTCATCTGACAATTTTCGGGTATCGAGTTAGCAATACCTCTTCGATCCCTTCTATTTAGCCAGTCTGCTCTTTTTCAGCCTGGTATCCAAGATCATCAAGTGGAGGAGGAGATCGGTCTTAGTAGCGCTTGGTCGCCTGCCCTATCGCTAGCAATCAGCTTCAGGTCGCTGACCGATTGTAGTTCCAGTACTGTTCAGCATATTTATCCCACAAACGGCCTAAGTGAATAGAAAACCAACAAACTATCCATCAATCTGGCTTTACCCTGTCTGTCACAATGTCAAGGTGCAAACGACGAGCCGCATAGTAAGGATCTCTAATTGACCAAAGGTTACATAAGTCTACTGAATGACCAAAGGTGGTTTCAAATATAGTTGCTGGACCAATACCGGATTTAGGTCAGTGTGGTGGACTAAAACCAGATTTAAGTCAGTGTGGTGGACCAAAACCGGATTTAAGTCAGTGTGGTGGACCAAAACCGGATTTAAGTCAGTGTGATGGACCAAATCCGGATTTAAGTCTGTGTGATGGACCAATACCAGATTTAAGTCAGTGTCATGGACAAAAACAGGATTTAAGTCTGTGTAATGGACCTATACCGGATTTAAGTCAGTGTCATGGACAAAAACAGGATTTAAGTCAGTGTGATGGACCAAAAACAGCGTGTATACAAGATAAAGACCAACAGCAAAGTAAAATTAAGGAAAGTTAAGTAAAAAAAAGATAAAGTTCAGTTAATGAAGCAAGTTCCCATTAGGTCAAGGTAATGAACCAAGATAACATAAAGTCAAGTTGAAGAACAAAGTTCACATAAAGTCAAGTTAAAAAGCAAAGTTCACATAACGTCAAGTTAATGAACCAAGATCACATTATGTCAAGTTAATTAACCAAGATTACCTAAGTCAGGTTCATGAACCAATATCACATAAAGTTAAGTTAATGAGCCAGGATCATACGATGTCAAGATAATGAACTAAGATCACATGATGTCAAGTTAATGAGCCTAGATCACACGATGTCAAGTTAATGAAACAAGATTACATAAAGTCAAGTTAATGACCCACAATCGCATGAAAGCAAGTCCGATCAAATGCACTATGTGTCACAGTTAATAGACACAAAGTAATTGAGCTGATTGTTACTATTTACGTGATGATGTTCTCGTGGCTACTGATTTTATTACTGATTTTTTCGTTCCAACAATTATATTTCTTACTGCGCAGCTCTATGTAATGCTTATATTGTACATGATATCATTATTGTCGCAGTCTTAGTTGTAGGAGTTCTGTTCAAAAAGTATTCGAACTTAATTATTACCCGAAAACAAAATGAAGTACGGGTGCTAATCTTCGATAGAGCTACAGAGGACCTTCATGCGAAAGCACAAATATTTTCTGCCCCCTAAGCTGTGTTGACCGCGTTTCAGTCTTGAGTGTAGTGAGCAAACGTCGGGTTTTCGTTCACCATGAAATGACGTAAAGAAAGAATTTAGCAGCGGTGGCGCATCAAATTTTATCAAACGATATGCAATACCCAAAATGGAAACCAATCGGATGATTCAACAGTGTTCCAACGGCAATACCATAAGCATTACAACAATGAAGGGATGGTAGAATCGCTTTAAAGATGGCCGAACGTGCGCAGCAATGCTAAAGTTAATGTTGACCATTTTCTTTTACGCTCGTGTGGTTGTGCATCACGAGTACGCACCACAAAGTCAAAATATTACCAAAGAGTACCACTTGGAGGTCATCCGTGGCCTTCGTGTTGCGGTTTGACGCCATCTGGAGGTCATCAGTCGCCTTCGTGTTGCGGTTTAACGCCATCTAGAGGTCATCAGTCGCATTCGTGTTGCGGTTTGACGCCACCTGGAGGTCACCCGTTGCTTTCGTGTTGCGGTTTGACGCAGGCAACCTGAACTGTGACAGCGGGAACTTGGCAGCTCCACCATGACAACGCATACGCTCATTTTTCACGTCTGATGAACACTTTCTTGGCCATACACAACAATCTTCTGGTTGGCCAGACTTCTTATTGCTCCGACATGGCCCGTTGCGACTTTTGGTCGTTCCTTAAGCTGAATATTCAGCAAAAAGAGCCCGATTTGAGTCGCGAGAAGACATTATGCGGAATGCGGAAACCCTGCTGTATTCCATTCTTAACCAATAGTTCCTGAAATGCTTCAAACAATGGCGAGACCGCTCTGAGAAGTGTGTGGAGTCCCAAGGAGAGAACTTTGAAGGAGATTAGGCTTTCAAACCTCTGGGTGAGTCATTGGATTTGTCCGGCCCTTGTGGTCTGATACTTTTTGAACACACCTCGTATATATATATATATATATATATATATATATATATATATATATATATATATATATATATATATATATATATATATATATATATATATATATATATATATATATAAATTTCTAAGATAACAAATAAGAGTGTGGTCTATGGGTTGGGAGTTTGGTTTTCAATCGCGATGCAACAGATTCAAATCACATTGCGGTTAGTTTGACAGACTGGCCAAGTCGTAGTTCTATTATATCGCGGTTGGTTTGACAGACTGGACAAGTCGTTGTTTTATCAAATTGCGGTTGGTTTGACAGACTGGAAAAGTCGTAGAATTTTCACAGTGTGACCACATGTTCCAGTTTATCCAATTGTGAATGTGCACCTGACGAAGTCCGAGAAAACATTTGGAGCACCCACTGGAACTGGAGCTCGTACACTGTGCCGGTATATTTGTCAATGAAATGGACCGAGCACATACACGAGTCCCCAAGTTGAAAGTAATCGGTTCTATAAGCTATTCTCCATTTTTTCAAGAAATCATGCCATGACCATTAATTGCTAAAAAGATACAAATTCTACATTTAACTAAAACAAGAACGAAAAAGGGGCGATAAAAGAAACTGACACGTACAGAGGCATATCGCTACCTAGCCACACTGATAAAACGTATGCTAAAATCCTGGAATATAGAATAAGATCTATTGTTGAACCTCAACTATCCAGAGCTCAATTTGGGTTCCGCCGAGGCATAAGTTGCATTGACGTCTTGTTCACCTTGCGGCAAATAAGCTAAAGATCAATAGAATACAACGAAAATCTATATGTTATTTCATTGATCAGGAAAAAGCATTTGATAGGGAAGACAGGATTAAACTTTGGAAGATACTAGAAGATTATGATGTCCAAGGCCATCTTTTTGATAATGTCAGAGCACTGTATCGTTCGAGTACAAACGTCGTCAGAACGACTGATGGTGTCACATATGCTTTTGAAATACCTACCGGCGTGAGACAAGGGTGTGTGCTTTATCCTCTGTTGTTTAACATCTACATGAAACAAATCGCATCAGAGACTGGTCAAATTGAGACATCCGAAGCAGAACAAAACTAAATACCGGAATTACCCTTTACAGATGATCAGTGTTTGCTGTAGGACGATAAAAACAAACTGCAAAACCACATGAACGTGCTTACGACTACCTGTGCTAAATACAATATGCCAATTAGCGAAAACAAAACAGAAACTGTGATGATCAGTAGAGCTCCTGGGCCACTCAAGGTAGGTCTAACCGATATTGCTCTTTAACAGGTCCATGAGTTCAAGTATTTGGGCAGTATTTTTTCGGCAGACGGTAAGAACGACAGGGAAATTGAGACTAGGTGTTAGAAAGCATATGCGGTGAATCATCAGCTGTTCCCACTACTTAGACACCCAAGCATTAGTTTGGCAACAAAGCAACAGCTGATGAACAGTATATTTATGCCAACTCTGTGCTACTAGTGCCAAATGTGGCCTCTGTCAAGAGCGCGCAAGAGCAGAATTTTGACTTGTGTCGAATACATTTCCAGGCAGAAATTAAGTTGGTTTGGACATCTCATGAGAATGCACCCTCATCAACTTCCACTGATGGCTTTCAACGCTGGTAGATCTGGCTACAGGGTAAGAGGGTGGCCGCGAAGTAGGTGGATAGGTGACAGAGGGATTGTGCAGCGGCAATGGCTCATATTTACCGACGCAATGCACTTGGCGCAGGATAGACGACTTAAGCTCCCCACGACACGTAACGGCACAAGTGGAAAGAAAACTAACAAACAAATATATGGCATACTACGTCATGAGCCAGTTGGTGAATGCAGGTCTTGAGTGAAGTAACGGCAACCTTCAACATCAACAATTCACATCCTGATAAATAAAACCCGGCCTTCCCGATATCGCAGATTCCATCGGCTGCTTGTAATCTGTAATTTCGTCAGTAAACTTCCCCACGACGCTTAACGTCATAAGTGGAAAGAAAACTAACTAACTAACAAAGAACGAACAATTAGCAGCGACAGACTCACACTGGCATATCTGTGAAGCATAGTTACACCACGAAATAGAACAGATAAACACATCACTAACTGATTCGTTCCGCTGAGCCGATTTATTTGGTCCGCAAATAATTCTTTTTTTCTGCAGAGCTGACATCTCGGCTTGAACAGTTGTCACACTTATGCATAAATGTCTCTCCGTACCAAGTATTCCTAAGCGTATCAATATACCTGTACTTTCTATTAACGTTTTTACGTTTCAAGAATATATGCGTTTCAGTAGCTCAAGTTTTTCGGTGTTAATGAGTTTAACAATATTTGAAAGACTTTACAATGCTGTGCCAACTCTAAACTGAAGACTTCGCAATGCTGTGCCAATACTAAACGGAAGACTTCGCAATGCTGTGCCAATACTAAACGGAAAACTTCGCAATGCTGTGCCAATGCTAAACTGAAGACTTCGCAATGCTGTGCTAACGCTAAACTGAATACTTCGCAATGCAGTGCCAATACTAAACTGAAGACTTGGCAATGCTGTGCCAATGCTAAACTGAAGACTTCGCAATGCTGTGCTAACGCTAAACTGAATACTTCGCAATGCTCTAGAAACGCTAAACTAAGAACATGCAAGCGATGTGTACATTCAGTGCATTTGTACGATGCGAAGAAGTGGACAGTTAACAGTAAAATAAGTGTACATGTTGTTTTCCATACAACCTGCCTAAGAACAATTGAAACGTTTCTGACTCTAAAGCCTCACCCTCATCATCATCCGCATGCTCCTAATCAACATAATCCACTTCGTCATCCTCCTCATTCGCCTAATCGTCATCATCGTTAGCATCATTATCATCATCATCATCGTTATCCTCATCATCCGCCTCATCATTATCATCATCATCCTCCTCCTGATCATCCTCCACCTCGTCATGATCATCCTCTTCATCCTTCTGATCATTCAAATCCTCATCATACTCTTCATCATCATCATGTTCATCACCTGGTAGCACTGGGGGAAAAAAAACCAAAAACATATCTGCCAAACTGGACAATGTGGGATTCAAACCTGGTACGTTGGGATTGTGAAACGGAAGTGAAGGGTGCCCTGGTTTTCCCTAATAACTGTTAAACCAATGAACGTAATTGAATAACATTTGACATGGGAGTACCTTAGTTGGTGAAAAACATGAGCTCATAGTAAATTTTGCAAGTGGCCTCAATGAGTCTAAGCCTGCATATTACAGAAGGTTTTCATTAACTCATCAGATTTTGCCACTCTACACCTGATTTTTTTCATATAACCTTCAAAACAATAAACATGGTTCAAACAAACATGACACGGGTATACTCTGAGCCAGTTTGACAACAAGGAAATACGTACTGCCTATTTTGAGCAGGATGGGGCCACATGCCACACCTCCATATTTCAGCGTGACTGAAAGATCGTGTCACTTCTAAGGGACTTTGACCACCAAAGTCGCCTGACTTTACCTCTTGATTTCTTCCTACGAGACATGCTGAAAGGGGAAAGTGTTTCTCAAGCCGAGGAATCTCACGAAACTACAAGAAAACATTCGGCAGGAAATTGAGCAAGTGACTACGGATGTGTTGGTGAATACCTTACGTAACATGCAGACATACCTTGATGCTAATTACGACCACTTGCAAAATGTGTCATAGGCTCATAATGCGTTTCACACATCAAGGCATGCCCATGTCAAATGTGATTGAATTACGTTCATTGGTTTAAAAGTTGTTAAAGAAAACCTTGGGCAGGTAACGAGTGAGTCTCCCTGTATATTTATTGTTGTTACACGTATTCTCTAAGATTACTATCGCTTTTACTGTTAGTGTTGATGTATATATTGGTTCCTTATCAGTGACTTGACAAAGCCGTCAGTTACCGTCTCGCCTGATTGCGTGTTAAAGGGTAGCAGCAAACTCCATTCATCATTCATAGAATGCCACAACTCTTCATCTCATGCCAGCTGCTTCCTTTCGATTTCACCACTGACAAGTCAACCGGGCATTGTTTGCCTGATGTCCATCCCACAGAACGGATATCCATTCAGCGGTGCGGATGTCTTTCCAGTGGTACGGATGTAGATGTTGGAGTACGATGTCCATGATGGGATACGGATGTCCCTGTCTGGATATGGCTGTCCATGTCTGGGTACGGATCTGCATGTCTGGGTACGGATCTGCATGTCTGGGTACGGATCTGCATGTCTGGGTACGGATCTGCATGTCTGGGTACGGATGTTCATGTCTGGGTACAGATGTCCATGTTGGGGTATGGATGTCCATTTCGCGCTACTAATGTCCATCTCGCACTACTAATGTCCAACTAGCGGTACTAATGTCCATCTCGCGCTACTAATGTCCATTTCGCGCTACTAATGTCCATCTGGAGCTACTAATGTCCATCTAGCGGTAGTAATGTCTATCTCGCGCTACTAATGTCCATCTAGCGGTACTAATGCCCATCTAGCGGTACGGATGTCCTTCTCGCGGTAAAATACGTTCACTACTGCTGTTTCTGCAACAAGTACATTTGTTTCTTACAAAGGACAGAGATGCCAGCTCTCTGCAAAAATCCTCGAAACGGGACGCCATTCCTAATCTATCCGCTACCACTGATTTTCTAGGCCTGCGTGATGCTGCCAACAACATACCTTCACTCCAATATAGCTCAGCGGATCACTGCAACCTTCATGCCCCCACCCCCTGACTCTGGCAAGGTGATGGCATCCTATGCTGGGGAGGAGGGTGGGGGAGATTATTCGAATCAGCAGCTGTTGTTGTCGTTGAATGCCCACATTTGAGTGAGCTTGCTCTGAAAATGGTATTACTTAACGGGTTGTTTATAGTAGCCTTAATCACTTCCAAAACCTGCTTTTAAGGTGACCCTGGGTACTAAAGGGAGTTGTGATATGCTTGGCTTCATCTGCTAGTCATCACTAACAGGAGGACGTGATCGCCCCCCCCCCCCCACCCTAGACTGCCATGAGAACGTCCTGTTCCCAAGGATAACTTTGTGAAACTCAGGTGGGGTTCTTAGCCGGTATGTTTAGTCAGTTGATGATTAACATTATCCAATCAGTAAGGTTTGCCTGACCCTAACTAACATTATCCAATCAGTATGTTTTACCTGACCCTAGGTAACATTATCCAATCAGTAAGGTTTGCCTGACTTTAGGTAACATTATCCAATCAGTATGTTTTACCTGCCCCTAGGTAACATTATCCAATCAGTAAGGTTTGCATGACCCTAGGTAACATTATCCAATCAGTAAGGTTTGCCCCTACCCTAGGTAACATTATTCAATCAGAATTGTTTGCCCAACCCTAACTAACGTTATCCAATCCGTACATATTGCACGACCTTAACTAACATTATCCAATCAGAATGTTCTTCCTAACCCTAACGAATATGATTTAATCAGTATATTTTATCTGACCAAGATTATTATTGTCCAATCAATATATTTCTGCCTGAATCCCAGGTAAAATTATCCATTCAGAATGTTCTGCCTGACCCTAACTATCATTGTGCACTCTTTCTTTCTCTCTCTTTGTCTCTCACTTTCTCTCTCTTTCTCTCTCATTCTCTCACTCTCTAAACTTCTATCAGCGGCTGTGAATACCAATTATTTCTTCAACTGCATTTATATGTGTTACAGAGACGATATGGAAAGGTGACAGAAACAAAGAATCCGATATCAGTGAAGCATACGAACATTGGAGCAGAATCACATTCCATAACGAGAAAGATATGGTTTACGATCCATGGTGCACTCAGGCAGAACAATATGTACAGCCGGCAAAGAATAATCTCAGATTGTCAACATAAGACCATACAACGTTTTGAAATCGTCCCAAATTCAAAACCCGCACATCAAGCCCAGGGAAAAAAATCGTGTCTCCAGATGACATTAACACCAAAGTAAATGGCCAACTCTCCACCTCTTATGGATATGAGGTGGAGGCTCCAGTGGATACTTGGATATGTCGGAGACCCAGGAAATCCGAAGTGATGAAATGGCTCGTAGCACTACCTAGTATCATACTACATACATTTTTCTTCTTCTCCGTTCTCAAACTCCCACTACCAAGCAGGATGTAGTCCGGAGAACGGAATGCGTTGTGTTGTGGTTTACAGCTTGACTGCGATATTTGCACCTTTCGGTACAACACATCCGACGTCAAGCATTTGAGTACCAAGTTGCGCCGATGGTTGCGTATATGATAGGCTTCCAGTCTCGACATGTCATGTTTCAGCAATGTCCGTAAAGCAGGACTGAAACCACGTAGGACTGGTAGATGCGGAATCTAAAATATTTTGAACAAGGTTAAATCACTATGTTACACTTATTATGCAAGAACGCCATGGATACAAATACAGGGAGTTTTTTTTAACCCTGAGGTGGCTATCTTGGAGCTCTTTAACGAGGGTCGTATTCTCAATCCTTGCTTCCGAATGTGCAAAAGGGCTGATTTTGTGTCCCATTAGCGGATAGTTAGCATATAGGCCTCGAATATCAGCGAACGTGTGTGGAGCAACAATATTGGCTATGCTGGTATTTGCGGGAATGAAAAGGCCGATACCCTGGTCCCCAGAGCAATGGAAATAGTTCAACTAACTACCTTTTAGATTAAGACTCAGTGATGCACACATTGAAGGATTTTGAAACGATTTTGAAACCATACATGGTCGTGTGAGATCCCGGAACAGATGAATGTTTGCAATATCTCGAACATCAGAGAACGTGTGTGGAGCTACAGTTTTGGCTATGCTGCTGTTTTGGGGAATGCAAAAAACAGACATCCTGGTCTCCTGAGCAACGGAAATCGGTGATATTTTGAAGTTGATAAGCGATCACATTTTAGATGAAGACAATCTACTCAATGAATCGGTGATACACAGATTGAAGGATTTTGATATCACACATGGGCGTTTGAGATCATGGAACAGATAAATGTCTACCATCAACGATCTGCGACTATCAGTGTCTACACGCTTCGCCAATTTCTGAGACGGGGACTGAGCCCATATGGACTCGACAGTAGTGCAATGATGTCGATTCTTAACAAAACAAAACAGATACTACTTAACACATTAAATGCAACCTTATGTTACAAGAAGCACTGACGTCATCTCCTTCTTCGATCACATGATGTTATGCTTATAGCCTGGTAGGTTGACGATGGAGACTGTTTCAGGTCTTCGCCAGTCCCCCACAGCTTTTCGAGTGTGGTCACTCCCCCGGGCCATATTGCCTCTCTTTGGTCTACATATGTGGGGCAGTCCTGCATAATATGTTCCTGTGTTTCCTTGGGTGCTCCGCATTCGCATATGGAGGTGTCTTTAAGACCTATCCTATGGAGGTAAGCCTTGAGACTGCAACGTCATGTTCTGAGTCTGAAGATCTTTGTCTGCTCATCTCTGCCAAGTTTGTTGTCTATGTTGTCATTTTCCTTCTTGTATACTTGTGCTGGTTTCTCCGTTCCGTCCTCAGGATCGTTTTATACCACTATATGGCCTTGAACTAAAGACGTTGGGCCCACATAACTATGTGTCAACAACTACCTAACCAACCGACAATAGAAGTATGAACAAGTTATTGATGTTGGGCATGATAAAAAGAAATATTTTACATAAGAGCAAGGAAGTAATAGTCAAACTAAATAAATAAATCATTGGTGAGACCAAATTTATAGTACTATGTCCTGGTGTGGAGTCAAACTATATAACTAAATCATTGGTGAGACCAAAATTTTTAGTACTATGTCCAGGTGTGGAGTCAAACTATATAAATAAATCATTGGTGATACCTAAATTATAGTACAATGTCCAGGTGTGGAGTCAATATCATAGTATTGATATTAGCATGCTGGAAAGGATACAAAGAGGGGTTATAAGAATGATCGCGGCGAATCAGAATTATCGTTATGAGGTAGGACTAAAAAAACTGGTCTTCAGTGTCTCGAACAGAGAAGAATTCGAGATGACTTAATAGGTGTTTATAAATTAGTAAATGGAAGGATAAATTAGACTACAAAGTTTTTCAAAGAAGGACCGGCTACAAGAACAAGAGGGCACATCTACACATTGTAAGGACAGGTGCAGATTAGATATTAGGAAATATTTGTTTTATAATCAGAGGCTGGTAATTCTTGGGATGCATTGTCGCAGGAAGTGGTTGAGGCACAGTCAGTAAATGCATTCAAAAATAGATTAGATGCTCACAGTATTTTCGATATGGGTGGAGTGAAATAAACTGGTTGTATACAGATTATGTAGAATCTTCTAGACAAGTACAATGAAGTTAAGTTAACAAAAATTATCTTTGTTGACCAGAAGAAGTAATAAAATCGAACGAAATGAAACAAAATATTGAAAGACTTTAAAGACTAAAGCGATACGGCCTGTTTTTGACAACATTGGAGCAATTCCCAAACAATAGTCAACCCGCTGTGAGAACGCGTAATTGACATCACAGTGGTTCGTTGTTTATCTTGACAGGATAATGTCTAAGACAAGTCCCAGAAACGGCAACAAGTAATGAACTCAAATTTATTGAAGACTACATTATCGTACAAAACAGCGGGAAATATCTTTCAAATTTCAATAAAAACAGCGGGAAATATCTTTCAAATTATGATAAAACAGCGGAAATAGTGAGAATATGAGAAAGAACATAGCACTGTGTGTTATTACCATTACAGTTATTGACGGTGTCATCCCAGATGGCAAAGGTTCAACAGCGGATTTAATTTATCGTAGACGGTCTTAAGGTGATCCTGAAGCCATCTGTTTGCAGTCCGGTTTCAGCGGAAATACGTTTTTCTTTTTAAAACATGGTCAGGGTGCTAGACCATGAACAGAACTTGACAAATTGTAGGGTGGCTCACCAGTCAGTCAAAAATGTTATCAGTCAGCATGGTCTGACTAAATTCATGTACTTTATGTTAACAAATTTTAACTAGGCACTAATTCACCTTTACTTCTAAATAACAATTCGTACCAAACCAAAATATAATGTATTACTTTCACAGTATTAGCCTATTTCATCTGAAGAAAAAATGCACTGCCGTCAGGTTCATAACGTTTGTGCCATTGAACATACTTGGTAGTTTTAACACTGAAGTACCATTTAACAATGGCTTTAGTATGTTAAATTGTAGCAGTGGAGGTCTATTTAGATTCACTATCATAAGCTAGCGTATGTACAATCTATTTCAACCATCATATCGTTAATAATCGTGCGAGAGTCGTTATGTAGTAACGATTAAAAAAGTAAATAATTAAAAACGTATATTCTATTTACTCGTCAACGAAACAATTTTTACTTGTCACAGACGAGCAGATGAGCGCTTTTGTCAAGCTCTGCCCATGAAAAACCTTCACAATCTTTCCTAATGGCCTGTCACGACCTGTCTGGGAGGACACATTGTCTAGCATGTTTAGTTTCGGGACCACTCGGTTTCTATGAGACAAACGTACGCCTACTGTTGAGCATCAATACGATGTTAAGCTTCCGAAGAAAGCCTTATAAAGATGGACGGGACATTATGTTTGCGTGCTGGATGAGCTATTCCTCAAGCAGAATAGGCAAAAGCGGATCGTGGCGAAAGAGGAAACACTACAGAGATTCCTTAAAAATATCTCTGAATAACTTCAATATTGTTGTCTCCTATAGTGAGGTGTATACTGAGAACCGTTTCACATGATGCGCAAGAATCACACAAGGTGCTCAGATCGTATAGCGAACGTCATCGCCGATGCTCAAAGAGAGCGAGCCGCACGAAAGAACATTATGCATGCCAACTCTACAGCAAACTCTCCATGGACGGCAGAGTGTCATGCCAGGATTGGACTTTGCAGTCACGTCAGATCACATCTCGCAGCACAAGTCGCCATCGTGTCATGCGATGGGAAACTATTACTGGCAGAGTCAAACATATATGTAAGGACACGTGCAGTGTACATCCCGGGCCGCTGCTGGCTTGTCCGGGATGTGATAACAGCCCTCTCTACAGATCGGATCCATTCAGCCACGGCGATATCCAACAGACTAACCGATCCGCTGGGTCAATTCATGGATTGCATCGGGTAGGTTGGGCCTTTAAAAACGATTCCAGCTTTCGCATTGTTATTCTCAATACATTTGTTGTTGATTGTGTAGTTTAAGTTGTAATTTATGTCTCCGCTGCTATTCCCATTCTTCTTCTTCTTCTTCTTCTTCTGCGTACACAGTCAGACAGTAACCATTATTTTTTCGAAAAAAGCGGCGGTCATCCTGAGGCTCTCGCTACTGCCATAGAGCTTGTCTTGCAGTTCCACTGGTAATGGCCACATCTGCTCTCTCTGATCCTCGTATGTCGGGCAGTTCTGCAGCAGATGTTCAGTGGTCATTTTACCAGTACCGCACGGGCATTCGTCGGTACTCCCTATCTTCAATTTGTTCTATTCCCATTCAATTTGTTTCTGATTGAAGTATTTTACTGTACATATTAATATTGCCTAAACAAAAAAAGCTAACATGCCATAACACAGCTAAATATCTCTTCTTAGTCAAGAGAATCCAAAACAACAAAGAAGCTCTTTAATTCAATCAAAGCTTTTAGGATTTGCAAAACTTAATGTTAGAGGTATTCATGCGTGATCTGTCTCACATGAAACAAGTACGAGTTTACCACCTGAAAGTGACTACTCGGACGTTTATTTGTACTGTCTTGTTCCCAAGATGTTTTTATTTCTACTGTAGTGTTCCCAAGACGTGTTTATTTAACCTATTTTGTTCATAAGACGTGTTTATTTATAGAGTTTTGTTCCTAAGACCTGTTTGTGTATACTGTCTTGTTCCTTAAGGAGGCTGCGTAGCCTCCGTTTCACAATCCCTGTTCGATTCACGCTCGTGTCCAGTTTGGCAGACATGGTTTTTTTTCGCTCCCCCACGTACGGAAAGTAATGACAATTTAGCGTACTACACACTTGCCAAACATTTATAATAGCCAAGGTTGAACATGCTATTTACTTGTTGTGTGTTCCTATGGCGTGTTTAATTATACTGGCTGGTCCCTAAGTCGTGTATCTTCATACAATCTGGTCTCTAAGAAGTGTTTGTTTATAATATAGTGTTTCTGAGACGTGTTTGTCACATTATTCTGCATACAAACTCATGGGCCGACCTAGCAGATGTAACTTCTTGACCCACTTATGATTGATTCAAAATTCTTCTTTAATTGATGATTCACCCAACCCAATGCCAGTCTCTAACAGACTTAGTCGCTCTCGCTTTTCCATGACGTTTAGAGGTCGTCTGTTCATTTTGTGATTTATAATTTCTGTCGGGTGGGGTAGCTAGTCACACTGCCAACTTTCATTGGGCGATCGCTTTCCGACAAGCCAGACAGATTACAATAACACTATATATGGCTCCCTTTTCTAGCCCCGACAGCATATTCTGCATTTTCTAACAGGCGGTCGTTAACTGGTTCAATAATGCTTTACCCCTTCAATTGGGTTTTATTAGATTCGTGAATTAACAACGGAAACATAGTCCAATAACTTCCGTTCAGATGCAGAGGCACTGAAGACCGCAGATGAGATTGTATTCCAAAATAAAGATATCCACCAAGAAAACATAGTATTCCTGAGTGATGCCTCGTCAGTATTAACAGCGGTAAAACAACACAAAGATGAAGACCTCGAGCAACTTATCTTTTCCTTGGCACTGCTCTAATCAGAACACCAAAGGCTGGTCATACAGTGGATTCCATCCCACTGCAACATTGAAGGTAATAAAGCTGCAGACAAACTAATAAAATGTGGAGGAGCATCCTTACAAACAGACCTGATCATCACATATAATGAGACCAAGACCATAATTAAATGCAACGTTATGGGAGAATTGGTTGATCAACATACTCCGACTTCCAGAAAGAAGGCATCTACTTTAATTTAACTAGATAAGAGCAAATCATCATTTTCAGACAGAGAACTGGGCATTAGACTCAAATGTCATCTTTTCCAAAATGAGGATTGAGACAGATGACAAGTGTCCATGTGGGGAGCATATCATGACTGGAGAACACATCCTACAAAGCTGCAATTGTCACGCCGGAGAAGAGAGAACAATACTGGCCACTCGAATCAGACATGAGACAAAAGCTGCAAAGAGATAAAACAGCATTAAAAACAAAGTTATCCTTTGTAACAGAAGCCAGAACCTTGATCTGAGGATGAAAGAAGAATAATTGGGTTTTGTCGGAAACAAAACTTCAAATATTTCTGTTTTGACCAGTAAAACATCACATCTGTTCTCAAAATGTTTAACCGGATGCAAAATAAACTGACTGGCAAACCCATTCATGATCTGTCTCACATTATACTGTACAAAACCAGTCTTCCATCCAAACGTGTCTCCTCTGCCTCGCTTGTTTACCTGTGTCTGCGACACCTGATGCGTGTTATCCCACTCCCTGGTGTCAGCCGATGAAACGGACAGCGCCCTTCAACTTCTCAATACTGCATTTCATAATTTATGAATGCAAATGTCATCTCGTTACGGCTTGGTGCATTTTGAGGACGGAGAATGGTTTGTGTGTGGACATTTACGTTTTATTCAAACGCATCCTTTTATTTTTATTGTATTATGTTGTTATTTTCTTGCGTAAGACTGCAGATATGTACTGGATATACTTAGGACACATAGGAAGAATTGGTCTGTCATATGATGATCTGTTATATAATGAACTGAACTCGCCAGAAAGGAGATACATACATAATCTAGGGAGGCTTATGGAGAAAAAAGACTTAGTGAAGGGTGCATACACAATTTGTCGAAGAGGGTGGAGAGGTAGCGACATTGTCCTAACGGATAGGTTCTAAGTGTTGTTATAGCTGGGGGAGGGGTTGACGATTAACCCTTATCACCAACTAAAGGCTCCAATAGCGTACGTCTCATATAGCCTCTAACAACAAAGTCCAACTCCTGGTCTTCGCGTGGCAGAACTGTTTTGACTAACAGGAGAAGGGGCGGAAGGCGAGCCACTGACGCCTTAAAACCAGTACTTTTGGGCAGATGGCGCTCGAAAGCCTAAGAAGGCAGCTCATCTAGGAGAAGGAAAACTCTGATTTCAAAACAGTTGAAGCCTTGCAGATAGGATACTGGCGTATTTTGTCGGGTTTTGTCAGATATGTACAACCTGTTTTCTGATAACTCTTCCAAATCTGACAACCGACGGTGTGCGAAGAAGCACATGCAAGAGGATA
The DNA here is from genome assembly GCA_036924085.1 of Ariolimax columbianus. Lineage (NCBI taxonomy): Eukaryota > Metazoa > Mollusca > Gastropoda > Stylommatophora > Arionidae > Ariolimax > Ariolimax columbianus. The sequence continues at coordinate 31,340,690 of JAVGWX010000015.1, forward strand.
CAATGCCTTATACTAGAGCGAGGAAAGGCAACCTCAGCTGAGTGTAGTGGCAGGGCAGACCAGGCCCTTAGCCTTGGTTGGCGGCTGTTCTAGAAGCGAAGCATCGACAGGCATTGCTCTGCGGATTTGGCAGCTTCTGAAGCTTGCCTTGTTCAAAATGTATTGGTATCACCATTGCCTTGGAGCAAATAAGGCAGACCGAGAGAGGGACAATACTGCATGAGCAACACATCATCTCTATATTTCTGCCCGAGCTTTGTGCTAAGAGAACAATTACTATCGTCTGACAAGATGAAAAGAACCAATGGACTAACGAACATGCCTGTTAGCGACTTTGTAATGATATGATATAGTCATTGCGACTTTGTAATGATATGATATAGTCATTGCGACTTTGTAATGATATGATATAGTCATTGCGACTTTGTAATGATATGATATAGTCATGGCGACTTTATAATGATATGATATAGTCATGGCGACTTTGTAATGATATGATATAGTCATTGCGACTTTGTAATGATATGATATAGTCATTGCGACTTTGTAATGATATGATATAGTCATTGCGACTTTGTAATGATATGATATAGTCATAGCGACTTTGTAATGATATGATATAGTCATAGCGACTTTGTAATGATATGATACAGTCATAGCGACTTTGTAATGATATCATATAGTCATAGCGACTTTGTAATGATATCATATAGTCATAGCGACTTTGTAATGATATCATATAGTCATAGCGACTTTGTAATGATATCATATAGTCATAGCGACTTTGTAATGATATCATATAGTCATAGCGACTTTGTAATGATATCATATAGTCATAGCAACATTGTAACGATATGATATAGTCATAGCAACTTTGTAACGGTATGATATAATCATAGCAACTTTGTAACGATATGATATAGTCATAGCAACTTTGAAACGATATGTATTCAATTTAATTACATGATTTGACGTCTGATCGTTTTTACAATCTTTTCTTTTATGTGACACGAACGAAGTCAGTTCGCGTGGACTTCTTATTTCTTGTGGCCGTTGTCTGTGTGGACTCTTATTTCACCTATTTTGAACAACTATCCCATAATATAAACACTAACATTGTGTACACAGTATCTATTAGTGTTAACTGTTTGTCAAATGTTTACGGATCCTGGACATGAAATTGAAAACTGTGTACGAAATTGTAAAAAAAAAATGATATACTTGCATCAGCAGCGAGACCAACAACTTAAAATCGCACTCAAACAAGCCCACGCGTTCATCGAGTTGAAAAATCACAAACCCTCCATTGTAAACAAAAGATAACACTGGCAAAGAAATTGACACGAGCATTGATAACTTTCAGAATATTAAAGTCGGTAATGAATGTTGACCTAACTTGATCTCTTAAAATTTCATTATAAAGAAATATACAAAATCAAGCGATGAATAGGGCAGATGAATGCATCAAATTTGTCTTAAATAGTGAGGCCGGAACTTGACAGACAATCACTGTGAAAATATTCAAGTAACAGGTCAATCGGTGCTATGGGGACAATAGGATACCAATGAAGGCATGAGCACTTACTTGAACTGCTGCACAGCTAATCAACGGCTTAATGCTTCACTCGATCCTAAAACTTCCCAATTCAGAACCACGGCTGGATTCTCAAATGTCTCTCAATATAAATTAATGCCGGTATCGAAAAACGTAGTTTTATACATGTTGTAGATTTACATTGCGATATCTTTCCTAACTCAGAGCTGAATCGGGTAACCAATTGTAAATATTGGTTAGCTGTCAAATCAAGCGCCGAAGCTGTAGAATAGTAGATCATTCGTTTCTCGTGGCTAAGGTTATGTACATGATCCAGTTGACCCATTTGTAAATTAATACCTGGCTTAATGTTATGGGAGAAGGGAACTGACCATCAAATCTATTAAGAAGCTGAGACTTGACAAAAAGAAGTCTCCCACTCTAAATCTCCAACAACAGTTTCTGCTGTGGATCAACCTTTAAACTTGTAAGTAACCTACTTCTTTTCTACTATCACTTCAGGGTGTAAAGGCCACTATACGACTCTCTCCGAGATGGCAGTTCTGTAAAATTTTCTCCAGTTCTTTCCAGGTTTTCAGTTGTCTTTGTATCGGTCTCTAAGCGTGTGTCGTCTTTGAGCTTCGTGCCCAGCCTGCCTAAAAGGGATCACAGTCTCTAGCCGTCCTGTTTTTGTACGCTTAAACAAGCCTAGAACACGCAATGACCGCGTCAGAGTCGTAAGACAATGGTCCAGAAGCGGGTAAATAGCCAGATAAGAAGATTCACAAGTTTCCACATCCGACATTTGCTGAAATACAAGGCACAGTAATTAATAACCTTCATCTTGATCTTGAAAACCCGTTCCTCGTGGTAGCTGCGTGTTCCAACTTCGTCTCCAGCGGACCCTGTAAGTCCAGTGCGTGTTAAGGGCTCTTCTAGAGGCAGACCAACGCATTGGAGGTTTTCCCCGCGGTCTCTTCTTATCTCGGGGGTACCAGACTACTGCCGTTGTGCTCCATCGACCATCGTTTCGTCAGAACACGGGACCTGCCATAAACGTTTTGCTTTGTCTGCATGGATGACCGCATTCTTCACCAGAGACAACCGCCTTATGTCAGAATTGCGGAGACCTTGCAAACGTTGGTTCAGGGGAGTGATTCTGACCAAGCGTTTCTCAAGGGAGGCCTGGGTCACTCTCAATTTGTCTAGTGATTTTGTTAGTGTCCACGTCTCAGCACCGTAGCACATCGCGGGGAGTACAGTACAATTGAAAAGGGAAGCTCGTAGGTCGTGGCCATGGTTATATATGTACAGTATATGACTATTTATGTAATAATAATTTTTATTTTAATAATAATTCACTAAACATCATCCTGTGTCATACTGCGAGCTTGAGTATTTGGGTGCGCTTGAGACTGATCAAAGCCAACGCGAACTCGGAAAGTCTTAAGATATGACTGGCAAATATTGTGCTAAGATGCTTCTGTCCTAGATTGCTTCATTGCGCGTAGATTCTGGGCTGCCTGAATAGGGAGACCCCCCGCTGATTTCAATGTCATTTGTGACCACACTCTTCCAGCTTGAACGATTTTGACCCAGATTTTCCTCAGGTGTTAATGTATGATTGACAGCACTTAGGGGGCTCCTTCCCACAGTTCTTGAAACGATGTTTTGGACGTTCCTGTCATTATTCTCCTCACTCTGTGGAAGTCGTTCGCTTGACATTCGTTCAAGATGGCCAGGCCATCTCAGGGGATTTTAGCAAAAGTGCATGAATACCTGGCATGTTAGCTCTGAATAACACTTCCTTATCTACGATGTGGTCCTGCCAGCGGATATGTATTGTCCGTTCCAGACAAGTCGTGGGAAAGCGTGTGAAAATAATTTAGCTTCCTGACGTCACCAGCGCAAACAGTCCAGTTCTCTCACCCGTAGAGCAGGGTGGGGAGAAAGGCGGCATGGTAAATCGTCAGATCAGTCGTTATACTGATTCCTCAACGTCCCCACAGTGTTGAGTGCATTCGGCCAAAAGGAGTGCTGGTCTTTGCTATTCTATCAGCCAGCTCAACAGCAATAGTAATTGATCTACTTCCTAGGTAGACAAGTTTATCAACCGCTTCTCATTTCTGTCCCCCTACTGTAACCTCAGTCAGTAACAGGAATGTTTTGAATAATATTTTTTATACAAGAGAACGAACCACAAATTTCTAAATCAATTGTAAGGAAAACACGGTACAACTTACCCTCTGGATAGTTAAATATTATTCTCGGACAATATCCGTACGGCCGAATTCCCGCTCGCTTGTTATAGTTCTGGATATAATTAAAGACTTTTGCATGAACGGATGTTCTAAAACGGGTGTTCATATAACGAGGTATTATTCTATGACAGACGAGTATGACATATGATTACAACATTGAAACAATATAGGTAATCGTAACAAGATAATTCATTCATATGTTTTGTACACAACTCGCAACAGTTACACAAAGATCGATAGCAAAATAATTGCAGGTATGTAATTCGGGATCTCTGTTGTGTGAGTGACAGACAGGTAAAACCTACTAAATTGGCATGCAGATCTCTATTCAATTTAAATATTCTTTTGTTTAACTTTATTTTAAAAAAATTATTTACTATTGTTGGAGGGGAGCGTGTAGCTTTCTCGATAGTAAGATGGCTTGGTAAAACTTGGTTTATTCCGTGTCAGGGTTCGAAATCACGGATAGATAGAAACAAATCCGGAAGTGGTTCGTTCCGGTTACGACATCTTATCCAGTCAACCCAGGTGTAAATGGGTACCAGACTTATGAGTTGAGGAAGGTATAAACAGCAAAAAAGGGAACTGGTCACCCCACCTCACATAGAGCTTTCTTCATCCTCGTCGGCAATTGTTGCCATGGGACCCACCTTAATCATTTACTGATGTTGGAAATCAAAAGTAAAGCCCTCGTGGCTTACATAGGCAGAGATAACATAATGTGTTCATGGCAGCTTGTCTAATGAGGTGTGGAATCGACGTGATCCCCGTAGTAGTGAGTGAAACGTACATTAAGCCAAGCATAGCACAACCGCCTGGAGGATCCCGGTCCGCCTTCATCAGAACTCTCGGGATGTTATGAAAAGCTACTGCAACCCGCACTTAACGTCCTTTTCAGGGCGCACAAAAAGTAACTTCCTCATTGTGGGCATTCGCAAACACCTTGTATGCTAATATCGGTAGCCAGGCTTGCCACGTGTACATGGGCCACACCAGTATCAGGACCACAGGGCCACGTGAGTGGAGGACAGTTGAGACGTCAGCAGACAAAGAAAGGCCCAAAGACCAAGAGATACAAAACAGAGACATAATGCAAGGAACTGGATGCAAGGAACTGGATGCAAGGAACTGGATGCAAGGAACTGGATGCAAGGAACTGGATGCAAGGAACTGGATGCAAGGAACTGGATGCAAGGAACTGGATGCAAGGAACTGGATGCAAGGAACTGGATGCAGGAGACTTGATGCAGGAGACTTGATGCAGGAGACTTGATGCAGGAGACTTGATGCAGGAGACTTGATGCAGGAGACTTGATGCAGGAGACTTGATGCAGGAGACTTGATGCAGGAGACTTGATGCAGGAGACATGATGCAGGAGACATGATGCAAGGAGACATCATGCAGGAGACATCATGCAAGGAGACATCATGCAGAGACACATGATGCAGGAGACATCTAGATAGAAAAATGTATATGGATGGATGTATGCAGCTGGATGGATGTAGATGGATGGATATAGACGGATGATAAAGATGGATGATATAGACGGAAGAATGTAGATGGATGTGAATATATATATATATATATATATATATATATATTGATGTTTAAAGATGGATGTATATAGAAGGATGCATCTAGATGCATGGATCTAGATGGATGTATATAGATGGATGGATCCAGATAGACGTTAATAGCTGAATGGATCTAAATGGATGCATATAGCTGAATAGATGCAGATGGATACATTTAGATGGATGGATTTAGATGGATGGATAAAGATGGATGGGTATAGATGGATGTATTTATGGATGGATATAGCTGGATGTATATAGCTAGAAGTATATATATCTGAACGGATGCATGGCTGCATATATGTATGATGCATGCAGAGATGCAAAGATGGATAAACGGTTAGATGGATAGATGGACGGGTGCACACATTAACGGATGACCGGATGGACGGACGGGATAGATAGATAAACAAGATAGATAAACAGACAGACCGACCGGCGAACAGGCAGACATGCAGGCCGGCAGGCAGGCAGGCAGGCAGGCAGGCAGGCAGGCAGGCAGGCAGACAGACAGACAGACAGACAGACAGACAGACAGGCAGACAGGCAGACAGACAGGCAGGCAGGCAGGCAGGCAAGGCAGACAGACAGACAGACAGGCAGACAGGCAGACAGGCAGACGGGCAGGCATGCGCGCGCACAGAGACAGACAGAAATAGAAACAGAGTCAGAGACAGACAGAAATAGAAACAGAGTCAGAGACAGACAGAAATAGAAACAGAGACAGAGACAGACAGAAATAGAAACAGAGACAGAGACAGACAGAAATAGAAACAGAGACAGAGACAGACAGAAATAGAAACAGAGACAGACAGAAATAGAAACAGAGACAGACAGAAATAGAAACAGAGACAGACAGAAATAGAAACAGAGACAGACAGCAATTGAAACAGAAACAGAAAGAAATTGAAACAGAAACAGACAGAAATTGAAACAGAGACAGACAGAAATAGAAACAGAGACAGACAGAAATAGAAACAGAGACAGACAGAAATAGAAACAGAGACAGACAGAAATAGAAACAGACAGAAATAGAAACAGAGACAGACAGAAATAGAAACAGAGACAGACAGAAATAGAAACAGAGGCAGGCAGGCAGGCAGGCAGGCAGGCAGGCAGGCAGATAGACAAATAGACAGATAGACAGATAGACAGATAGACAGATAGACAAATAGACAGATAGATAGATAGAATAGATAGATAGATAGAATAGATATAAAGGGCCTAAATGTTTATATTTTGAGTACACCCATTATTGGCAATATAGCAACGGACTTAACCTGGCCCGCAAGTCGATTGGTTGCACGTGTCTAGATATAGGTAGATCGACATCTGTGTCACAAACTGGAGGAGTTCACCACTTTCGAATACAAGCTGTGACCATGCACAATGGAGTATATGCCACTTCATCACCGACGACAAAGAGTCATCAAGGTTAGGTGAAACAAACTGATCAAGTCCTTTTCACCGCCTCCCCTCCCCGACCCTTCCAAGAAGAATAGGAACAATGAAAGAAGAGCAATGATATACTAAGAAAAAGAACAAAATGATCAAGAAGATCACGAACACGACGCAGGAGAACACAAAGAACAAGAGGAAGAACAACAAGAAGAACAGCAGGAAAAACAAAAATAGCTAACAAAAATACGAGAAGAAAATGAACAAGAACAGCAAGAAGCTGAACAAGAAATACAATAAGAACAACAGGAAAAACAAGAGCAAACAAGCCTGAGAATAACAAGAAGAAAAAAAATACATAAACAGAAGAAAAGGAAGAACAAGAACAACAGGAAGAATAACAAGAACTTGAGAATAATAAGAACAAGAGCAATAAGAAAAAGATAAATAAAAGAAAATAAAAAACAAGAAGACTAAGAAGAACACAACAAAGAAAAAGAACATGAGCAAGAAGAAAAATAAGAACAAGAAGAATAAGAACAAGAAATAAAGAACAAAAACGAGAAAAGCGAAATGAACAGAGAGAACAAGAACGTGTTGAACGAAGTGAACGAATAGAACGAAAGGAACATGAAAAACAAGAACAATAATACGAGCAGCAGCACCAACATCAGCAGCAGCAACAACATCAGCAGCAGTACCAACAACAGTAGCAAGAACACCAACTACAGTAGCAGCACGAACAAAAGAAGCAGCATTAACAACACCACATCAGCGGCAGCACCAACAACATCAGCAGTAGTACCAACATCAGCAGTAGCACCAACAGCAGCAACAACATCAGCAGCAGCATCAATAGCAACAGCACCAACAGCAGCACCGACAACAGCCAGCAAAAACAAAGAATCCGCAACACCAACAACATCAGCAGCAGTACCAACAACAGTAGCAAGAACACCAACTACAGTAGCAGCACGAACAAAAGCAGCAGCATTAACAACACCACATCAGCAGCAGCATCAATAGCAACAGCACCAACAGCAGCACCAACAACATCAGCAGCAGCAATAGTAACAATAGCCCCGACATCAGTGTCCGTTGCAGGATTACTTTCAGCATTATTTCTGCAGGACAGAATGCGCTGATCTGCACCCCGATTTCCGAAAACGATGATCTAACTAGAGAATAAAGAGCAAGGAGTCATCTTCAGACTGAGCATAACAGACTCAATGGCCATCTTTAAAACAAACTGAGCATTGGGACAGATCGCAGCTGTCCGAGTAGAAACATGGAACATATTCTACAAAGCTGTAATCTTACGCACTAAGAGAGAGAGAGAGAGAGAGAGAGAGGGAGAGAGAGAGAGAGAGAGAGAGAGAGAGAGAGAACAATAATGGCTTCGTGAGACAGACATGAGACAAAACATGCGGACTGAAAACAGCCTTACAAACAGCGGTGACTTCTGTGAGAGAAATCGGGATGAACATATAAGTTGTGGGAGAATTTTCATAGCATATAGAAGATGAAATGTTAACACATGACAACCAACAGACCTCCGATCTTCACGTTTCAAGAAGCTGGACGACCACCCTCTTACCTCGTTGGCTTTCCTTCCAAGCCAGTACAGCCACCTAATTATATATGCAATTGTTAGCTGGAGCATGCTGGGTAAAGTGACGGACAAACTGTACCAAAGCAGAGAACAAATAGCGCTCAACCACTCTGATTATATATATATATATATATATATATATATATATATATATATATATATATATATATATATATAAACGAGGCAGTTCAAATGAAAACGGAGCTAACTGCACCAAGTCATACGTTCGATGCCGATGATGACATCACTTCTGGTGTAAACGGCAACGGTCCTGGTGTTAAAGACAACAGCGAAGAACTGGACAACGATGTTTAAAGAAGGACGCGAGTTAACGATAGATCTTCGAAGACCAAGTAAGGCACATATTGTTGAGTAAGAAGATGCCATCGCCAAAATTAAAGCAACGATTCGGGTGGACCGTCGCCGGAGCTTACGTTCGCCACACTGTTGTCACCCTACACTGCCTGCATTCTGCGATGAATGTCAACTTATCGACATCCTTCAGAAACCGAAATACCGATCGATGCTCAACTCTGGACAGATTTCGTATCACACGCACCATGTTTTCAACGATCTACTGAGGAAACTATGAATCGGAAGATAACGAAAATTTGCAAACTTGACGGTTGGTATGTGCTGTTAACATCAGAAGTGACGACATCATTTACACTGCACGTATGTTCAAATGGGGCAGTTAGGTCTGGTTTCATTTGAACACTTGTGGTATATGAGAGAGCGAGAGAGAGAGAGAGAGCGAGAGAGAGAGAGAGAGAGAGAGAGAGAGAGAGTGGAGTATTTGAGAGGGAGAGAGATAGGAGAGTGATTATAAATTTTAATGAAGGTGAAAGCCAAGGTTTCAGCTGGCAGACAAGCTGACACTTCCACATTAATTATTGCATGTCGATCTGCTCTGATAGGACCCATCGCCGTGCCCTCGCCGGTGACGTATCACAAGGGGTGGTCCTTCAAGTTGGAAAGTCCAAAGTCTGTCGTTTGTCAGAATTCAAATAAAACGTACGTCTTCTTTAACACACACGCCAGCTGACGTGAACTTTCTGGCCAGACAAGTTTGAACTAAAACATGTGACCTTGAACTACCGATTGTTTAACGGAAGAAGTGTGTGTTAAAATGGAGGCCAAACTTGTTCTCTCGCAAATTTTCTCACGTGTCGAACAACTCCGTGGCATAATGAGTGAAGAAATGAATTGCACCAGTTGTGGAAGTGACAAACTATTGAACGATAATTCTCAGTTCTGAAAGTGACAGCCAAGATAAGGCGTCTCAAACTTAAACTATCCTGGGGGGCCATTGATTGAAATGCTCAACGAACGCAGTAAAGGAAGTGGCGAAATGGCTGCATGATAGTAAGTTCGATAGTCCAAATGGCAGATGAAGTATAGCTACATGTGCTAAGATGTGTTTTACGTAAAGCTTTATTGTCAAAGGTATTTGATATCAGAGAACAATTAGCACCTACAGTCAGTGCACAACTTCACTTAAATTAGCAGAACCAGAGAAATCGCCAGAGAAAGTACAATTGACTGAGGTTAACAACCGAGTCTCCTAAGGGGGGTCGCTTTGGTCGATAGGTAAGGCACTCGCATCTCAAAGTGATGAACAGAAAGCATGGGCCATCAAACCCCGCAAGTGTCAAGCGACCTCTGGTCTCAATTGAGATGGGACCAGAGTGTCTGCATCCCGAGTTACGTTCCAATCGTGTTGATTTATATCTTGCCACTGTTCCAAGGTAGCTCAGTACCAGATAAAGAGGTTGAGGACCAACACAGTTTCCTATAATTCAAATACAGGTTAAATTACATCATCACGACAAAAAACTATCTTTGATGTCGCCATCATTGCTTGCTATGGGCGACTGACTGACTGACTGATTGACTGACTGACTACAAGGTCAGTGCTGCTTTTGGGAGGATACACGGCAGCATGTAGGATATGAGGGGTTTATCCTTGATACGAAACTTAACGTCTGCCGAGCCGTAGTGCCCATCACTCTTCTGTATGTCAGTAAGACGGGGATTGTGTACATCAGGCGTACTAGAAAAATAAACCACTTTCTAACAAACTGCCTCCGTAAATTGTTGAGAATATAGTGGTATGACAGGGTACCAGACAACGAAATCCTCACGTAAATCAAATCGCCGAGTATCCACACTCTTTTACAGCAGACTCAGATCAGGTATGAAAGTCACATCGTGTGAATGCAGGTAATCAGATCCCAAAAAAAACTAATGTTTGATGAGCTGAAAGAGAGCATTTCCCTGTTCGGTGGACAAAAAAAAGCGCCCCAAAGACATGCTCAAAATATATCTGACATGCTTCAACTTCGATTCAGCTATAGGAGTACCTGGTACAGACCCGCCAAGCATGGCGTAGAGCGACTACCACAGGCACCCTACTATGCTGAGGAACGTTAGATCTCCGAGTTCCACAAAAAATGGGCATTATGGAAATACAAAACAGATGACACACACACACGTCCAACCCTGACCTCATATGCTGCAAATGTGGAAAGGGGTTCTGTGCTAGATCTGCACTACGCCTCCAGACTCACCGATGACGTACAACACAAGATTCCTTGACGTCTGTTGCTATCATCGCTTGCGAAGGACGGCCGTTATTATATAGTCCAAAGAATTAATGACGTCAATTTCTCTGGTCCAAGCATCGAATGAATTCACGTTGTTTAGGAAGAGAGCCGAATGAATTCAAAATCGACGGTTTAATTGTCGTATGCTTAATTGCAACCTCAGTGGCTCATACGCCACATAGAGGCCGGGTTTGTGGTCCTAGGGATGCATGAAAGAAGGCTCGAATAAAACTGGCTGCATGCTGGCAAGTTCCAACAGTTCCGGGAAGGTAGGGTGACATCTTTAATGGAAATCTAAGAAATGAAAGCCAGATAGTCCTGCTTACAGATGCCCTGACCATAGTCACAACACTAAAAAGCCAGACAAATACTGAACTTAATGATTTACGAGCAGTACTCTGTCAACTATGCCAGCAGTCCGCACCAAAAAGAGTAGTGGTACAGTGGGTTTCATCCCACTGTAACATCCAAGGCAACGAGGAGGCAGACAGACTGGCAAAAGAAGGTGCAAGACTACCACAACCAGACCCTAGTGTGAAATACGAAGAGTCAAAAAGGCTTATTAGAGCTAGATACATGACCAAATGGGAAACAGAACATACTGGCTACACAAAAAACGATGCCTATTACCAGTTGAACAGAAGAGAGCCAAGTCGTGGTCTTCAGACTTCGCACTGGCCGCAATAGACTGAGGTACCACCTATTCAATAAATTGAAGATAGGTGGCACTGACGAATGCATGTGTGGTACTAGGAAAATGACCGCTGAACATCTGCTGCAAAACTGCCTGACATACGAGGATCAGAGAAAGCAGATGTGGCCATCACCAGTGGCAAAACTAGACAAGCTCTATGGCAGTGTCGACAGCCTCAGGATGACCGCTGCTTTTTTCGAAAAAATAAAGGTTGACGTCTGATGCGTACGAAGAAGAAGAAAGATCGCATTAACGAAAGCCAGATGTCTTGATTGGCACAATTAAGGCACGGAGATCCAGCAGTGAATAATCTTACACTAGCCAATGACTCATAGCTGGCTGCTTGCATCAGTATCAGCTAACCACAGCAGACCAAGACCTTCTTCTACCTCCAAGTGGCGGCCCTGGAAACAGACTGCACTAGTAACTAATGTAGTCTGGCCAAGAGTTATGGATCACATTGAGAAGGTAAAAGCAGTACACACAACAATAAAATGTGTCGGGCCGATATGCGAAGATATCACATCCTCGCTGTAAACCACGTCTCAACGTTCTTATCGGGACGAACGCCAAAGAAGATTGACACAATCAAGTAACCTGGGAGGTTGTTGTGCGGGTTAAACTCGTTCATCCACATAACACACTAACGCGTCTATTGATTGCCACGTGGTGGCTAAGATATTCCATTACTCAAGTGCTCATTACAATAACCATGCTATTTGTGAGACTTTATGACTGATAATGTGAAGCTATGTGCGATAAGTTATGACTGATAAAATGAAGCCATACGTGATAAATTTAGACTGATAAAATAAAGTTAAACGTGATAAGTTGAAAATTCAAGAAATCAAGTTAAAAGCCATAAAATGGGATCAAGATGCTGATCAGCGCATGACCTGCAGCGGTCTGCGGCCCAAAAAAGACTGCTAGCGTCAGGACCAGCGAACCAGAGCTGCCAAGACCCTTCTACACCTCCACGCGTTGATCGTAGATAACAGGCTGCAACAGAGTATACTGGCTAAGGAGAAGGGATCGAAGAGGGAATTCTAACTCGGTACTCAAAAAATGCTAGCTGAAGTCGGGTGTGCTGGACCGAAAAGTGCAAATATTGCAGTCAAGCTGTAAACTACGATACAGCGCATTCCGTTCTTTGGACTACATTCTGCTACTTAGGCCCGTGTCAGGGTTTGGTAGCGGGAGATTGAGAACGAACGAAGCTAAGACAAACGCCCTAAAATAAGACTGATAAGTCAAGCTATATGTGATACGTTATGACTGATCAAATAATGATATGTGACAAATTGAGATTGATATAATAATCAAGCTATATATATATATATATATATATATATATATATATATATATATATATATATATATATATATATATATATATATACACAAATAATGACTGTCAAAATGAAGGCATGTGTGAAACGTTATGACTGAAAAAATGAAGCTGTATGTGAACAAGTTATGACTGATAAAATGAAGCAATAAAGTAATAAGTTATGACTAATAAATTAATGATAAATTGAGATTTATAAAATAATTAAGGCTATATATAAGTTATGACTGACAAAGTGAAGACATATGTGATTAATAAAAGCTCATACGTGTGATAAGTCATGACTGACGAAAAGAAGCGATACGTAACGAGCCTGATACTTGCTGTTATATGTGATTAAGTCATGACTGATAAAATGAAGCTACATGTGATAAATTATGACTGATAAAATGAATCTGTATTTGAAAATTATGACTGATTCAATAATCGAATGTATAGACATTCTTCTTTTTTTCAAACAACCTTTTATGGTTCACGGGCAAGATTGACAGGTCAATGTATGTTCCGAGAATACAATGTGAAAGATTACGGCTGAGCGTCTTTAAGGCACAGTCCCTTCCGTAGGTGAAAAGAGATTGTATTCTTAGAACCAATGCGCCAGTAGAAGATGAAACGGTTGGATGCGTTTACATTACGAGTTATATCTAGGTTAATAGGATTAGGGTCATTTATGCGTTGTAGCAGTGAAGTGGCACCCACAATGACAATAACACCATCCAGGCATGTCCTACAAAGCGACTGAAGAGGGTAGTGATTGGAACTAGCGAGACTGGGCGTCATGGATGAGCGTCATTTGGAAATATGACCAGAGATAATAGTTGAAGAATAATTGGTTCACATTAGTGATATAATGACAGATTACCTATTCATCAAACCCTAGACAAGGCATGCAGAGAGTGGGGCAACAGAGAGTTGGAGATTAGTCAGCTGATATGATAACATACTGTATCATCACATATGTCGATGGATTGGTGATACGAAGTGCGATTGTCGATGGATTAGTGATACGAAGTGAGATTGTCGATGGATTGGTGATACGAAGTCCGATTGTCGATGGATTAGTGATACGAAGTGAGATTGTCGATGGATTGGTGATACGAAGTGAGATTGTCGATGGATTGGTGATACGAAGTGAGATTGTCGATGGATTGGTGATGCGAAGTGAGATTGTCGATGGATTGGTGATACGAAGTGAGATTGTCGTTGGATTGGTGATACGAAGTGAGATTGTCGTTGGATTGGTGAAATGAAGTGAGATAACTGGTTGAAGTTCGTGGCTAGGGGACGGCGTGGCCTAGTGGTTAAGTAGCACGGCTCACAACACGAAAGTGCTGGGTTCGATCCCCATCACAGCACCGATCGTTACCCCGGGGAAGCAAACACTTAGAAAACGCAGGAGGAAGCAGACCCTTACATAAAATGCATGATGAAGTCGGATGCACTGGGCCGACAGGCGCAAAATAAAAAACCACAGTGCAACGTACACCGCATTGGTGATGAAAAAAATAAGGCAAATGCAACAATTTTGTTGTTAAAATTTCGTGGCTAGAAGGAAAGGGCAGGTCGTCACTGAACACAGCGGGTTACACAGAACAGGAACCTCCAGTACGTGAATGGAGATAAAAGCAGTGCCTGCAATTGTTAGATGGCGATCTGGGGTCTCTTTAATAGAGCAGTCAACGTTTCAGACTCTCGAGCATGAGTGGATGGGGGCTGTAGATAAATCAAACCTGGAGATGCTGGTGTGAATCTACTGCACTGGTCATTATGGGGTTCAGAGCAACGAAAGAGCCAACAGCCTGGCTTCACAGGCACCAATTACGGTTGTACTATAAATTTATGGGGGTGACATTTTGAAGTTAATCAATGACTGCCTTTTAGATGATAGAGCGGCAACAGATGAATCAGCAATTCAACAGATTGTAGATCTTTGATATCGAACGAGGTTAGAGCGGACTGCGGCACAAGGGAGAACCGAGCAGAAGTGTGTACAACCAACAAGCTACAGGAACCGTCGGAGAGAGGAGAGGCGGGCTGCGTAGATTTCTTGTTACCGCCAGGAGTGAGGTGTGTGCTGTCGTCATGGTGGTATGGCCATGAAGCGTCGGAGATGGGGAGAGGCAGGCTGCGTAGATTTCTTGTTACCGCCAGGAGTGAGGTGTGTGCTGTCGTCATGGTGGTATGGCCATGAAGTGTCGGAGAGAGGTGGGATGCGTATATTTCTTATTAACGCCAGGAGTGAGGTGTGTGCTGTCGTTAAGTGTAACTTCCTGCGTGTGTGTAATACAACTTTTATCCACCGACGTCGAAGCCGGCCCATTGCACGTGGATTGGAGACCTACAAATGATAAGCTCTCGCAGCTGGCTGCTCATCATACATTCTGAATATACGACCTAACCACTTGTTCTGGGCGCCAATGCAGACATAAAATGAGTGTCTCCACTGTCTGTCTCAGCGTGATGTTGCGGATTCAGTCATATATTGTCTTACCGGCTGCACATCTCACACAGCACATCTCACAGTTATGGATCTTACACTTATGTGTTTCTAGTAATGACTAAGATTGACATCAATAACACAACATAAAAATGCATCTTGTATTTATCAACCCCTTAGTTGACAGAAGCAATCTAGGGTGTTTAAAAATGGGTGCAATTTGATAGTGGACACAGTTCGCCTTCTGAATTCAATGTGCAATCTTTCTGTCCCCTCTACCACCATCAGTGAACATACTACTTATGTATTTTAACTCCCTTACTTGCTTGCTTGATACTTTTGACACTGTTGTGGAAACCTCTGTGCAAGTGTTCGCGCTATATCAACATAGTCTCGGTCTGTCTTGTCTGTGTTGATCTTTGTTTCATATTCGTCACAAGCGGAGACGAGATAGGCTGGGTAACGAAGTGTCATATTCGTCACAAGCGGATACGAGATAGGCTGGGTAACGAAGTGTCATATTCGTCACAAGCGGATACGAGATAGGCTAGGTAACGAAGTGTCATATTCGTCAAAAGCGGGGACGAGATAGGCTAGGTAACGAAGTGTCATATTCGTCACAAGTGGAGACGAGATAGGCTAGGTAACGAAGTGTCATATTCGTCACAAGCAGAGACGAGATAGGCTAGGTAACGAAGGTCTTTTCCATTTTGGCAAAAGGCATTTCTGCTATTATCAGCAGCTAGAAAATTCTGGAAGACAGGCTTTCTGTGAATGGGAAACTCGCAATGCTGGTGTATGCTTCGCAATGGATGAAGTAGTCATTTATGATGGATCTCACAACTGCTAGGTTAAAAGTAAAGAGGGCTCTGTCTGAGCCTAGAAGACTTATTTACAACCATTTTAAACACTTTCATTTAACTTCATTTGACAGTTAGGGTCAAGGAGGCAGAGAATGTACCTGGTCTGTCTGCTACCAGTGGGAGAAATTAGTCGAGCGCACAGGCGAGTAGCAATAGACAGTGTATAAACTGCAATAGGGTGGTTTAGCCTACAGCATAATGCCTGATGGTAGCAACGTAGCGCAGTATTTAGCTCCATGACTTCGCATCTGAGTCGTCCTGGGTTCATTCCTCGTTAAAGCGGAAATGGTTTTTCAGACCTCAGTGACTCCCGGGTCGACCCAGTCGTAAATGGGCACCGGCTTAGCTCAGGAAGTAAAGTGGCCGACGTGATGCTGACCACATCATCCACTAAGTGCCGTGGGTTACAAAATAATATGGGCCAACACAATATTTCATATCCGCAGTATGGCGTGACGGGATCTTGACTTATAATGCCTGGTCCCAGGTCTACGAGACACGTTGTAATGCCGCGAATGACCAAGAGGTTGAATGAAAAGCCAAAATTTGGCTGAGACTTTATACCAAAGATTTATATGCCGTTATTTTTTTCTTTTGCACTGATAAAGCGATGGAAGACGTGTGTTTATGTTGATTGGATTTATGTTGAGAAATTAGCAACAATGTATGTGCAATAATATGTTTGTATTCAAGATCGCAGTTAATTTAGTTGTTTTATCCCCCCAAAAATAGTAATTTGGGTACTTGAGTCTTAATTCCCCACTAAGAAGAAGAATATAAATTTTTAGATTCGGATTTGATGTAATGACGTCACAAAATAGTCAACTTTTTAACTTGAGGGTGTCAAACATTCTGCGAGAATGGACGAGAATCCCTGCTTTTTCCAGCTAACTTATCGATGAATTTCTTGGGTGTGGGGTTAGGATTATGGTTAGCATCTTTTCTACACTTCTATCACTATATAAGATATTTTTTATTTATTTAAAATACAATTATATCAACCTGTCCTCCTCTTAGCCCAAAATCGAATATCCCTTCACAGACATCAGTTGTCAAATAACGTACGATGGGAACCCAAGGAACTCCGGGGTAAATTAAGACGCAAATACCGTCATGTGTGACCTATTTACTGATGAAGTACTACAGCCGTATTTGTATTAGTTATCTTTCTTCATATGCAGTTGAACAGCTACCTTCCTTGTTCAGCTGAGTGAGCCGCAACGTAATGCGACTGCCGTAGGTAAACGCTAAGCGTGAGATAGAACGCAACCTGACCATATTGCGTCTCTACGAAAATAAACATCACAGAACGAATGAAACGTTTCGACACAATACATCCTCCAGGAACTGACGCGCATTATTCTATTCTATATATCAAGTGTCTCAAACTTATACCATAACGAGGGCTGGGTCTAGATCTTGATAAGCCGTTCCTCAGCGTAGATGACGGTCCCAACTTCGTCTCCAGCGGACCCTCTCTTGGACTAGGAAAGTCCAGTGCATGGTAAGCTTTTCTCCAGAGGCGTCTCGGATGTCGTTGTGTGCAGCAGGGGAGGCTGACCAACGCATTGGGGGTCTTCATCGTGGTCTATGTTTACCTCAGGGGTACCATATTGCTGTTGCTGTGCTCCATCGACCATCGTTTCGTCGCAAGATAGGACCTATCCATCTATGTTGCACCATGTCTGCATAGATTACAGTATCATTTATCAAGGACGATCGTCGTATGTCAAAATTGTGGAGCTTTTGGATACTTTCGATACGTTGCATACGCTGGATACGAGAGTGATTCCGACCAAGTATCTTTCAAAAGAGAACTAAGTTACTCTCAATGTGTCCTCCAGTGATTTTGTTAGATTCTATGTCCTCTTACCGTGGCACGTAGCAAGAAGGACAGTAAAATTGGAGAGAGAGGGCGTAGGTTCTGATCTTGACATCAAAGACCGGCTGACTTCAAGAAATGGCCAAGGGCCACATTCAAATAAATTAGATTACAAGTCTTCTTCTTCTTCTTCTTTGTTCACTCTCAATCTCCAGCTACAAAGTCCTGAAAAAAAGCTTTGCAAGTAGCGGAATGTAGTCCAAAGAACGGAATGCGTTGTGTCATAGTTTACAGCTTGACTGCGATATTTGCACCTTTCGGTCCAACACATCCGACTTCAGAAAGCATTTTTGAGTACCGGGTTGCCCTCTCTCTACGATCCCTTCTACTTAGCCAGTATGCCCTGCTGCAGTCTGTTATCCAGGATCACCGCGTGGAGGTGTAGAGGGATCTTGGTAGCTCTGGATCGCTGACCAAACGCTAGCAGTCAACTATGGGCCGCTGACGGCTGCAGTTTATGCACTGCTCAGCGTCTTTATCCCAGATTACAAATCTAAGTCGACCTGTATTACTACAGGGATCTCCATGTGCAGGTTCAAGCTCTGACATAAGCTGGATGTAGCCGGAAGGAGGATTTTCTTCTTACAGCAGACTAGGCTCGAGCAGTTTGTTACTCCGCTGCGTTTTGGGACAAGAGGGTGGTTAACCGATGTGCGAGTCCATCTTAATAGACTGAAACACTAGAGCAAAGTAGAACTGCAGTCTGTTAGGCGCCATCTATGCTGCTCTTAACCACCTAGCGATAGGCGATGTTATGCCATGTCATACAGGTTAGTCTCCTTGTTCGACATGCTCTCTGTAGGGCAGTTGTGGTATTCTTGTTTTGTTCATACACAAAGACCCAGGCAGACCGCTCAGACGATTACTAAAGTCAGCTGAAATGTAACTTTGGGTTGCTGTCCTAAAGAAAAAACGATTTAGTCCTACAATGGATTCCGGCCTACTATGGAATCCTTGGAAAAGAGAAAAGAGACGGAATATGAGCTCGCAAAAAGCCGGAATTGACGGCATGCAAACCTTGCCACCCACCTTGCTATAAAAGATCAAAGGTGCTCATCAAACGATCTATTAATACGGAACTGGAAGACCAGCACAAAGAATACACGCTATACAATGATAGCAAAGTCAAACTTGGCAGAGATGGGTACACAAAGATAGTCACACTCAGAGCGGGGTGTCGTAGATTCGATGCCAACCTTCAAAGAAATGGTCTTTGAGACACCATCAAGTTCGATTGTGGAGCATCCAAGCAAACACCAGAACATGGCCCCCAAGACCTGCATAACTTATGCAGAAAAAAGGAGAGGCAGTCTGGTCCGGGAAGTGACCATGTTCGATAAGCTGTAGGGGACACTCGAAGACAAGAAACGCATATCGCAGACTTCTTCGTGAACCTTGCAGGGCTAGACGCACAGCATGAGTTGATAAAAGAAATAGAACTAAGGGTGGCATAACAGCAAGTTAAATTGCCAAGGACACAATGAGACATAGCCGGAACTAACTAATTAATATTATTCACTACACAATTAACCACCGGTCGCATTAAATCAAGCCATATTACCAAGGGCATTATCAACCACGGGTCACATTAAATCAAGCCATATTACCAAGGGCATTATCAACCAAGAGTCGCATTAAATCAAGCCATTTTACCAAAGCAGTATGAACCACGAGTCGCAATAAAATCAAGACATATTACCAAAGGCAGTATGAAGAACGAGTCACATTAAATCAAGCTATATTACTAAGGGCATTATCAACCACGGATCGCAAAAAATTAAGCTATATAACCAAGGGCAGTATTAACGAATGGTCGCAACAAATCCAGCTATATTACCGATTGCAGAATGAAGGCATTTAAATTACCAAAGGTCCAGTGAAAACCAATGGGCAAAGATCATTTGAAGTCAAGGTAAATGACAAAGTTCCGCACGAATTCAAGTGAAATGACCAAGTTCCACATGAAGCCCAGCGAAACGACCAAGGGCAGAATGAACTCAAAGGAAATTACCAATGGGGGTTTGAATTCAATGAAATGATCAAGGGCCGCATGAAAACAAGTAAATGACAAAGGGTTGTATATGTATTTACCTTTATTTATAGCTATATCATTTTCAGAATTTAAGGCAATTGTTCCTTATAAATTAACTCGAAGAATGTGTCGTTCAAATATATTCTCTCACCTTTTTTTCGAACATACACAATTAAAATGAGGACAAACTTTTTATATTAAGCTAGCACCATAATTTCAAATTAAACTGATTTTCAATTGTCGTTTCACGGGTCTCCTACCGCCACCTCACACCCCACCTCCCCACTCCTACCGCCACCTCACACCCCACCTCCCCACCCTTGTCTCTTTCCTCCTCACCCCCCCCTCCCCTTACCCTTGTCTCTTTCATCGTGGGAACTCTGCTGTAGAAAAGAATGTTTCAATGATATTTCACGACCCTTGTCTTCTGTTTGTTTCTGTAAATGTCAAGATATGCTGTTATACTTTCATTTTGTTTTCATTGGTTCGTCTTACTCTCCACCGATGCTTCTGGTACTCCGTAATCCATGATATTTATGTCTTCATTTAGAGAAGTTAGATTATGTCTTCTTTTAGAGAATTTAGATTATGTCTTCTTTTAGAGAAGTTAGATTATGTCTTCTTTTAGAGAATTTAGATTATGTCTTCTTTTAGAGAAGTTAGATTATGTCTTCTTTTAGAGAAGTTAGATTATGTCTTCTTTTAGAGAATTTAGATTATGTCTTCTTTTAGAGAAGTTAGATTATGTCTTCTTTTAGAGAAGTTATATGATGTCTTCTTTTAGAGAATTTAGATTATGTCTTATTTTAGAGAAGTTAAATGATTTCTTTTAGAGAAGTTAGATTATCTGTATTCCTGTTTCTGTTATCGTTACCATTAGATATGCATGCGATTGCAATCAATCAAAACCCGTAGCTCCTCTCAGCGCATAGGTGATTGCCTATATCACCCCTCCCCTTCCCCGGCATAACGGGCATGGGCTGTCTGCACCTCTTGAGGTGTAACCATTTAGTCGAAGTTTCTTCTACCATTCTTTTATTCATGTACTTTTAGGTCTACCTCTTCCGCTGATGGTCCTATATGAGAGCCTGCCTAGCTATGTTGGATTGTGCCTCCTCAGCCTATGTCCTATCCAGCACTATTTTCTTCTCTTAATTTGTTGTACCAGTAGCTGTTGTTGGCTCCTTAGGTTTTTATTCCACACCATGCCCTGTAACGTTATGTTCATTATCCTTCATTAGTGTCTGTTAACGAAGGACGAAATTCTTTGTTGGACTAAATTCTTGTTTGTCTGCGCTTGGTGTTCTCCGTGTTTCTGCTCCATATAACAGCACCGACATAACACTGACGTTGCATATTTTAACTTGTAATGAATCTTGAGTTTTCTTAGCCTCAGTACGTTATTTAGTGCCAGGAATGCCACTCCTGCCATTTCAATTATGGTCTCTACATCTGCATCTGTACGTCCTGACAAGTCAATTGTGCTGCACAAATAAGTAAAGACATCCACCTCTTCCAATAGCTCTCCCTCCAGCATGTGTGTTCTTGATTGATCAGATTAATTTCAATAAGCATGGTTATATTCATATTGATGTTCAATCCTAATTTGTGTTTTTTCACATTGTTCTTTTTTAATTTGGCTATGAATGTATGACAAAAGTATCAGACCATCTGCTTAATCCAGATCCTCCAATTGTGACTTTAGTGTCCACTGAATAGCAGTCATGTCCCTGTCATTCATAGGAAGAAAATACCTTGGAGTGGTAAATCTCTACTTAGCTTGTACTTTTCTTTCTTCTTCCAGCGTTTTCGTTTGAATTCTCTTTGTTGCAAAAGCTTATTTTCACAAAACATAAGGTGGATCTTCAGGGCACATCGGTCGGCCTACTTCTTTGTCTTTCCATGATGGCAGAGTCATGTCCATGACCGTCATATCACGCTTTCACACATCTTTGGACCTCAGCTGGCTGTGGTAGTGCCACTGTTCTCGTGCCATAAAACGGAATACCAGTTCTTTACACCCTTTGATATCATCATTATCCTATCTACGGCCAACAAGATAAGAAAAGACAAGAGATGGCATCACTGTCTTACCCTTCTTTGTTTCCCGAATCTATCATTCAGTTCTTCGTCTACACGTGATTTGTCAATTTTGCAAATGCAAGATGGGTGGTCTACATCTTTGTGGCCCCCATGCAGGTTTATGTACGTGGCTGCTAACTCAGTATTCGCAGTTTACGTCCAAAGGAAAAAGCCATCCCACGGTCAGCCCCACTGCAAATACGCCTTGCGGAAAGGCAGGCCCTATCTGAGGAGAAAGCGGATGTGCCGTTCTAAAATGCTCTGATATGACTGTGTAACTGTAGAAAACGAAGCAGCGTATCTTACTTTCAAATTATAAACATTAAGATTAACCGAGAAGGAAAAACGAATTGTTTGCAGTCTTGGGCAATGAATTTGCAAATACAATTATTATGGCTTTTGTTTTGGCATAAAATGATCTGCATTCAACTGTTCCATTGCGTTGTGTATAGACTTCTAAAATGCGTTTGATAGCGTGGAGATAATCGCTGTGGTAAATGCCTCGAGGAACCAAAATATCGACGAAAAGTACTCCCGGCTTATAGAGAATATAAACGAGGGCTGCTCAACTGAGATCACTCTTTCCTACAAACCACTTTCTATTTCTACCCAAAAATGTTCATTTCAAAAGTTTAGGTCCTTAAACTGGTAGGATCCAGGTGTCTACATAGATGGCGAGATGCTCTCACACGTATGTTTTGTTGACGGCATTGTGATCTTCAGCCACAGTATTGCCGAAGCCGTACAAAGCCAAAATGGGTTAAATGAAGCAGGTTAGAAATATGCACGAAAACCAGATTAATGCGTACACTGGCGCTGTCAATATTCATCTATGCTTGTGAGACATGGACAGTTACAGCTTACCTTCAACGAAGGATACATGCCTTAGAGATGAGGTGTTTTCGAAGACTTTTAAACGTCACGTACAAAGATCGAGTTACAAATGAGGAAATACGAGATAGAATTACAACAGCAATAGGGCCTTTAGAAGACCTCTTGGCAACTGTCAAAAGAAGGAAACGCTTCGTACGGTCACATATCAAGGTAAAATGGTCTTTTAAATACGATCCTCCACGGAAAGGTGCAAGGCAGACGACGAAGAGGCGCCCCACCAAGCGGTGGGAGGACAACATAAAAGAATGTACCAATCTCCTACAAGAAGAGGCACAGGCAGCGGCCGCTGACAGAAGGGTGGCGTGCTGTTATGAAGAGGTCTTCATGTGTGCCCAAACGACCTCCCCGGTTAAGAGATGACCTGACCTGACATGAAGCAAGCAAATCGGCTGGCCTGAAAATAAATAGAAAGGAGAGACTCAATTTGTACTGAACACTTTCTGCCCAACCAGGGAACAGCGATTTGAAGATGAGCCTATCAAAAATCAACAATCACAACATTGATTAGGAGATCTGACTCAGAAAAGTGGTGGGGTGGCTCAGCCTCAACCACATTAAGCCGATATCCAAGCAGGTTACGAACGTCCAGGCCAAGGTTCACACCTTCAATGATATAGTTAACCCGCAAATGACATACAAGGGTGTGAGTTTGAAGTCTAAGCAAATTGGACGCAGAGAAGCTCCGTATTTCCGGAAGAGCAATGAACCGTAGAGAACTAAATATCTGTCTAGGAGACGGTTTCTGAAACATCCATATCCACACCCAGAGTTTCAGGTTGTCGTCGTCAATGTGGATATACTGATGGGTCGGCCGTATGCTCCACATGAAAAGCGATAGATGAACGAATAGGGACCTTTTTTGTGATCATTGAAAACTAGAACTGTCCGCGCGGTCAACGAGTTAGAGAGATGACATGTACACGACCATCGTGGTGCTCCAAGATGAAAGGACGCAGACATAGATTCAAGCAGCCTGACTGATTGATTACCGGGATTCAACAGCTTTTGATTATCTGGTATCAGACAACCTAAACTGATTGATTACCGGAATTCAGCAGCTTTTGGCTATTTGGCATCAGACAACCTAGACTGATTGATTTAGCGGTATTCAAGTAGGTTTGGCTGTCTGGTATCAGACAATCCTGACTAATGGGTATACAGGGATTCATGTTTTCAAAAAAGACGATTATTAACCTAACAACGTATTTATACTGATTAGGATGAAACCTATGGTGGAAAGCCTAAGCAAAGCAATAATGCAGGCAGCCACCGAAATCATCCCAAGAGGGGCAAGGAAAAACTATAAGCCATATTGGAATGATGAACTGCAGAAAGCGGAGGATAAAGTCTCAAATGCTAGGAACATGGCAGAGAGAGAGAGAGATCAATCTATGGAGGCAAATATCGCCCTCAAATCCATCACTGCGAAATATAAAAGAACACTAAACCAAATAACAAGAGACAGCTAGAAAAACAAAACAGAAAGCCTCAATTTAGATAAAGAAGGGAACAAACTATGGAATTTAGTCAGAGCCATGTGTGACGAAACACCATCACATAAATAAATTACCACAAACCAGGGCGACAACATGCTTACTGGAAAAATAGCAGCAAACGCCTTTATAGAACATTATGGCAGAGAAAACCACATTGATGTCCCTACAGACCGGCATACAGACATTAGTGAAGAACAAAAGAGCCAGGACAACGTCAAGATGGCACCAGAGGAGCACATGATGGTAAAACTAACAATGAATGAAACGAATGAGGCCATGAGAACTTTAAAGAAAAAGAAATCTCCCGGAAAAGATGGGGTAACAAACAAAATGCTGAAGGGGGTTGGGCCAACCAGCAAAGAGGAAGTTACTATCAGTCCTGAACCAAAGCTGGAAAAGGGGAATTGTACCGCAGGCGTGGAAAGATGCTGTACTTATACCAGTACCAAAGAAAGAAAAAGATATAACAGATCCAAATGGATACAGATCCATCAGTCTACTGAGCTGTGTAGGCAAACTGATGGAGCGTATGATAAACACCTGACTGATGTGGCATCTGGAAGAAAAACACATACTAATTCCACAGCAAGCAGGATTTAGACGCAAGCAGGATTTAGACAACACAGATCCACTGAGGACCAGATCACTCTCATAGCACAGGAAATAAAGGATGCTTACCAAGAGAAAATACATTCAGTAGCGGTTTGGGTGGATCTAGAGAAGGCATTTGACAAGGTGTGGAAAGAGGTACTTAAAGTCAAGCTACGAAGAAGTGAAGTATATAGGAAAATGTACAGATGGATCAGCCACTACCTCGAAAACATAACAGCCAGAGTTCAAGTACAAGAGCAGATGAGCAAAGAGGTGACACTGGAGCAAGGAGTACCCCAAGGGTGGAGGGGGGGGGGTGTGTGTACTGCCACCCACACTTCAACTGGTGTATATAAACAACATCACAGAGAATATACCAAGAAGAGTCCACAACTCCATGTTTGCAGACGATCTGGCTATGTAGATCTCTGAAAAAAGTCTCACCGTAGCAAGCAATCGGATGCAGCAGGCCCTAACATCGTTGGAGGACTGGGCAAACGCATGGCTTGTCAACATAAACGAGGAATAAACAACATGTACGATATTCTCGCTTTCAAATAAACCCCAGAACACCAAAATAAGTCTTGACGGTAAATACCTGCGGCCAAACGACAACCCAAACTACTTGGGAGTCACATTTGATCGGCGCATGACATGGAAAAGTCAGATCGAGATAAACCGAATGAGAGCCAGACAAAGAATGGCAATCATGAGAAAACTTGCTGGCACAAGCTGGGGAGCAGACGAAAGAATACTAAAGAAACTGTACACTGGAAGAGTGAGACCAGTTCTCGAGTATGGCATTGCGGCATGGACAACAGCAGCAAAGGCGAACTTTGATAAAATTAGCAAACTTCAAAATCACGCCATAAGATTTTTAAAGGAGGCATGAAGTCAACGCCAATTGTAGAACTTGCAAAGATTACAAATCTGCAATCCATGACCGACAGAAGAGACTGCAGAGCCCAGCAGCAAGCAAAGAAACTCAGAAGACTGACAGACCATCCAATGCATCAGAGACTAAATAGATTTGGAAATGGGAAACTAAAGCGGAAAAACTTTGCAGAAATAGTCAAAGCAAAGATGAGCGAAGACCCTATGAACACCGTAACAATACCAAAGCCCATCCCTACTGTACGCAGACCTACCAGGAAGCAGCATATCATTCCGGAGGTGGTAGAAAATATACCAGGTATTGGAAACAAGATCCAGCCAGACTGAAAAAGAAAGAAGAGACATAACCCTGAGGTACATAACAGAAAACTACCCAAACATGGAATGGACCGATACATACACCGACGGTTCTGTAACAAACACAACACAGAACGGAGGGGCAGGGGTATTCCTGAGCCTACCAAATGGTAGAAAAATAACACTTAGTGGCAACTAGAAAATTCAGAGCGGAGGCATAGGAACTGAGGGCTGCGGTAGAAGCAATGCTGACAGGGGAAAGCAATGAAAGCCAGATAGTCCTGTTTACAGATGCCCTGGCCGTAGTCACAGTACTAAATAGCCAGAAAAATACTGAACTTAATGATTTAAGAGCAGTACTCTGTCAACTATGCCAGCAGTCCGCACCAAAAAGAGTAGTGGTACAGTGGGTTCCATCCCACTGTAACATCCAAGGCAACGAGGAGGCAGACAGACTGGCAAAAGAGGGTGTAAGACTACCACAACCAGATTCTAGTGTGACCTACGAAGAGTTCAAAAGGCTTATTAGGGCCAGATACATGGCCAAATGGGAAACAGAACATACTGGCTAAACAAAAAACGATGCCTATTACCAGTTGACCAGAAGAGAGCAGGTAGTGGTCTTCAGATTCCGCACAGGCCACAATAGACTGAGGTACCATCTATTCAATAAACTGAAGATAGGTGGCACTGACGAATGCCCGTGTGGTACCGGGAAAATGACCGCTGAACATCTGCTGCAAAACTGCTCGACATACGAGGACCAGAGAAAGAACATGTGGCCATCACCAGTGGCAACACTAGACAAGCTCTATGGCAGTGTCGACAGCCTCAGGATGACAGCTGCTTTCTTCGAAAAAATACAGGACATTTGACAGCGTACGAAGAAGAAGATACTGATATAACGAGTTTATTTTTACATGTCCCTGATTTAAAATCTATGCGCATCCAACATATACTTGAATGCATTAATTGACCCTGTCTTCCCTATTTCCCGTGGCAAGGCATTCCAAGCATTTCAGCACTCTCTGACTAACTAGAAAATATTCCTTAATATTCAATCTTGACCTTAATTTAATTAATGTGTAGCTTAGCCTTCTTAACACGTTTCATCTCCGCTACGACGGTTGTCTGCAATGGACCTCAAATATTCTATTTCTCTTGCCTTGATCATACTATTGTCAGTTCATCTCTAGGTTCTGTCTTCCTTCTTATAGTACTGTCTTACTGTTGTACACCAACCTTATACTTGTCCGTCCAGTATCTCCCTCGGCATTTTTCTTCCAATTTTCAATCTCTTTTTTCCAGAATGGGGTAGCGAGTCCGACTTCAGTAACCATTGTATATCGTCTTTATTTCCAATATAGATTCGGTCTATTTTCAAAAGAATAAAAGCTCAGCAAGTTTGGGTTGTGAAATGTTCTATTATGTGCTTTCATGTATCTTTAGCTGCTTGCATGTGTCATTAGCTGCTTTCATGTATCATCATTAACTACTCTTGTGTGTTATTAGCTGATTGCATGTGTTATTGGCTGCTTTCATGTATCATTAACTACTCTTGTGTGTTATTATCTGCTTTCATGTGTCATTGGCTGCTTTAATGTATCATTAACTACTCTTGTGTTATTAGCTGCTTGCATGTGATGCTAGCTGCTTTCATGTATTATTATCCGATTTCATGTATTATTATCCGCTTGCATATGTCATTAGCTGCTTGCATGTGTCCTCATAATGTTAAATGTCATCACTGCTGCCGGGGATGAAGTGGTACAGGCTTCACTGTACTTGGTCTAAGCTTTGCATGAAGCAGGTGGACTGGTCAGTTCTATTCCTTGCTGTCTTTGCTTACTTTGCAGAATGCAAGGTACCCATTTATAACTGAATCAATTTCAGTGTGCAGGTAGCCAGGATTGAACCATGTCATCTATGTTGTGAAGAGAAAGCACTCTATTGCTGTGCTATTCCAATGAAACTACCTAACTTAAATGTTTCATCTTGACAAATCACATATTGCTAAGCGTTTCAGATTGAGCAAATCGTATATAACGTAATCGTTTTGGCTTAAGCAAATTATATATAGCTTACATATGTAAAGCTTAATACTTCAAACTAAGCGATTCATATATACCCTACATTTTTTTCAGATTGATCAAGTCATAAATAGCTTAAATGTTTCAGACTGAGCAAGTCATATTTAGCTTAAATGTTTCAGATTGAGCAAGTCATATATAGCTTAAATGTTTCAGATTGAGCAAGTCATATATAGCTTAAATGTTTCAGATTGAGCAAATTATGTATAGCTTCAATACTTCGAACTAAGCGATTCATTTGTAGCTACATTGGTTATCAAATTATATATAGGTAAACTACTTCAGACAGATAATCATATAGTTTAAATGTTTCACATTGAGCAAATCTTATATAGCTGACATTATTTTTAGTTATATCAGGGAAAACGTATTTCTAAAAAAGTTTTAACCAAAAAGCATGAATCCAGACAAGGACAATACTCTAGAGAAGGCCAAATCTCAGCAAAGTTGGATATAAGATAGAGAAAGAAACTTTAACAAGAGACAGACATACGAAAATCCCTAAACAAGCAGTTAACGGAAATCGCACTGACATAACATAAGGTTATCAATAACCATAGAAGAACAGCGTTTTCTAACATCATCTGGAGGCGTTCTGGTTTGTTTAAAAAGAGAAAATGTTGGAATACGAAAATTAATGCCCTTATTTAAATATCCATGCTCTTTTGTTGATTTTGCAGCCTACTCTGATTACTTCCTCGTGTTTTTCTGCTAAAATCTGGCTCTGTGTGTGGAAAGAATTGCTTTTTGTTGTTGATTACACTAGCTGCATGGACATTCTTTCTTTCACAACAGTTTGTTCAGAAACTCTGGTTGCCATAAGTTCTTTTGAGTACAGCGTCTGCTGTTGTGGTGTCTGATGACAGAAAGAGAATTGGTCTGGTATTGGCGTAGCTGGCTAAAGGTTGAGTTTCTTTACTAGCTAACAGATGTTAGAGAAGGCTGTCGTGTACATAGCTGGCCATGGATATTAATAAACAAAAAGCCAAAGATGGGGACGATGGAAAACAAAGGAAGTTTGTACCCTGAAACAATTATTTTGCTTATTTTGTTATTCATTTTTTATTCTACGAACCAAAAGAAACTGGAGTAGTGACTCAACACATTTAGTCATATACACTATTTCTCATGTGGAGATAACAAACTGGGTACTAGGCCTCATGTGGAGTTAACAAACTGGGTACTAGGCCTCATGTGGAGTTAACAAACTGGGTACTAGGCCTCGTGTGGAGTTAACAAACTGGGTACTAGGCCTCGTGTGGAGTTAACAAACTGGGTACTAGGCCTCGTGTGGAGTTAACAAACTGGGTACTAGGCCTCGTGTGGAGTTAATAAACTGGGTACTAGGCCTCATGTGGAGTTAATAAACTGGGTACTAGACCTCATGTGGAGTTAATAAACTGGGTACTAGGCCTCATGGGGAGATAAACTGGGTACTAGGCCTCATGTGGAGATAACAAACTGGGTACTAGGCCTCATGTGGAGTTAACTGGGTACTAGGCCTCACGTGAAGTTGGCTGGCCAAGTGTGAAGTTAGCCGACTGGGTACTAGGCCGCATGCGCAGTAAACAAGTTGAACGAACTAACAAACATTTGGAAATCGAAATCAATGAGCAAACACAGAACGCTAACACTGTTTAACCCCAACAAAGTAATTTTTCTAACATTTTGATGCGAAAGCTGGAAAACGACAAAATGGTTTCCAAATAAACTGCTTGCTTTTTTTAAAATAAATGTCCTAGAAAATTATAAATGAGAAAAATTCAAGACTTACAGACAAGATAAAACACTAACAATAAGTCGGTAGGAATACGATGGAAATACCTCGGGAGCGTGCTTAAAATGAACATTAGGAGACGCCAACTACATGTAGTTATGGGGGTCCAGATGATATCCGAGACACAGGAAGGATAAACGAGGACCATAGCCAGGACCTAGATGGATGGATGGAGGAGTGGAGGGCTGGGTTTGGGGTTCTTGGGTAAATGGATTGATGGTGAAATGGGATGGGATGGGCTGGAATGGGATGGAATGGTATGAGATTGGATGGGAAGGGTTTCGACGGAATGGGATGACCATTGGATGGATGGATAGAGGAAGAGAGAGAGAGAGAGTGAGGAAGAGAGAGAGAGTGAGGAAGAGAGAGAGAGTGAGGAAGAGAAAGAGAGTGAGGGTGAGGGAGAGAGTGAGGGCGAGAGAGGGAGAGGGAGTGAGTGAGGGAGAGGGAGAGAGTGATTATGTGAGTGAGTGATTATGTGAGTGAGTGAGTGAGTGGCAGGGCAGGGCAGGACAGGACAGGGCAGATAGATAGATGCATTATGGATGGAAGGACGGATGGTCGGACAGACAGCCAGCCACCACAAACCACTCTTTAGCCAGCCACCACACAACACTCTACAGCCACATTAATAAATAACCAAGATGGCCGAATACATTGACGCAGAGGTGATTCACAACAATTTTACTACGCATTAAACGAACGAGAAATATTTAATTTTTGTTTTTATATGCAAAAGAAAAGGAAATAAACGTCCTCCGGGAATATCATGGGCATATCATTACAAGAAAGTGTGTGTGTGTGAGAAAGGAAAATAACGCCTGCAGAGAAATAAAGGAAGTTACGGTCTTGCAGAACTGTCTGTCGCTTCAAATATGCATGCTGTACTTGGAAAGTTGATATAATCTGTAGTCCATAAAGAGGCACACGACAATATCGTATTATCGAGACAAGTACCTTACAAAACATCTTGTATTGCCCTCCGAGACATAAGTCCTCTACAACACACCATGTATTCCACACGAGACACAAGTACTCTACAACACATCTTGTATTCCACGCCTAGACACAAGTACTCTACATCTTGTATTCCACGCCGAGACACACAAGTACTCTACATCTTGTATTCCACGCCAAGACACACAAGTACTCTACATCTTGTATTTCACGCCGAGACACAAGTACTATATAACACATCGTGTATACCCCGCGAGATACAAGTAGTCTATAATACATCTAGTATTCAACGCCGAGATACCAGAACTCTACAACACATCTTGTATTCCACTTCGACACACATCTAGTCTATTACGCTTCTTGTAATCCACGACGAGACAAAGTACTCTACAACACATCTTGTATTCCACGCCGAGACACAAGTACTCTACAAAACATCTTGTATTCCACACCGAGACACAAGAACTCTACATCTTGTATTCCACGCTGAGACACAAGTACTCTATAACATCTTATATTCCACGCGAGACACAAGTAGTCTATAATACATCTTGTATTCCTCGCCGAGACACAAGAACTCTACAACACATCTTGTATTATACTGCGAGACACAAGTACTCTACATCTTGTATTCCCCGCGAGACACAAGTAGTCTGTAATACATCTAGTATTCCACGTCGAGACAAGTATTCTGCAACACATCTTGTATCCACGCCGAGACACAAGTAGTTTATAACACGTCTTGTTTTCCCCGTCCAAGTAAATTGGTACCCGACTTAATGTTAAGAAGGCGAAGTAAAGAACTGGCAACCTCACCTCATTTAAAACGTCGAGACCTAGTGCAATTGGGTCTCTTAACACTTCATCTCCGACAACAACGCCATCTATTCCATTGTCTTTACCGTTTCCTAACAGGATACATATTGATGACGTCACTGTAGAGGTCGTCTACAGCTTCACTTATCTCGAGTCTGCCATCAGCAACACTTTCCCGCTCGAGATAGAGTTATCAGACTTGGCAAGGCGAGCACAGCCATGTCTAAATGACGAAGACAGTTTAGCAGAACAATGCGCTGTCTCACTACACCAAGGTCACAGTCTATCAGACCTGCATTTTTGGCACTCGTATTGTATGAAAGCCAGGCTTAGATCACTTACATTAATCAGCAGAAGCGGCTCACTACCTTTCATGTGAGGCGCCTACGGCGTATATAAATTGGGTGGCAAGGCAGAATGCCACAAAATGTGATTTTAAAGAGGGCAAACACTCCCAACATGTACTTGTTAAGTCAACAACACCACCGATAGTTGGGGCATGGTTACCGCATGGGAGATGTGCAGGCTGCCAGGGATATATCCTCTATGGACAGCTGGCCATTGTTAGTTTGGATACAGGTGGTATTAGACAAGTTAGCTCAGATACAGGGGGTATTAGACAAGTTAGCTCAGATGCAGGTGGTAGACAAGTTAGCTCATATTCAGGTGGTATTAGACAAGTTAGCTTAGAAACAAATGGTATTCGACAAGGTATTTGGCTCAGATCAGAGGAAATCAGACAAATAGTTGGCTCAGAAACAGAGTGTATTAAACAAGTTGGTTGGTTCAGGAACCGAAATCTTAAATTTTCAAATCGATACTCCTAAATCTATTAAATACACTTTTCGTAGTTGGCAATGACTTCTTGCAAGCCACTAATAATTTATTTCCAAGAACAATTAGACGATTCGGCCACCGAAACACCCAAACAAAGCAATTTAGGAAATAATATATGCAGAATGCTTAGATCAAAGAAGGTGAATGTACAACAGGTACAAAGGGTGTGCGTGATATACTAGGCCAGTGGTTACACCTTCCATTAAATTCAGATTTTTAGGATGTGGTATCCTACAACTCATGCTGTTCAAACAGCGACGCGGAATCTGTATTAGGTTGCCTATTAATTATCTGATTTTTTTGTTTGGTGTATTTTGTTTTAGGGTGCTAATAATATATTTATATTCGCGATCACAGTCGCTCGTTTGTTTACAAATTTCCTAAGAGTTTTTGTATGCTTTATGGAAGGTGTGGATGAAAGAGATTAATAGTACAGATACTAGTCTGAACATAGATATGTTCCAACTAGGGAAGGTATGGCGCTACATGAAGTAATGCCGTTACAGAGGAGAGGAGGCTAATGTCTGGTCAGGCAAAACATACTGATTGGACGTCTGGTCAGGCAAAACATACTGATTGGACAATGTTAGGGTCAGTCTACTTGACGAGAGTAAAGATGATCTGCAGCATCATCTGACTGGGCCCAACTCTGTATGTGAAAGATACAGTATGATAATTAACACATCTGAAACAGAAACTATGCAGATAAGCAGATCGCCTGAACACATGAACATTTCGGTAAATGGGACCACGATCAAACAAGCAGGAGTTCAAGTACTTGGGCAGTGTTTTCACACAGGATGGAGATTTAGATAGAGAAATTAAGATCAGGTGTCAAAAAGCAAATGCGATTGCATACCAGCTGTCACCGTTATTAAAACAAACACCCTTATTAAAAGGGAAAAGAGGACGGGGGCGATTCGCCTGTACATCCCAAGCATGCAGTGACATTTAAATACGAACTTATGCTGAAATGATAAGAGATGTAGACGTTATAACCAAACGGAGAGACATACTCAGACAACTTTACAACCAAGACAACCACGACAACTTTACAACCAAGACAACTTTTCAACCATAACAACTTTACAACCAGTCTCATGACTGATCGATAATTCATAATGATGGTAGTCTCGCTTATGGGGTGGGGATCGACGTCATCTCTGTAGTAGAGATCGACACCCGCATGTAGCAAAGCATAGCCCAGCCACCTGCAAGACCTAGTGCACCTTCATCAGCACGCTCGGGATGCGAGGAAAGCCACTGAAAACGACCACCTAACTTCCATTTCAGAGCGTACACAATAACTAAAATAATAATTGTTGGCATTTACCAACAAGACCATTACAATGGGTGCTGAATTCGGATGCACTAGACAGAAAGAAGCAAAACAGTACACTCCACTTCGTATTAGAAAAAAAGACCAATAAAGCAGGGAGAACGAAATTGGTAGAAAGAAACAATCAAACAAACAAAAATCCGAGCAGCGGCAACCGCAAAAAAGAGAGCAAAGCAAGAACAACAGCGTGAACAACAACAGCAGAATCAACAACAACAGCAGCAGAGTCAACAACTACAGCAGCAGAGTCAACAACTACAACAGCAGAGTCAACAACTACAACAGCAGAGTCAACAACTACAGCAGCAGTCAACAACTACAGCAGCAGAGTCAACAACAACAGCAGCAGAGTCAACAACTACAGCAGCAGAGTCAACAACTACAACAGCAGAGTCAACAACTACAGCAGCAGAGTCAACAACTACAGCAGCAGAGTCAACAACTACAACAGCAGAGTCAACAACTACAGCAGCAGTCAACAACTACAGCAGCAGAGTCAACAACAACAACAGCAGAGTCAACAACGACAGCAGCAGTCAACAACTACAGCAGCAGAGTCAAGAACAACAGCAGAGTCAAAAACATCAACAACACCAGAATCAACAACAACAGCAGAGTCAACAACAGCAGAGTCAAAAACATCAACAACACCAGAATCAACAACAACAGCAGAGTCAACAACAATAACAACAGCAGAGTCAACAACAATAACAACAGCAGAGTCAACAACCACAACAACAGCAGAGTCAACAACCACAACAACAGCAGAGTCAAGAACAACAGCAAAGTCAACAACAACAACAGCAGCAGAGTCAAGAACAACAGCAGAGTCAACAACAACAACAGCAGCAGAGTCAACAACAACAGCAGAGTCAACAACAACAACACCAGCAGAGTCAACAACAACAGCAGAGTAAACAACAACAGAAGAGTCAACAACACCAGCAGAGTCAACAACAACAGCAGAGTCAACAACACCAGCAGAGTCAACAATAACAACACCAGCAGAGTCAACAACAACAGCAGCAGAGTCAACAACAACAACAACAGCGTCAACAACAACAGCAGAGTCAACAACAACAACAACAACAAGAGTCAACAACAACAACAACAGCAGAGTCAACAACTACAGCAGAGTCAACTACAACAGCAGAGTCAACAACGGCAGCAGAGTCAACAACAACAGCAGAGTCAACAATAACAACGTGAACAACAATAGCATCATCAGCAGCAGAAACAACGACAACAACATCAGAGCCGCCGCAGCAGCAACTACAAGAACAGCAGCAACAACACAGATTGTTCCTAATTTATTTTTTTTACTAGAAGTGAAACAACAAGGAATAATAAAGAGAGACTCAGCAAATAAAATCAGAAGATGATGGAGAATGCAGATAAAAGATTGACTTAAACATTTCTCTCCTTGACCTCTCACAAGGTGTACACCAATCCATGACCAGGCGAAGAATGAGGCTGACGTTAGATTCCGCACTCATATGAAAGCCAACTTATTCCCGCCAGATTTGTTGTTCGTCTGGGTGTAGCCTGTAGTCGCTGTTGAGTTGTTTATTGCAATCTTGTCGGCATTTCAGACATAATTCCGAAGACAGTTGTTGCTCAAGATTTAACGGCACTATGGATGGGTTTGTTTTTAGAAATAGCGCATGTGTTCATTTTTGTTGTGATTTTTTTGTTCGCTCTCAATTAACCTTAATAACCTTGGCGGTGTCTTCTTTTCCTTCTCCACCTCTTCTTCTCCAACCATATTCTCACTCTAAAATCATTTTCTTCCCAGCCTCATTCTCATTCTCCCTCAACTTCCTTCTCCAGCCTCATTCGCCCTCAACCTCATTACCTCATTCGCCCTCAACCTCATTCTCCCTCAACCTCCTTTTCCCTCAAGTCAATACTCTCTGAACCTGATTCTCCCTCAAGCCCATTCTCCCTCAAGCCCATTTTCCCCTCAAGCCCATTCTCAACTCCATTCCCCCTGAAGCCAATTTTCCCTCAAGCCCATTCTCAACTCCATTCTCCCTCAAGCCCATTTTTCCCCAAGCCCATTCTCAACTCCATTCTCCCTCAAGCCCATTCTCTCGAGTATTCTCAGTGCTCGCAGGAAGGCAATATATTCTGCTCTGAGGGTTGTGGACGGGTTTCCTGTTTGGAGGGCCTCTTCTGTTATATTTCCACTATTGTATCTTATGAACCAGCCTCCATCCCGTTCCGTCCTACCCCGCTGCTGAACTATCTGTATACACCTGTGTCCACTCCGTGGCATTATATTTCTCTCCAATCATCGCTTGTCCCGAAGTTTTCAGCTTCAGGACAATGTATTGGTCTTTTCTTTTCTTTCCTGTGGTCTCTGTACTTATTGCGATGTTGTTCATGCTGTAACTTCTCTCTTCTTAGTTGAATAGCACTTAGATTCACTGACTTGCCATCATATGTTATAGATTATTCGTGTTAAAATTGTCATTTGTCTCTGAAGTAGTTTATAATCGTTGTCTCTACTGCAATATACAGAGCTCCGTCATCAGTTTAGGGTTTGCTCCCCTCTTTTGTTACCCTTTATGGATTCTATTGTCCGAGTGTCTTGTAGGGTGCAGCAATCAATTGTATGTCCACATCTTGTAACTGTCCTGGATCAGCTAAACGGATGAATATATCATGCATAAATGAAAGGTCAAGAAATAAAGCTGCGTAAATTAACTTGACTTAGCTTCCATCTTTTATCGTGTGTGGAGTGTCAAGCAAGTAAGCTGTGTATATTAACTTGGCATAGCCTCTCCTGATCTATCATGCAGTGAAGTGTCAAGGCATGAGGCTGTGTACATTAACGTGGCATAATATATCCTCATCTACCATGCAGTGAAGTGTCAAGAAATAAGGATGTGTACATTAACTTGACATATCGTCCATATTCCGGCAAGCAACTTTTGATAAATAACTATTGACAGAAATAGCTAGATCAGTTGGCTACATCCCAGACAGGCCGAATATATTTCAGACACCAAACAAAACCAGATCTCCAGAACCCAGCCAAGAAACTGAAAACGAAGAGACCAGTTTTTGATTTTCAAGCTTGACCGCTGCTTTTTTCGAAAAAATAAAGGTCGACGTCTGACAGCGTAAGAAGAAGATGATCTTCAAGCTGAGAACTGGCCACGCCCCTCTCAACAAACATCGAAATAAATTAGACCCTCTACGGGAACCAACTTGAACAATCGGCCATGACTACGAGGAGTCAGTCGAGGACCTCCTGACTGTGTGCAGGGCTGGCCAATCTGCGGAACCGTCCGATCCCACGACACACCACCGTACACAACACGCTATACACATCATTACAACAATTGAGGAGGACGTGTGCTTTTGTTCGGGAGGCATTGGGCTGGTAAGAGCTGCCAGCTCACATCTGAAGGGATTACATCTTCACTGTCATGTTCATCATCGTCTATCTTTTATCATACAGTGAAGTGTCAAGAAAGGAAGTTGTGTACATTAACTTGACGCGGTCTCTCCTGATCTATCATGCAGTGAGGTGTCAAGAAAGGAAGTTGTGTACATAATTTGACTTAGCCGCTCATTTTTTAATGATGCGGCGAAGTGTAAAAACAATGAAGCTATGTACATTAACTTGGCGTATGATGCTGTCTACATCAACTTATCTTCGAGTCCATTCTTTATCATATCGTGAAGTATCTAGAAACACAAATGTGTACATTAGCTTGACTTACGTCCTCCCATATCAGACACTGCCGGGGCGAATCAAGCGCAAAATGTTTGAATGATATGCATCTTATTGTTATTTAAGATTGGGTTACCAGTTCCCTTCCAAGCCGCCTGGGCTTCTTTAATTAAGCCTAGCACCCATTTGCAGTTGAGCAGATAAGCGTTTGAACACTCGAAAATCTAGACCAGGAAATGAAACCGCCATCTTTGCAGTGAGAAGCCATAGCTCTAACCACTCAGCCTCCTAAGGGTATAGAATACGATGTAGGACTTCTTAGACACTCGGACATTTACTGGCACAGCGATCAGTAATCACCGCGGCTGGTAACGTTTTCAAGAGCAGTAACAAATTCTCTCCACCTCACCCATCTCGTTGTGCCCTGATCCTTCACCATCATCAAGTAGCATGTCCTTTGCAGAACTTCTCTGCCACGACAGACGATATGTACGACACTCATCCCTGGAAAGCTCTCAAGTATCGGCTAATGTCAACTGCAGAGCTGTTGTAATGTCCCTTGTCCAACATCTCCTTGTCTGCCTCTGTTGCCCGGTGCCCTACCCTCCAGTATTGTTCTTTCTAGACCATTGTGCCGCTAGAGGCGGCCGAAGACTGAATGTCCAAGACGTAATGTTGTTGACTAGCCAGTGTTGTTTTATTTGGAGTTCCTTTAGGATTTCTGCCTTTTTATTTTACGCGATCTATGGTATTTGAACCTCTTTCTGTAGCATTTTAGATCGAATGATTCAATGTTCTCCCGAAGGGCCTGTTTAGATCGAATTATTCAATCTTCTCCCGAAGGCTTGTTTAGATCGAATTATTCAATCTTCTCCTGAAGGACTTGTTTAGATAGAATGATTCAATCTTCTCCCGAAGGCTTGTTTAGATCGAATGATTCAATCTTCTCCCAAAGGCTTGTTTAGATCGAATGATTCAATCTTCTCCCGCAGGGCTTGTTTAGCTCGAATGATTCAATTTTCTCCCGAAGGGTTTGTTTAGCTCGAATGATTCAATTTTCTCCTGAAGGGCTTGTTTAGCTCGAATGATTCAATCTTCTCCCGAAGTACTTGTTCAGCTCGAATGATTCAATCTTCTCCCGAAGTGCTTCTGAGTTTGACCATGTCATCCGTACGTTGCCACCTGGAGAATGCAAGTCCTCAAGATTTTTATTTTTTGTTAAATTCTGATAATGTTCAGCCATGCCTTTTTTTTTTCATTTTAGTTAACCGCTGTAGTGCCATGGCTATTCTTATCATTTTTGTGTGTGCCAATCTCCGTGGTTGCTTATAATCAAACTGGTGACGATCTTAAATATTTGAATCTCCAAGAAAATGTTAGGTCTGGTTTGAGCTTTATCAGTACTCTGATTTATGATCTCTATTTCGACTTGATACTTCTCCAAGTTACTTTAAGATAGTCCTCTCCTTCTTCACATGCGGTCTAAAGGTCGCCTTTGCATAGAGTTTTGGCATAATGTTTTTGCATATAGTTTTGAGGAGCGCGTGAACGAATGGTTTCGAGGCCTGCCTGCCGACAAGGAGGGCAGCGGTTCGAATCCCAGGTATGGCCTATGTTGTTTTTCTGTTAGGGGTTAAATAAACATTCATAGCCAGCACACGACGTGGTGACAGCAGTGGCGAAGCGGCCTGTAGTCCTCAGCCTTCAAAATCCCTCGATTACCCCAGCAATTGGAAACATGTATGACAGTTTTTTTTGGCATATAGTTTTGGCACATAGTTAGTTTTGTCATATTGTTTTGGCATATAGTTATTATTGGATGGTATGGTCCGCCCTATGACCACTACTCCTTAGTGCCTTTCACACTCCGTTGTTATTCTATCTAATTCAAGGGCGCTTATAGTTACCACTAATTAATGTAATCGCAGAGCACTCAACACGCAAAACGGACTAAGTTAAACTCCCATTACCGACACGCTGCAGTCAACCCAGTTGCAAATGAATATCTGGTTTTTGCTGTTGGTGAAATATAGCGAGGAAAAGGAATTGCCACCATATCCTTTAACGAGAAGTGACCTCGTACAATGAAATCTCTAATAGTTCATTCTTAAACGGTAGTGCCTGACATTGAATTACATTTTACCGTTTACTTTTAAAGTTACGTGAGGGTTGAATTTACTTTAAAGTTATGTGAGGGTTGAATTCACTTTAAAGTTATGTGAGGATTGAATTCACTTTAAAGTTTCGTGAGGGTTGAATTCACTTTAAAGTTATGTGAGGGTTGAATTCACTTTAAAGTTACGTGAGAATTGAATTCACCTTAAAGTTACGTGAGAATTGAATTCACTTTAAAGTTACGTGAGAATTGAATTCACTTTAAAGTTACGTGAGGGTTGAATTCACTTTAAAGTTACGCGAGGGTTGAATTCACTTTATAGTTAGGTGAATGCTGAATTAACTTTATACTAAGTGAATGCTGAATTAACTTGAAAGTCAAGGGGATGCTGAATTAAAAGGATTATATGTGGACGCTGTGGTCGAGAGGTACAGCACCCAAAGCGATGAACAGAAACGGTGGGTGATCAAACCCGCATATCTCAAGCGACTCCTTATCTGAAAGGAGATACGACCAGAGTTCCTGCAGCCTGAGTTACTTCAAGTCGTCTCGACTGATAGTCATGCCACAGGGCAGCTAGAAACGGGAGAGTGAGGTTCGTGAACAGCGCAATTGTTTCCTAACTATAATACAAATAATTCGCGAGTTACATCAACGAGACAAAACCGTCTGACGCTGTCGCCATCATCGCTTGAGATTGCCAACTACTTAATAGAATTATACGTACAAATAGACTTATACGTACAAATAGAATTATACGTTCAAATAGAATTATACGTACAAATAGAATTATACGTACAACAGAGATTTAGCTAAACCTGGAAACGGAACAAGAATTTCCCCAAATTATACCTGGCGGTAGAGCATTAGACTCAGATCAAAGGAAAATCAAGACAATGATGAATTGATGGCGTTAAAGAGACAATAGATTAATGTTGTTAACGATACACTACAGTGGCATTGTTTGAAAATATCAACCGCCACCCAGACAGCACGTCAGAGGAACGCACCTCCCAACTGCGGGCGGTTTAACGACGTTTGCAGATGAAACAGCTGATGATAAAGAAACATAGTTAAGTGTAAAGCCATAATGATGTTGCTGGTCGCGGTGTTCAAAG
This sequence comes from Ariolimax columbianus, assembly GCA_036924085.1. NCBI lineage: Eukaryota > Metazoa > Mollusca > Gastropoda > Stylommatophora > Arionidae > Ariolimax > Ariolimax columbianus. Next base: position 31,381,921 of record JAVGWX010000015.1, read on the forward strand.
CGACGAGTGATGAGTTAGCTTCTGGCGATGTTTCTATAGTAGCATATTGCACTGGATGTTCTGGCATCCTGAGATCATCTTAAGGAGAAGATGGAGCCCTGTAGACGTACCTGCATAACCTACCAACCTACCAGGGAGGGGAATATGCACTGGTCTAAACCAATCCATCCCTCCACAACATTTGATAAATGCGATGTTCTTTGCTGTTTGTCCTTTATCAATTGTTCCTGGTTGGGGGGGGGGGGAGACTCCACATCCTACCCCTCATTCCTCCTCCTCAGCATCCTTCTCAGTTAAATAGTCGTTAAGCAGTCGTTAAACTCGTGATGAGATTTTTTTAAAAGAACTGATCATGCTTCTATGGTAGCAGGTTACAGTGGATTTACCTAGGTGTACTAGAGAATGTGAACTGAGGGTCCTCATGGCTGTGGTTGAAGAAATGAATATTGAACTGATTAAATGAACTGGAGAAGTGAAGCTTTAAATTAATTTATTAAGTCAACTTAAGAAATGAAGTGTTAATTTAACTTCTTTATACTGGTTTAGAAGACTCAACATAGTCTGTACACACAAGTGGCTTAGTGGATGGTTTTAACCGATGTGTGAGACAATCTTAATAGACTTATAAACACTTAGAGCTAAGTAGACCCGCAGCCAGTTAGGCGCCATCTATAACTGCCCTTAACACACCACAAGTTATGATTGCCAGAATCAGTTGCCGACCAACGAGAACACGAAACCATATTTTCTTTCATGTAGTCTCGACGCCTTTTGTTGTTCTTCTTCTTCTTCGTACGCTGTCAGACGTCAACTTGAATTTGTTCGAAGAAAGCAGCTGTCATCATGAGGCTGTCGACACTGCCATAGAGCTTGTATAGTGTTGCCACTGTTGATGACCACATGTGCTTTCTCTGGTCTTCGTATGTCGGGCAATTTTGCAGCAAATGTTCAGCGGTCATTTTCCCTGTACCACAGGTGCATTCGTCAGTGTCACCTATCTTCAGTTTATTGAATAGTTGGTACCTCAGTTGGTTGTATCATGTGAGGAGTCTGAAGACCACGACCTGCTCTCTTCTGTTCAGCTGCTAGTAGGCATCATTTTTTTGTGTAGCCAGTGTGTTCTGTTTCCCAATTTGCCATGTATCTGGCCCTAATAAACTTTTTGGACTCTTCGTAGGTCACACTAGAAACTGGTTGTGGTAGTCTTGCACCTTCTTTTGCCAGTCTGTCTGCCTCCTCGTTGCTTTGGATGTTACAGTGGGATGGAACGCACTGTACCACTACTCTTTTTGGTGCGAACTGCTGGCATAGTTGACAGAGTACTGCTCTTAAATCATTAAGTTCAGTATTTTTCTGGCTTTTTAGTGCTGTAACCACGGCCAGTGCATCTGTAAACAGGACTTTCCGCCATTTTGTTTAAAATTTATATATATATATATATATATATATATATATATATATATATATATATATATATATATATTCAGTTTATTTCCTGTGTTGTTTCAGTAACGACAGTGGTCAGCAATGGATATGTAGCGTTCTCTATCTCTTGCTCTGATGAACCCATCTGAGAAGAGTATGTCCAGTCCATCTCCTGATGTTATACGATCACATAACGGTATCTACCTTTGAGGTGAATGCCTTCCACCTTACCTTCTAGTATTGTCTTCACCAAAGTTCTGCTAAAAAAAACCTTAGATGTGATATGATTCATCTTCTTCCTCGTCGTCCGCAAAAGACTCCCGCAACCATGCCGTGAAAATGGCTTTGGAAGTAGCAGATGTGGTCTGAAGAACGGTGTGCGCTGTGTCGTAGTTTACAACTTCACTGCAATATTCGCACCATTCGGTCCGACACATCCGACTTCAGCATGGCACTTTTGGGTAGCCGGTTAGACTTCCCTGTTCGATGCAATTCTACTTATTCAATATGCCCTATTGCAGTCTGCTATCCAGGATCACCACGTAGAAGCGTAGAAGGGTCTTTGCAGCTCTGGGTCGCTGGCCCTGATACTAGCATTCAGCTTTGGATCACTCACTGCTACAGTTCATGTAGAAGGCGATATTCAAAGTGCAACGTCTGTCGGTGCTGCTGTATGAAGCGGAGACGTGGAGAACGATCACGGTCAATCAACAAAGTCTCCAATCTATCGTCAACAGATGCCTACGAAAAATAACAAGCAAAGGGACAAGACATGAGAAATGAAGATCTATGGAAAAGTAGCCAGCAACAACCACTGGAACAATAAATTGAGAAAAACAATAGGGCTCAATAGGACGCTACTGAAGCACGCACCGTCAAACGTAGCCAGACCGGCTCCTATATGAAATACTCAAGGGCAAGGGAAAGGGGAAGAGGGAGGGAGGGAGGGAGAGAGGGGGAGGGAGAGAGAGGGGGAGGGAGAGAGAGGGGGAGGGAGAGAGAGGGAGGGAGGGAGAGAGAGGGAGGGAGGGAGAGAGGGAGGGAGGGAGAGAGGGAGGGAGGGAGAGAGGGAGGGAGGGAGAGAGGGAGGGAGAGAGAGAGGGAGGGAGAGAGAGAGGGAGGGAGAGAGAGAGGGAGGGAGAGAGAGAGGGAGGGAGAGAGAGAGGGAGGGAGAGAGAGAGGGAGGGAGAGAGAGAGGGAGGGAGAGAGAGAGGGAGGGAGAGAGAGAGGGAGGGAGAGAGAGAGGGAGGGAGAGAGAGAGGGAGGGAGAGAGAGAGGGAGGGAGAGAGAGAGGGAGGGAGAGAGAGAGGGAGGGAGAGAGAGAGGGAGGGAGAGAGGGAGAGAGAGAGGGAGGGAGAGAGAGAGGGAGGGAGAGAGAGAGGGAGGGAGAGAGAGAGGGAGGGAGAGAGAGAGGGAGGGAGAGAGAGAGGGAGGGAGAGAGAGAGGGAGGGCTAGAGGGAGGGCTAGAGGGAGGGCTAGAGGGAGGGCTAGAGGGAGAGAGAGAGGGAGGGAGAGAGGGAGGGAGAGAGGGAGGGAGAGAGGGAGGGAGAGAGGGAGGGCTAGAGGGAGGGCTAGAGGGAGAGAGAGAGGGAGGGAGAGAGGGAGGGAGAGAGGGAGAGGGAGGGAGGGAGAGGGAGAGAGGTATACCCAAAAATACATTAAGAAAAGAATGTGAGAAGGAACTAAGATTAAACGATTACACCTGGAAAGAGCTGCCCCAGCCGTGTATACTGGCGGGATATTGTCAATGGCCTATGCACCGAGTGGTGCAACGGACTTTAATTGAACATTGTCTGACCTTGATTTCTGACAGCAATTATCTCTCCATCCCCAAAGTTGTCAGTGCATCTACAATTTGTTTCCTTTTCTTGTCACGAGACACGACCCACATCTCAAATCCCTCGATTCTCTTTTACACCTGTTTATTCAACGCTGGTGTCTCTACGCCATAGAGTGGTGACGATGCGCCATAGAGTAGTGACGAGACCCCATAGAGTAGTGACGAGACCCCATAGAGTAGTGACGAGACCCCATAGAGTAGTGACGAGACCCCATAGAGTAGTGACGAGACCCCATAGAGTAGTGACGAGACCCCATAGAGTAGTGACGAGACCCCATAGAGTAGTGACGAGACACCATAGAGTAGTGACGATGCGCCATAGAGTAGTGAAGAGACACCATAGAGTAGTGAAGAGACACCATAGAGTAGTGACGAGACCCCATAGAGTAGTGACGAGACACCATAGAGTAGTGACGAGACACCATAGAGTAGTGACGAGACACCATAGAGTAGTGACGAGACACCATAGAGTAGTGACGAGACACCATAGAGTAGTGACAGTGACGAGACAGCATAGAGTAGTGACGAGACACCATAGAGTAGTGACAGTGACGAGACAGCATAGAGTAGTGACGAGACACCATAGAGTAGTGACAGTGACGAGACAGCATAGAGTAGTGACGAGACACCATAGAGTAGTGACAGTGACGAGACAGCATAGAGTAGTGACGAGACACCATAGAGTAGTGACGAGACACCATAGAGTAGTGACGAGACACCATAGAGTAGTGAAGCCATTCAATTTCTAGTTGGTCTGCAATTATGTGCCGATGTTATTCGACACTGTCTTGTCTAACGCTATGCTCTTTCCGATTTCTTTCCCGCACCTGTACTCTTCCATTGTTATGTGTCCCAGATAAGAAAAACTCTGTACCTGTTCCAGTACAAGATGACATTTATATCTGCATACGTTATTTCCCGTTTTTTTTGCCAGGAATATTAGTTTTCGTTTTCTCAGTGTTGATGTCCAATCCGCACTCTTGACTCGTGTCGTTTATTCTTGCTAATGGTAGAAAGGTTAGATAGGAGAATTCTACAACATGCCCAAAACTACAGAAGATTCGTGGACCACTCAATGCATCAACGACTAAATGGACTGGGGAGAGGGCAGACTAAAGAGAAGTAATGTTGCAGTCCAGGCAGTACAGGAAATGACATCAAGCTCTATAAGCTCATAAGAAAAAAGGACTCGTATTTAAGCTTATGTGCAACAACCCTAGTATCGAAGACAAAAAGCCAAAGAAATAAGAACACACACGCGCCAAATACATCAACCAGAAATGCCCACATAAATAATTGAACTCATGCAAATACGGATGGATCGGGATCAAGACGCTGAGCAGCGCATGAGCTGCAGTGGTCAGCGACCCATAGCTGACCGCTATCGTCAGGGCCTGCGAACCATAGCTGCCAAGACCCTTCTACACCTCCACGTGGTGATCCTGGATAACAGGCTGCAGCAGGGCAGACTGGCTAAGAAGAAGGGATCGAAGAGGGAATGTTAACCCGGTACTAAAAAAATGCTTGCTGAAGTCGGATGTGTTGGACTGAAAGGTGCAAATATCGCAGCCAAGCTGTAAACTACGACACAACGCATTCCGTTCTCTGGACTACATTCTGCTACTTAAGCCCTTTTAGGGTTTGGTAGCGGGAGATTGAGAACGATCGCAGAAGAAGAAGAAGACAGATGGATCAACAAACGATGACTTATAAAATGGAGGAGGCATCGTCATACAACTAAAAAATAAAGTCTACTCAACAGCATTTGTTGCTGTGTGAAACTGCAACAGCTTCAATGCTGAAGCTACAGCCCTGAAACAGTAAGTAGCGGGCAGAACAAGTCGCTGCTTTCACAGATTACTGTTAGCAGCCGTTAATGGTAGGAAGACTAACGCCTGGTCAGGCAACACATGCTGATCAGACATGTTAGTCAGGTTCATGCAAAATATACTGGCCAAGACGCTCACCTCGGCTTCCTCGCAGTCCTCTCTGGAAACGGGATGTCCTTCTCGAATTTCTGACTAACGAGATGGTGGCGAGGGAGGGGTATCAACGTGATACTTGCAGTAGTGAGATCACGCAGATAAAGCCAAACATAGCAAAACCTCTGCCAAAGACGGATGTGTCAGACTGAAAGCTGTAAATATGGCAGTCAAGCTGTAAACTAGTGACAGAACGCATTCCATTCTCCGGATTACATCCTGTTACTTGAAAAACCCTATTCAGAACTTGAACACAGAAGAAGAAGAAGAAGAAGAAGAAGAAGAAGATAGTGCAACTTCCTGGACGACCCTGGTCCTTCATTAGCACACTCGGGATGTGAGAAATGCAACTGCAACCCGTCATTTTACGTACTTTGCAGAGCGCACAAAAAAGTTAATTTACTCAATGTGAGCATTCATAACAAGAACACCACCAACATCCCTCAAGAATAAGCACAAAAATGACTCCGTCGCTCTAGCAGACCTGCAACAGTTCCTGCCTGAGCATGAGCGTTTAGGGCAGGGGTGATGTGGTCGGTGACTCTGAGAACAAACGCACCTGACTGTGTGCCAAGGTCACTCAACGTCTCAACAAAGGAAAACGGAGTGAGGGAAAGAATGTGTACAGGTAGACTAAGAACTGACCACTGGCGTTCCGATTTGGATAGTGGGATGAGTGACAGATAAGAGGGCAGCAGAGCTTGCTGCGATATTTGAGGGACAGGTGTTCAGAGTAACTCGTTCCAATAACGACTAAATAGAGCCACCCCCCAGACATCGATTGGATAGCTCTGATACTGCTTGAGACTATAACATACTAGACAAAGTTTGTCTCAAGCAGACTGGCCAGAGAACGTGAGCGAGAGACATAAAATGTATATAGGAGTCTGTTTAGCTCACCGACTTGATAGAGGAGTGATTGATAGGCTGTTGTTATGAATGATAGTGAAATAGAACAGGAACACTGAACCAGCATACGCATTGAGTCTTGGCCAGTCGCTCTAATGAGATGTGTGTGTGTGGTGTGTGTAGACACTAAGAGAACGAGGTATGGTCTAGAGTTGTGCGAGTGTACAGCTGTGTCTAGGAGAGATCTAAATGTGTGTGTGGTATGTGTAGATCCAGAGAGAACGATGTATGTTTCAGAGCGTGTGTATACGCAAATTGAGTGTGTATACGCAGATCGACTGAGTTAAGAGATCATATGTGGGTATACGTAGAATATATTGAATGCATTATGTCCATATCGCCCGCCTGAGAGGATTTGAGTGAGGACGAGTTTTTGAGAGTGTGTTGAGGATGCAGATAAGGGGAGGGGTATGTGAGGTGTGCGCGGTAAGAACTGGGTTTGTTTAGTTGGAGCAACATCAATAGTTCATACTTACAACATTTCTTGTTTTGTGTGTCATTTCATTGCACTCACTTTGATAGTGTTGTTTGAGTATTATATAATCAATATGCCACCTGCTGTGCGTTAAATTAGTTGTGTGTGTGGTCATGAAGGATGTGGATGTGTGTGGTCATGAAAGATGTGGATGTGTGTGGTCATGAAAGATGTGGATGAGTGTGGTCATGAAAGATGTGGATGAGTGTGGTCATGAAAGATGTGGATGAGTGTGGTCATGAAAGATGTGGATGAGTGTGGTCATGAATGATGTGGATGAGTGTGGTCATGAATGATGTGGATGAGTGTGGTCATGAATGATGTGGATGAGTGTGGTCATGAAGGATGTGGATGAGTGTGGTCATGAAGGATGTGGATGAGTGTGGTCATGAAGGATGTGGATGAGTGTGGTCATGAAGGATGTGGATGAGTGTGGTCATGAATGATGTGGATGAGTGTGGTCATGAATGATGTGGATGAGTGTGGTCATGAAGGATGTGGATGAGTGTGGTCATGAATGATGTGGATGAGTGTGGTCATGAATGATGTGGATGAGTGTGGTCATGAAGGATGTGGATGTGTGTGGTCATGAATGATGTGGATGTGTGTGGTCATGAATGATGTGGATGAGTGTGGTCATGAATGATGTGGATGAGTGTGGAATATTATAATTAGAATAACCCTAGTGCAAACAGTGGGATCTGCTACAGGCCCACTCGAACGCTTAGGCTCGTGCTACAAAAAAAGTGCAATTCAGCGGATACGAGCTGACGACAACATGAAGAAGCAGACAAAAGTGCCAAAGAGGGAGGAATAATGCAATAAAGCGACATATGATCAAGATGAGACGAGGCAAAGGGCTACGCATAGATCAAAATGGAAATGAAAACACCTTGGCCATATAGAATCCGACACCTGCAATCAGCTCTTCAGACGAGTTCAATGCATCGTATTCCGGCTGCTCACAGAGCACAACAGATATATCTTTATCATAAATTTCGGATTGACACTACGGACCTGTGTACCTATGGTCTAGCAGCCATGACAGGGGAACACATACTGCAGCCATGCATATCATACACTAGTCAAAGGAGTAGCGTGCGATAATAACCGTGTCCTTCCATGAAAGACTGTATGAGAGAAAACAGAGCTTTGAGTTGACTATTGTATTTGTCAGTGTCTTGAAATCAAAGTCTGAAGACGAACTGTATCATCAGCGTACCTTATATTTATTGTATAACCTTCTGCGTCAAGCCCCGTCTTATTTGTTATCATTGATAATCTGTTCTGTGCAGATATTGAAAGCCACGGGGGCTCTACCCACCCTTGTATTACCCCACTTCTCCCATCGATCCACTAATCATGCCAGATCATACAGACGCCGATTACAGATTACCGAGCAATCTTGCGTCCTTACTGTCTAGACCTGATTCTATGAGGCATTTAATGTATTGTTCATGCTGGACTCCGTCAAAAGTCTTCTTGTAAGTCTATGAAGCATACATAAATGTTCTTTTGTACTTCTTTACATTTTTATGCATTAGTTCATAAAGATAAAAAGGGTCTCTCCAGTTCCATTGAAATTGAATTTTTTTTCCGCACTTTTTTTATTTTTTGTCCTACTGCTCTTGCCAGGAGCCGGCACAGACAAAGCGGGATTCGTAGATTCATGTTATCGCCAGGTGGGAAGTTTGTGCTGTCGTTAGGTGCAATATTCTGAGCGGGTCAGAGGCACCCTCGATCCACCTTGGCCGACCCTTTGTACGTATATGTGAGACCTGCATTTGATATACTCTCGCTGCAGGCTGGTCCTAATCTATTGTGACTAAATAATGTTTTAGACGTCAATGTAGGCACTTACTGGGTGTGTTCCCAATATCTTGTTCAACGCGGTGTTGCGGAGTCTCTCACAGCTCTAGATCTTACTGTTATGTGTTTCTATTCTTCTACTACGTCGTTCGTTCTGAAACTCATGTTACCAAGCCCTGAACATTCTCAAACTCCCGCTAACAAGCCCTGAACGTTCTCAAACTCCCGCTACCAAGCCCTGAACGTTCTTAATCTCCCGCCACCAAACCCTGCACGTTCTCAAACTCCCGTATCAAGCCCTGAACGTTCTCAATCTCCCGCTACTAAGCCCTGAACGTTCTCAAACTCCCGCTACCAAGCCCTGAACGTTCTCAATCTCCCGCTACCAAGCCCTGAACGTTCTCAAACTCCCGCTACCAAGCCCTAAACGTTCTCAAATTCCCGCTACCAAGCCCTAAACGTTCTCAAACTCCCTCTACCAAGCCTTGAACGTTCTCAAACTCCCGCTACCAAGCCCTGAAGATGGCTTTGTAAGTAGCAAGATTTAGTCCGGAGAACAGAATGCGCTTCTCGGTAGTTTACAACTAGGATGCGATATTCGCATCTGTCGATCCGACACATCCGACTTCAGCTTGGCATTTGTGGGTGCCGGGTTAGCATTCACTCTTCGATCCCTTCTCCTGGGTCAATGATTCTCTGTTGCTGTCTGGCATCTAGAATTGCGACGTCGAAATGGAGGAGGATCTTGCCAGGTCTGTGACTCTGGCCCAGACTCTAGCAGTCAGTTTTGGGTCGTTAACCACTACAGCTCATACACCGCTAAACATCTTGAACCTGTGTTTCTAGTAAGAACAACGATTTTCATTGGTAACACAATGTAGAAATAAACAGTACATATATCAGCCTTCTCTTAGTTGAAAGAAGCACACTATGGTATTTCAAAATCGGTGCACATGGTGGAATCTGTTCGCCTTCTGAATACTATATACGATCTTCTCTGTCCACTCTACCGTCATCAGGGAACGTATCACCAAGGTATTTCTTCTTCTTCTTCTTCGTTCTCAATCTCCCGCTACCAAACTCTGAAAGGGCTTAAGTAGCAGAATATAGTCCAGAAAACGGAATGCGTTGTGTCGTAGTTTACAGCTTGACTTGGGATATTTGCACCTTTCGGTCCAATACATCCGACTTCAGCAAGCATTTTTTCAGAACCGGGTTAGTATTCCCTCTTCGATCCCTTCTCCTTAGCCAGTCTGCCCTGCTGCAGCTTGTTATCCAGGATCACCGCGTGGATGTGTAGAAGGGTCTTGGCAGCTATGGTTCGCTTGCCCTGACGCTAGCAGTCAGCTATGGGTCGCTGACCACTGCAGCTCATGTGCTGCTCAGCATCTTGATCCCACCTAGGTATTTGAACTCACGTACTTGCTTGCGACTAATATCACAGCTTTTGGAAACTTATTTGCACGTGTTCATGCGATATCATCATAGTCGCTGTCTTGTCTGTGTTGATCTTCATGCCATATTCGTTACAAGCTAAATTACATACTTTACTTCGTCGCATTCTCTCATCTTTGATCTTGTTTAGTAATTGAATTGTGTGACTCAAAGGCCTGATATGTTTCTTGTCTATTGTTATAAATAGTTGTGATAGAGAAATAGGACATATGACGATTCTATATTTCCTAGCAAGTAAAAGGTGATGAGAGGGAGAGAGAGAGAGAGAGAGAAAGAGGTATAGGCTAGAGCGACGATATAGAGAGGCGAGAGAGACAAGAGCGAGATACAAAAGTGAGACAACAAAAAGACGAGAATAGCAGAAATACGAGAGAGAGAGATAGAGAGAGAGAGAGAGAAAGAGGAGAGAGAGAGAGAGAAAAAAAAGAGAAGAAAGACAGACAAGAGATGGAGATATGAGATACAAGAGACAGTGATGAGAGACAGACGATAGAGATGGATGAAGAGCGAGACGAGAGAGGGAGTAATGAGAGAGATAAAGGAGAGAGAAATAGTGAAATAAATTCAGAGAGAGGGAGAGTGAGAAAAAGAATGATTGTAAGCATGTGAGTGAGAGATAGAGTGAACCAGAGAAGGAGATAGATTGTGAGTGTGCGAAAGAGTGAGCGATAGATAGCGAGTAATTGAATCAGAGCGACAGTTAGTGTGTGAAGAATCAGAAAGATTGAGTGAGTGCATGAGTGTAAAACATAAAGGTAAGTACGCAAGTAAATAAGTGTAAGGACATAAAACGGCAGATTCATTCGAGAAACAATATAACCAGAAAACTGACTTAACACAACATGTGCACCACATCGGGATGTCTTTAGAATATTAGAACCCATCCTGCTTTTCTTCGTAGATACGTTGTGCCAATTTTAAATAACCAGGCACATGTCAAACTTGAATAAAACGGCAAACAAAATTAGACTGGTCGGATGTCTAAAACTTACACTAACTGAAAACGTATACCGGATTAGCACCACCCTCACAGGCGTCTCAGTCTCTGTAGATCATGCACGTGGTGCCCTGTTAAGTGTTTGTCCAGCTCCGTCTCTTGTATTTAGACACTATCTGCTATGGTTGTAAAAGCCGATCCGCGAGTGACAGTCCCTGCCACAGATCGTACAACGAAGATGTGGAGGCTGGTTTGCCGGGCTGTTCCTTGATCTCTTCAGTCTTTCTCATTTCTCTGCAGCCAGAAGGGCCTCTAAGAGCATCAGCAGCCACTCTGCCACCGCCAGAGGCACGAAAACGTGCCTCATAAGAAATTGAAAGAGACACAGGTGAACGAACCTAGTCACGTTTTGTTTGAACACCAGTTGATGTTCGTCCCTTAAATATCACGAGGACCATTCCCTCCATTTAGCCGTGTAGACCATCTTGTCGTATGCTGTGTCTGCTGAAATGGATGACTTTCGCGATGATTCGGATTAAAGTGAGGAAGAAACTGCGACATTTGTCAACCTCACTCTTTCGTCCGGAGCTACTTTTGGCCAGTGGCAAGTCATTATCAAGAGGACTGGAGTAGCACAGGTTTTTCCTCAGAGTTAACTCCAGAAACATTTCCCGTAAACAGGTATCCCGGAAGGCAGTGGAAGAGGTGTGATTTGGCATCTATCGTTGTGTCTTTTGCCTTTCCCATAACCGCAAGAGGTCGTAGGGACATCAGTCACTGTGTGAGTGATGTGTTGGGCATCTTTCTCGAACGACGTGTTCTAGTACATTATAGTCCGTGTCTATATTTCACAGTCACACAAAAACCAACACTATCTGCAGCAATAGCAAATGGTGCAAATCTCGTGAAGTTCAGCCGTCTGCATTAGACTGAAAATACAACACTGGTTCAATCGTAGTACTAATTCATATAGCCAATATTCCGTGCAAGGAAAATCAGATGGCGTGTTGTTTCAAATGCCCACAGTGAGTATGGTTACTCTTTTGGACGTTAAGTGGTGGGTTGCAGTTGCTTTCCTCACATCCTGAGTGAACCTGATGAAGGTAGACCGGGTTCCTCTAAGCGGTTGTGCGATGCTTGGCTTCACATTCATGTTGCTCACTACTACCAGGATCATGTCAATCCCTCATCTCTTTAGCCATGAAAACAGCCCGTTTCCAGGTAGGGCTACGAGGAAGCTGAGGTGAGGGTCTTCGTCAGTATATTTTCCATGACGCTGACGAACATGTCTGATCAGTATGGTGTGCCTGACCAGACGTTAGTCTTCCTCCCCAAAAATCGCAGGGTAGATGCCATAAGAAATGAACGAGCTAACTAGTCAAAAGGTAAAACAACACCACCAGGTACATTTCGCCTACAAGCTTTCAGGCAACACAGTTTCTACAGACTAGTTTTGGAAAACGTTACATCAATGGAATGAACTGACACCGGTTCCACTGGACCGACCTGCAGGAACTTGAGTCTGGGCACCACTTGTCATAAGAAACATGGAAGTCATTAAATAGACACCGAACTTGCATTTCACGATACTAAACTTTGACTGGCAACCTCACAAAGTACTGGAACATAAATCAGAAGCCCTGGAAACTCTTTTATCTGCTACATGAGATTTCTAAAGTGATAGTTCATGCAATATTTTGCAGTTATTCAGATGTTCTGGGTTTTGGATGGCTCCACAGTCGTAGATATTGTCATCCGCATATCCGTATATTTTCAAGTTCGATCTACACTTGGACACTTTCATGTCTATCCACACAAGGTATAACATATTATGCCTTGTCGCAAGATCTTTGATCTCCATCTATTCCTCACCATATCGGTGACGCCGTGTTCGGTACGGTTTTGCTCAGGTTTCTGATTTAGGAACTGCACAGTTTGAAGAAAACGTCTTTGATTTCATTCGTCCTTCTGGATTATATTAAAGAAAGAGCGTGCCTCTGTATCACGATGCAAGAAAAACATAAAAAGATGCAAACACTTTGATGGTAAGACATGTGGCTGTAGAGCTACACAAAACTCAAACCATCTGATGATCTGCCGAAACCTTTTGGAACTTCTAGAAACATCTGAATTTAGCATCTGATAATAGCATGGTGGCGTCTGAATTTTAATAACAATATAGAGAAATCTGAATTTTAATAACAGTATAGAGGAATCTGAATTTGCTTTTTTATCACGACAGAGGCACATCTGAGCTTATTTTTGATTACCGGAAAGCGACATCTGAATTTGCCTTTTAATAACAAGAGCGGGACATTTGAGTTTGCCTTCTAATAACAAGAGCAGGGAATCTGAATTTTCCTTTCGTTAACAAGAGCGGGGCATCTGTACTTTGAAAACAGAAGAAGGGCATCTGAATTTGCATTTTGTAAGCCAGAGCGGAGCACCTGAATTTGTATTTTAATAATAGTAGAGTAGCATCTGAATTTGTATTTTAATAATAGTAGAGTAGCATCTGAATTTGTCTTGTGTTAACAGGAGAGAGGCATATGATTGTCAATTTTGATAACATGAGAGTGTCATTTGAATTTACCTTTTGATAACACGAGAGAAGCATCTGAATTTGTCTTTTGATAACATGAGAGAGACACTTGAATTTACCTTTTGGTAATGGGAGAGAGGCATCTGAATTTGACTTATGATTACAATGAGGGAACACCAGGATGTCATCTGATAACCAACAAAGCTATCAGTTTTAAATTCAGAGAAGGCAAATACTTTTAGGTGGATGGGTAGAGGGGAGGAGTGGGGGGGGGGGGGGGGGTCTAGTCTATCTATCGAAGTAGTTAGCTACACATCTCAATACCAAAGATGCATATCCTCTGATTCAGAAGGGTAATGCCCTTACGGGGCACATACAAAGTCGGATCTACTAAGTCATTAACACTTTACAGTCCAATGTAAATTAAGCAATGTTAATCTTAAGGTCAAAGAACATAATAGTAATTTTTGTTTGTTTTTCAAGAGTAACAACTAAATTAGAAATAAAACTGAAGTTTTAAGACACAGCTTCTGTTTATAAATCAAATTATGCTAAATAACAAGATATGGTTGATTTGTGACAAGTTGTTTCTGATATATCGGACTGAGCGGTGTTACTGTAGTTGCCTGCAATGGACAAATTAAGCTGTAGAGGGTTAAGAAGAAAACATACAGTACAACTCCCACCACCTTCGGAATTGTAGACAAACGTGGAGAAATAAAAGCATGCATTCATTAAAATAATGTTTTACCTGTACGGTTAAGTGCCATGCCTGACATCTACTTGCATTATATTGCAATCATGTTTCTTTAAAGAGGAGAGGTACGGGTCAATTCGGAAAGAAGGGAAAGGGAGTCTGGTTTTTCGTGACGGAGTGTGATGTGGTGGTGGACGGGGCGGGTGGGGGGGGGGGGGGGTGGGGGAATTTGGGGTCAAGGTTATAAAAGTTGCGTGAAGTTCCGTCCCAGACAACGTTACGCGATAACGCCGCCGACACGATAAAACCGATCCCCTCAGTCGACCCTGGAGACTGGTTCAGATACTAAGTATTCTCAGGGAAAACCATTCAATCAAGGCCCTTGCCTTAATCCGGCTTAAGACTAGAGATTAACGTGAGTCTTATCAGCGTTTCAGCTTTTGAATGGAGTGTTTCAATGAAATAGATCCTACGTTAATTCTGCTGTACGGCAGTGAGAAAGGCATAGATATAAGGAAGAGCGACAGATTACGAGGAAGTGACCTTGAACAAATTCAGGACAGGAAATTTGGGTGCAGTCTAGATTGTAAAGAGAACAGTCAACAATCATTTACAACAGAACAGAAGTGAATTGAATCAAGCTAGGTTGCAGCAGACAAGTATATAAACTCTTACAAACTGCTGACAAAGCTATGTGTGTGTGTGTGTTCAAAAAGTACCCGACCATTGCGTGGAAATACAGGTATTTCAAAAGTACAAAAACTTGTCGATACAAGCTATATCAGTGATAATCGTTCTACAGTCAATGCAGTAAACAGACAGTGAATTCAGGGAAAAAAAATCAGATCACTGGCAGAAACATTCATGTGGTTCTTCAGAAGGATTTTATGCATAAATCTTGTTTACTTCATATACTGGGACCCGCACAAGGTCAAAGAACGCAACGCTGCTCGAACAGCCAAGCCTGTTAAGCACAATTAAGCTCTAGCCGCCTACAAATTATGACCTTCATGTCTCCGTTCGGTCTTATGACATGCATGTCTTAGTTCGGTCTTATTACATGTATGTCTCAGTTAGGTCTTATGACCTTCATGTCTCGGTTCGGTCTTATGACCTTCACATTTCAATTCGGTCTTATGACCTTCATGTCTCAGTTTGGTCGTATGACCTGCATGTCTCAGTTTAGTGGTATGACCATGTCTCAGTTCGGTCTTATGACCTTCATGTCTCAGTTCGGTCTTATGACCATGTCTCAGTGCAGTCTTATGACCATGTCTCAGTGCAGTCTTATGACCATGTCTCAGTGCAGTCTTATGACCATTTGTCGGTTCAGTCTTATGACCTTCATGTCTCAGTGCAGTCTTATGACCTTCATGTCTCAAATCGATCTCATGACCTTCATGTCTCAGTTTGGTCTTATTACATGCATGTCTCAGTTCGGTCTTATGAACATGTCTCAGTTCGGTCTTGTGACATGTATGTCTTAGTTAGGTCTTATGGCCTTCATGTCTCGGTTCAGTCTTATGACCATGTCTGAGTTTGGCCTTATGACCAGCATGTCTGAATTCGGTCTTATGACCATGTTTCAGTTCGGTCCGATGACCGTCGTGTCTCAGTTCGATTTTATGACCTGGTCTCAGTTTGGTTATATGGCCTTCGTGTCTCAGTTTGGTCGTATGACCATGTTTTAGTTCGGTTGTATGACCTTTATGTCTCAGTTTGATCGAATGACCATGTCTCAGTTCGGTCTTATGACCTTTATTTCTCTATTCGGACATGTTACATACGTGCCTCAGTTCGGATAAAAAAGATAACCTGGCCCAGTTCGAAAAAAAGAAAAATGACAAAACATATCCGCAACCGAACGTCTTATACAGGACACCGTAGAGTAAGTCCAGAAAAAGATGAATTGATGGTGTTGAATAAAGAAATGCATGGATTGAAAAAAATGAACGGCTATACAATTGGTACATGAATGAAGAGTATACATCCACACGTGATCCAGCAGCCTTGGAACAAATAAGGGACCGAAAATGCATCAGTCATGGAATGTGCTGACGGCAGCCAGCGAGTCAAATCTGGCTGATTGCATTAAAGTCGGTGACCAATAACTGACCAAGACCCTATTCCACCTTCGAGTGCGAATCTGGAAACAGACTGCAACCATGCAGCCTGGATAAGAGATTAGGTTGAGAAAAGGGAAGGCAAACCCGGTCACGAAAAGACCGCCTTGAAATCGGATGTGTTAGGCAGAAACGAGGCGATATCGCAGCCTAGCTATGAACTCTACACAACGTCACAAACTTCTTTTTCAAACGTACGCCGATGAAGGAACAAGCCTTCGTTTAAGAAACTTGCCACCATCTATTTGCATTCAGTGTCTTAGGTCATGCTATATATGCAAGCCAGTCGCCATGATGACGTAATCTTCGCCAGCTCGCAGCGGCTGCTTCAGAACTTTTGTCTCAACTCTGCACCCGCTGGCCAGGTCTGATATCTCATTTCCCTATAGATTGGGCATGCCTAAAGAATGTGTGCAGGAGTCTGGCTCCATGTTCCACCTGCATAATTGCAGCTTTCCGTCTGTCTATTTTCCGAGTGCAAATTACACGTGTCTTTGATAGTGTTGTCGTTAAAAAACATACTATCACCATGCGCAACCCTTCTTAATCGCAGTTTAGTACAGAGATAACGGCGTGCAGTTGGCTGGCTCTTTTCTGCACCAAACGGGGGAACCAGAGATCAAATCAGGATAGATAAACACTCCGTAACCAAAATATTGGATCAGGAGTGCGAATAGTTGCGGCGGAAAAGGTGCACATTATCTTTGGATTACCGAGTCAATTCGCTGACACTCATCAATGATCCGCTTGCACCATATTTACATAATTTACTACACAGATTCTTAATCTGGAATACAGACGAACCCCGCTTGACAGCGCCACGTTTGTGCTTCTCAAATATCAACTTGTACACTACCTGTGAAACAGCACTTACGATGTTTTAGACGAACAGTTCATTATTACTGATCGTTCTAAAATGTACATTGTTAGTAGAATACTATATATGACCCTAGTGGTCTGCCGGGGTCTTTGTGATTGTCAAGGAGAAGAAAAGTGCTACTGCCTCACAGAGAGCATGTTGTAAGAGGCGACTAACTGTAACATGACATAATACCGGCCTTGGTTGGGTGGTTTGTTTAGAGCAGCATATATCGCGTCTAATAGGCTTCGGGTCTATTTTGGTTTAGTTATTGAGTCTATTAAGATGGATTCACACCTTCGGTTACCCAACCTCCGTAAGCGCTTGTCCCAATCAAGCGGAGTATTAAGCTGCTCGAGCCTAGCCCGCTGGGCAGGAAACCCTTCTCCCGACTACATCCAGCTCATACCAGAGTTGGGACCTGCACAGGCGCATCTGGCCCTGTAGAAGTAAAGGCCGACTAAGTAGGACCTGCACAGGGGCATCTGGCCCTGTAGAGGTAAACGCCGACTCAGTAGGACCTGCACATGGGCATCTGACCCTGTAGAGGTAAAGGCCGACTAAGTAGGACCTGCACATGGCCTTTACCTCTACAGGGTCAGATGCCCATGTGCAGGTCCTACTTAGTCGGCCTTTACCTCTACAGGGTCAGATGCCCGACTAAGAACTAAAATCATATAAAATTATCTCATTATGCAAAATGAAATATACAAGGTCGCTTTAAATTAAAACCTTAACAGTGAGATATAAATTAGAAGAAAAGGAACATGCATTTATTTTGTATCTTGTTAATATTCCAAGAGTAGAAGGATGCCAAGAGTAGATGGATGCCAAGAGTAGATGGATGCCAAGAGTAGATGGATGCCAAGAGTAGATGGATGCCAAGAGTAGAAGGATGCCAAGAGTAGATGGATGCCAAGAGTAGATGGATGCCAAGATAGGAGGATGCCAAGATAGGAGGATGCCAAGAGTAGATGGATGCCAAGAGTAGATGGATGCCAAGATAGGAGGATGCCAAGAGTAGATGGATGCCAAGAGTAGAAGGATGCCAAGAGTAGATGGATGCCAAGAGTAGATGGATGCCAAGAGTAGATGGATGCCAAGAGTAGATGGATGCCAAGATAGGAGGATGCCAAGATAGGAGGATGCCAAGATAATAAAAGGAAGCCAAGAGTGTCCTGCAAGTGTCATCACCGTGCAGACGAACAGAATGAAGTAATATTTACAGTTTAAAGATGGCCGCCTCACTATGTGAGTGCACCAAAGTGGAGGAGGCGGTTGTGCAATGCTTGGCTTAATATGCGTGTCGCTCACTACTACGGGGATCACATCGATTCCTCACCTCGTTAGCCAGGCTTTCGTGAAAAAGCGCGTTTCCTGGAAAGGCTACGGGGAAACCGAGATGAGGGTCTTGGTTAGTACATTTTGCTTGACCCTGACTAACATGTCTGATCAATATGTTTTACCTGACCAATACGTTAGTCTTCTTTCCCGAAATGAAGAAGAACAAGAAGGACAAGGACAAGACAAGACAAGAAAGAAAGAAAA
Source organism: Ariolimax columbianus (assembly GCA_036924085.1). NCBI lineage: Eukaryota > Metazoa > Mollusca > Gastropoda > Stylommatophora > Arionidae > Ariolimax > Ariolimax columbianus. The sequence goes on from JAVGWX010000015.1 coordinate 31,400,522, forward strand.
AGAAAAAGAAGAAATAAGGAGAAGAAGAAGAAGAAAATACAACCAGAAGCAGACAGAAGACAAGAATCAGAAACAAGAAGAAAATCGTAATTCCTATCATACCTGTCTTGCTTCTGTCATACAGAAGCCGTGTATTTATTGACAGCTGGGTACACTGAAGAATGTTGTTACGGATGAGTAAACCTGGTACTTTTACAAAGAGAATTAAGCGAACTAAGCAGTCTGCCAGCGAGATATACGATCTTACAACAAAAACATGACCGGCTCTCAAATCTGCGTGTGGATCCAAGGACCCTAAATTAAAACGGAAACAGTGTGGCTGCTGTATCCTAAATTGAATGTACTATAAGAGACAATATTTTAAAATGACAACGAATCAATGTTATCAGAGATCAGAAAAGAACTAAGAAAACACCAGAGATCCTCAACAATAGCGGTTCCAGTGGCTACCATCCCATTGCGAAATCACGAAAAACGAGAGATCTGACGATCTGGCAAAATATGGCAGCAACAAGGCACAATTTAATCGAGTACCATACATAGAAATCAAGAACATCATCATAAATCAGTATATACACCAATGGAGAGAAGATAGAAACATAAGCAGTACACCAGACCCAATTAACCAACTCAAAAGAAATCAACAAACTACCTTATTTCGTCTGAGAACTGGACACTGCAGACTACTAGAACATCTATTGCGACTGTAGATCTCACACACCGATAAGCGCCCATGTGGAACAGGAGACCAAACCAATGAGCATATTCTACAGGAATGCCCAATCTAGCGAAATGAGGAAACAGACCTGGTCAGAGGGTGCGTAGCTAAGACAAAAGATGTGGGACAGCCGCTCCGACCTGTTGAAGACTACAGACTTCATCATGGCGACTTGCCGGCAGATATAACATGATCAAACGATCATGAACGCTAAGAAGAAGGGGAGGAAGAGTGAAAGTTGTCTTTTGTACCGTTGTATTCTCCCATGCGAGGTTGGAGAGCTTGCGCGCTCCAATGATCCAATGAGCTATGCCGGCGGGAGTTTTACTCTTAGCATGGTGACCCAAGCCGGACATGTCCTCCTTGAAGAGTGTTCAGACGAAAATGCTGAGGAGTAGGTAGACCCTTATATGTGTAGCTGCAGAACCCACCGGCGAATGGTACTTGCTCTGGGCTGTACCAATCCATCCCCACTTCATGGGTGAATTGCACTTTTGTCTCGTTCTTTACTTTTTGTCCTCTATCATTAACCCCCATGGATGATGAAAAGATGCAGACCAGCGGACATTGCACCTCTGCCCTTTTGTGATGATCTTCCAGGTGGCGGGAAATGCCACACATACCATCACTAGAGATTGGTTGGCAAAACTAATGGAAGAAAGATGAGGTAGCCGACCCAGATAAATATGATATGTTCCTGGCAGGGCGTGACGATCCTGGAATACAGACACGCTGGTGGTATCCCCTGTGGGGATACTCGAAAGAGGCGTCCAAAACCCCCTTCGCAATCATGATGATTCTAAGACAACATAATTTATACGAAAGTTGAACGTCTCAACAATTGAAGAAGACTGTCAAGATTGTCAAGAGCTGCCAGCTCACAGCTTAAGGGATTATAACACCATCATCATCAATATCATCATCATCATGTAGAGTTGTGCCAGAGGCTGGCAAACTCGAATAAATCACAATAGACGTAAGGTGGGGTATTGAATAGTATATATCATCTGACCCTGATTACTCTTTGATCTCGTAAAAAAAAAGTTGTATTCTTTCCACTTATGCTGTTAAGAACCGAAAGTGTATGTCGTCTGTTCTGCGCCAAGTGCGTTGCGTCGGTGGTTGTGATCCAATGTTCTTGCACAATCAATCTGTCATATTTTCACCTGTCTCACGGCCACCATCTTGTCTTGTAGCAAGAGCTACCAGCATTTAAAGCCATCACTAGAAGTTGATGTTGAATTTTAATTAGGTGGCGTTTGATAATGATCATTCAAGGGTCGTTTTCCTACCTTCGTAACATCCAAAAGACGACCAGCACCTGCAGGTGTCACATTAATTCAACTCGATTCTAAACAGAGTTCCGTCACAAAATGACAGCTGACTGCAATGTATCTCCAACAATCTCCTTCTCCCGGCCTGGTTACACACACAGGCTGATGCACCACGATAGATCCATCGTTTGATGTTATTCTTGTATTTGTAACACTGCCTACCTCGTGTTCGGCTACAGTAACCTTGTTCTCTTTTAGCAAAAATACATTTTTTGTTGATTTTTATTTTGTTGCGTCCACCTTATTTCTTTAATCCTCAAAGAAGTGTGTGTTACACTGTGGTTTTTATTTTACGCCTGGCATACCAGTGCATTCGACTTCAGCATGCATTGTATGTAAGGGCCTGTTTTCTCTCGCATTTTCTAAGAGTTTGCTTCCCTGGGGTAACGGCCGGTGTTATGATGCGGATATTCTATCATCTGCCGCCAGTGTGGTATGACATACATTGGGGAAACTGGTATGGAACTGCGGGAGCGTTTCCGCCAACACCTAAACGACATCCGCAACCGCACTGGTTCCCCAATTGCCAGCCACTTTAATGGTCCTGAGCACCGGGATAAGGCTTACGTTAGTGTCTTTGGTCTAGTTTCGTGCTTCTCTGACGATCGTCATCGATTCGCTCTTGATAATAGACTTATCTCTAGCATGGATTGTCTTCAACCAGATGGCATTAACATCTTCCATACTTTTTCTTAAACCCTCACACTGGCCCCTATCTATTTGTCTTCCTTTGCACCCCCCCCCCCCCATTTCTTCTATCATTTCTCACCCCCCCCCCTTCCTATACAAATATCACGCCCTCCCGGCGTATATTTACCTTCTCTTTGTTTTCCCATTTGGACCACTATTTGGCCACCATTGGCGTATCCGGCGCATTCCCCCACATTGCTTACGCTCTCCTGGCCACTGTTTGACCGCTCCGATTCAGTTTCGGTCAAGCATCTGGCCCAACTGTTCGCCCAGACAGACTGGGTCTACTATCAGAAACAGATGAGTTGACCATTTTTTCTTACATGTTGATTTGTTAGTTCAGTATTGTTGTCCCTGATGAAGGCCTATTGGTCGTAACGTAGGTTTTGTTTGTGTTCTCGTCTCGGTGCGGTATCTGAACATACTCAACCTTAATCAACTTTTACAAGTTTTTTTTCATGTTTTTTTTCCCATGTGATGCGGATCGAACCCAGCACCGTCTGGTTGTGAGCCGTGTCACTTAACCACGTCTCCGCCAAAAAATATGATTTTCGACTCTGTGTCCTCCAATGTTTCTCTTTTCAATCGTCATTTCTCTAGGACCTCCACAATTGTAACCTTATGTTTCCTAAAATGCGATCCATCTTCCTGAATATCTAAATCTCCAGGGACTCTATTCTATCTCTTCTAACAGTCCCATACAGTAGTGTTGAATATATATAATACTTTATCATTCTTAATTTTTAGTTGAAGACTAGCTCTCTAGATGTGAATAGCTTTTTCATTATGCTGAATTGTGACGGCTTGTGCTAGTGGTTATGTGACACTGCTCACAACTCTAAGGTGCTGGGTTCGCTCAACAATCAGGACGTTACCCCGGGCAGTAAACCCTTAGAAAAATGCAAGAGGAAGCTGACCCTTACCTAAAATGGATGCCGAAGTCGGATGCACTGGGACGAAAGGCGCAAAACGAAAACATAGTGCACCTCACGCCGCCTTTGAAGATAGAGAAAAACGCATTCGAAAAAAAAAATAAAAATCTTGCTGAATGCATGCCTGCACCTATTTTATTCTTGATTATCAGTTTCACATTTGTGATCTCCTGTTTTTACTTACCCAAAATAAGAAAGAAAGAAAGAAAGAATCGACCATAAGAAAAAAGTAACAACAGAAAAACAGAAACACATAATCAAAGACAGAAAAAAAGAAAAAGAAAGAAAGACAGAAAGAAAGATAAACAGAAAGAAAGAAAGACAAAAAGAAAGATTGAAAATAAATGAAAGAAAGAAAGGAAAAGAGGAAAAGAAAAAAAGAAGCAAACAAAGAAAGAAAGAAAGAAAGAAAGACCGAAGAAAGGCAAACAGAAACAAAATCATAAAAAAGACAAATGCATCAAGTAAAGCAACATGTTCAGTTTCACATTTACCACCATCCGTAATGACATGCCCAAGGTATGATAACCTGCTCCATATCACTCCTCATTTATTCTGATGTACAATCTGGGCTTCTTTGAGCTGCTAATCATGATTGCTGGTGACTTTTTTAATGTTAATGCCTAGGCCAGACTCTGCATTGCACTTATTGACTTGTTCCACAAATTCTTGTAATTTATTTTCACCTTACGCCAACATTACTGTGTTATCAGTATTATAAATATTGTTTATTATTATCCCGTTCATCTTAAGCATTTTGTTTACTCCTGCTGTAGCGTTTTCTATAGCAATCTGTTTTACATAAGGTTGCTAGCCCCATGCACACTACTCTTTATTAGTTTTTTTTTTACATGCATCTCGTAAAAAAAAACAAGTTACCCATCGTAAGCGAGGATGGCGTTATCAGCAGTTTTTGTCTTAATGATACAACTTGCGCTGAATTTTGATTATAGTGAGGAAGAAGCTGGGCTGGTTATCAACCTCACTCTCTCGTCCCGAACTACCTTGGACCAGTGGCAAGACATAAGTCAAGATGACTGGAGGTAATTCAGGATGCAGGCACTCTGGTGCCACCTCGTTTGAGACCAGAGATGGCTTGAAACAAACACGGCTCAAACCCACGCCGTTTCCGTCCATCGTTTTGAGAGGCGATTGTCTTACCTCTCGATCACAGCTATCCCACGAGATAGATGTAGGCGCAGAGTGGCCTTTCTTTTTCTCTTTGGAGCTAAATTTAATTTTGCATTTTGCAATAACATTAAATATTAACGTATCAGTGTTAGAAGCGATCATTAATGGAATAAAATAGCCCGAAATAAATCCCGTCTCCACATGGTCAACCTTGCAGAATATTGGTAACCTGACTTGTAATTAGGAACGACACACTAAAATTCCAACCCAACTCAGAAAACTTTAGAGCACCAATACAAAAGCAGACATTAACATAGCATTCACGACAGCGCGTGCACGCTTTTCCACTACCTTAATTTCTACCTCTTCGTGCTGCAAAAACAATTTCTGTAAAATTGATTCCACTTTAATGAGATCAGATGTGTACAAATTGCGTGTTAATTGGATCAGACACTTACAGAGTGGGTGTTAATTTGATCAGACAAGTACAGATTGGGTGTTAATTTGATCAGACAAGTACAGATTGGGTGTTAATTTGATCAGACAAGTACAGATTGGGTGTTATGTTTTAAGTGACCGCTGAAAAAGTTCATATGCAAGCAAAAAAGTGTGGAGATATAAATCGGTGTTACAAGTGGTTAATAATGCCGTCTACAATTTAGACAGAAGAGAACTGGCGTGTCTGGTTCTGAGTCTTACACTAGTATATAAATTTGAAATTGAAATACCAACTGGGTCACTATCTATTATAACACGTATATTGTTCCTTGGGGTGGGAAGACTAACGTCTGGTCAGGCAAAATATACTGATCGGACATGCTAGTCAGGGTCAGGCAAAACATACTGATCGGACATGCTAGTCAGGGTCAGGCAAAACATACTGATCGGACATGCTAGTCAGGGTCAGGCAAAACATACTGAGCGGGCACGCTAGTCAGGGTCAGGCAAAACATACTGATCGGACATGCTAGTCAGGGTCAGGCAAAACATACTGATCGGACATGATAGTCAGGGTCAGGCAAAACATACTGATCGGACATGCTAGACAGGGTCAGGCAAAACATTACTGACCAAGACACTCACCTCGGCTTCCTAGTAGCCCTCACTGGAAACGGGTTATTTTCATGGCAGCCTGGATAACGAAGTGAAGGGTCAACGTGATCCCCGTAGTAGTGTGTGACACTCCGATGACGCCAAGCAGAGCACAGTCACTTGGAGGACCCCTGTCCGCCTTCATCAGCACGCTCGGGTTGTGAGCAAAGCTATTGCAACCCGCCGTTCAACATCCTTTTCAGGGCGCACACAAGAGTAACCTACTCATTGTGGGCATTCGCAAATAACAACGTTGTCCTTTGGGGAACTGAGAAGCTGCCCGGTGAATCATAGCATACTGACCCGGACGTCGCAACAGGGACAATATACTGACCAGGACGTTGGAACAGGGACAATATACTGACCAGGACGTTGGAACAGGGACAATATACTGACCAGGACGTCGGGACAGGGACAATATACTGACCAGGACGTCGGGACAGGGACAGGTACAATATACTGACCAGGACGTCGGGACAGGGACAATATAATGCACAGGTCGTTGGAACAGGTACAGGTACAATATACTGACCAGGACGTCGGGACAGGGACAATATAATGCACAGGTCGTTGGAACAGGGACAGGGACAATATACTGACCAGGACGTCGGGACAGGGACAGTATACTGACTAGGACGTTGGAACAGGGACAGGTACAATATACTGACTAGGACGTTGAAACATGGACATGGACATGAACAATATACTGACTAGGACGTTGGAACAAGGACAATATACTGACCACGACAAATATTTTATTTTCATGTAGCATTACTGACAGATGTTGTGCAACGAAACTTTGTCGTTAGAACTGAGAATGAGTAATTGGATGCTATGTGGAGCCAGTATTGACAAATGGCAGTAAATCATGACTATTAGCAAACAAGCGCGAAGACCGTTGGAAGCAGCGGAGATGTAGTTTTACAGAATAATGCTGCGGACTCCATGAACTGCAAAGAAGACTAGTGATACAGTACACGTGAAGGCCCAAACACAAAGATAACATTGCAAGGATCAGAACAATACAGTCATCCTATTTTATTTTGTTGGTGATATTTTATGAGAAGAACGGTTTGGAGCACGTCCTGACAACGGACAAGTTAGCAGGAAAAAGAGACCGAGGAAGCCAGAAAGAGAAGATGCTGGACAGCCTGAGAGAATGGCACGGGCGACAATCAATTATGGAATTGGTAAACGACACACGTGATAGAAAAGGATGGAGGTCCATGACCGCCAACGCGAACCGGCAGGGCACCTAAAGATGATGATAATGATGTTACTGGCAGATGTCGATCGACGTTATCACTGTAGTATTGAGTGATCACCTTCATCATCATGCTCGGGATGTGAGGAAAGCTACTACAATACGCGACATACGCCCTTATCAGGGCGCACAAAAGAGTAATATTACTCGCTGTTGGGCATTCAAACACAAACAACAACAATACAATCTCCTTTATTTCTCAGCAAAATTTCCCCCAACATTGTTACACGTATCGTTTCGCTTATCAGTGCGAAAAAACCTAGAGCATTGAAGTCTGTTATCTGTTCTCTCAGCCACATTAGCACTTCGTCTTCAAAAACTTCGTCATTCGCGAAACGTTTCCGGTCAACGTGAGATCATGCATTATGCTGAAGGCTAAACTATGCGAACAATATTACAGCTGCTAGACTATCTATCGTTAATCGCCTGACAGTTCGAATTATTTCCACACACCCGCAGCACGGATGCTTCTGTTGCAATATGAACAGGGCGACTAAGACTATTTGTGAGCGTCATTTAAGAACATTTATCGACTCAGTTGTGCGCCGGTTTACGTGAAAAGCACTTCTTGCCGGACACAGGAAGCATTTCATTACGGATATCCTTTGCAAAACTTCTTTTAGACACCACCCCACCCGCATCTTCTCCCCTCTCCCTTCCCCCATTCATTCTTCTCCCGAACATACGATGGTTTTTAATCGTACACTCTGGTTAGTCAGCTGATGATATCACAGTTGTCACAGAGACACCCACCGAAGCGCCACAGATGAATGGATCGCTGGAAGCGGAGGCAAGAAAGCGGGCCTCCCCATAGTAAGTAACCTCCCCTTTACAGAACGTAGCTTCTTACAACCGCCACTTGTTTGGCTGTTATACGTTTCTTGGCAAGTCTGCAGTACGATAGGTTGCCATTACTTTCCGTACGTGGAAGAGCATTCACCCGAGAAAAAAACTTGGACACCAAACACTGTTTGCCAAACTGGACACAAGTGGGAATCGAACCCGGAACGTAGGGATTGTGAAAGCCGAGCGAAATTTACCCCTAGGCCACGAAACCTTGCATAAGTATTGAAAATACGAAAGCTATGCAGACCCGTTTTGCGGAGCCCAACCCCGTGTCCCTAAATGATACGCCACGGAGGATGTCGACGAATGCATCTACCTCGGCCGCCTCCTCATTATAAAAAATAACCTAAGACCCGAGATTGCCAGGCGCCGTCGAGCATGCTGGGCCGCCTTCAACCCGATTAAGACGGCAACAGACACCATAAGAGACACCAGACAGCGAGCTGACATATTCGACTCAGTGGTGCTACCAGCGCTATGCCATGAACGGGAAACCTGGTCTCTGACAAAAGTCACGGAGAACCAGCTATGGACAACACATGCCTCGCATCAGCACCGTCTCGCAGGCATATCAATTGGGCAGCAGCACCAGATGGCCTTACGTAGCAGTGATATCCGAGCATTGTCGCGCGGTGAGGATGTCATCCATCATACTAACAACTCCAAGCACCGCTGGGCTGGCAGTGTAATCAGAAGGAAAGACGAACGCTGGAGCACAGCAACCACTCTGTGGTACCCGCGTGGTAAAAAAAAGAACCCAAAAAAACAAGACCGCCTGCCAGACTACTAGATGGCAAAATTCGCTCGATCTGCACAAAACTCACGATCCTGAAACAAACTGGACAACTCTCGCCAGAGACAGAATCGACTGGAAACCGAGATGAAACAAGCACAAAACCAAAAAAAATATCACTGCTCGAGCCCAGTCCTCTAAGCAGAGAAATGCATCCGGCTACTTCCAACTCGAACAAAAGTTGTGACCTGCACAAGGGCTAATGCCCTTGTAGATGCACAAGTCGACTAAGACTAAGCCACTCTGGTTACGGACATCATTGTATCTTCTGAGTTTGCTCGCGCGCGTGTGAGTTTCTATGGGTGTAGACATGCGCGCGCAGACACACACACACTAGATCCATAGCCTCTTATACCTGTTTTACCTCGGCTGAAAATGTCCCGATTATTATACAATTTGTTGACATTGTTGATAAAATGCCCAAACTGCATGTGCACATGGCCTATTTCATGTGGAGCTGAAAATGGTCCCTATCAGCTACAGTACATGCGCGAGTCGCATGCGCAAGTCGCGTGCGCATGTTATCGCTGGCGCGTCAGTTGCGCACTGTTCTAGCTTATCTTATCCGAGTTATTGCTCCTGTAAACAGGGTGTCTTACATCAGTTTGGCAGGGACGGCGTGGCCTAGTGGCACGGCTCAGTATCCGCAGACGCTGGGTTCGATCTCCATCACAGCACCGGCCGTTACCCCGGGGAAGCAAACCTTTAGATAAAATGCATGTTGAAGTCGGATTCACTGGACCGACAGGCGCAAAATAAAAACCACAGTGCAACGGGAATTAGAGAAATAAGGCGAACGCAAAAAATAAATTACAAAATTAACTAACCCAAAAATTGCTTCTGTAAACAGGGTGTCGTACAGCAGCTTGGCCAACGAGGTTGGGAACAACGCTGTCATTGTCTGAGTTTATTGAAGACCCTCGCATTTTGTGAGGTGGTTTAAGCAGATTTCTTCGGTGCCTTGACTTTCTCCCCTTGTTTTCCCGTTCACTTTATTTCTTTATTCCCCAAGGCGGTTTGAGTTGCACTATGTTTTTATTTTCCACCTTTCGGCCCAGTGGATCCGACTTCAGCATGTATTTTTTTTAATGGTCTGCTTCCTCCTGCATTTTCAAAGGGTTTGCTTCCCCGGGGTAACTGCCGATGCAGTGATTGGGGAGCGAACCCATAATATTCGGGTTGTGAGCCGTGTCACTTCCACTAACCCATGCCGTCCCCAGACCTTGCCTAATATGTCGTCACGTACTAATTTACGGTTGAATATAACTGGAGTGGGATTCGAACTCACTACCTATGCCGTGAGGAGCAGCCGCTCAAAAACCTCTCAGAGTAGCAGCTGCAATCTCAGGAACACCCAAGAGTTGCAAAGACCTGCAACTTCTCATGCAACATACGTCTTGTACCGTCTTCTTGTCCCTTTTTCACTACAGCCGGAATACACGGCCATCACTAAAGATGACCTCCTTTAGGAAGAATGCGCAAAATTATACAGCGTACGGTTATAGTGGTGGTTTCAGTATACATTTGTTTTACACAAACAAGTTGCTAGTCACCTTCACAACTCTCTTTAGTTGCATATTGCGACATGCATGGAGATGTAGTGGTGCTGTTATTTCCTTCCCAGAAAGACGCCCTGGGCTCCATCCGGATCTAGTCACCACTCAGAAAAGATGAGTACGTCCACGTGTTCGGCGAGAGCTAACAGGTGAGTCGGATCAACACGCTAATAAAAACCAGCGCTTGCAAACACGTGTCGAGTTGTGTTTATAAATATGCGGCAATTGAGGATCCGTGGCATTCCTTCTTTCTTTCTTTCTTTTTCTTTTTCTTTCTTTCCTGCTTTTTCTTCTTCGTTCATTGGCACTTCTGCTGCTTATTTCACCCGTTGTTCATTCATATTTGTAGCTTCCGCTGCTTGTTCCTTCATTGCTGAACGTTTTTTTTACTTCTTCTGCTGCTTATTTCAGCCCTTCTGCGTTTATTACCTCCTTTGCTTATTAAGAAGAAAGAATAAAAGAAAGAAAAAGAACGAATGAAAAAAAAAATGAAAGCCAAAACAAATGAAAACCAAAAAAGAAATTAAGAAAGATAAACAAAAACAAAGACATAAAGAACAAGGAAAGACACACAAATGGAATAAAACACAAAGAAAGAAAGAAAATAAAAACAAAGAAATAAAAACAAAAACAAAGAAAGGAAAACTAAAAACTAAAAGAAAGAAAGGAAAACTAAAATTAAGAAAGGAAAAAATTTTAGAAAGAAAAAAAAACAAAAGGTAGAAAAAAAGAAATAAAATAAGCCACTGGCAGAAAGAAAGATTCACAGAAAGAAATGCAAAGGCAGAAAGAAAGACATAGCTAGAAAGAAAGACAAGGCCAGAAAGAAAGAAAATGGCAAGAAAGAAAAGACAAAGAAAGACAGAAAGAGGCAGAAATACAAAAAAATGGCAAGAAAGATACAGACAGAAATGGGAAAGAAAGACAGAAAAAGATAGAAATACAGAAACAAGAATAAAAGACGAAAGAAGGAAAGAAGACAGCAATGGTAAGAAGGAACGCTGCTGTTTCCTGCATCAGAGCAGCAGCAGCAACAACGGCAAAACAACAGCAGCAACAATAACAGTATCAAAAAAACTAAAGCCGCATCAACAACAACTACAATAATACTAACCGTACAACGTTCCATAAATGTGCGGTTGTACATAACACACAGATATCAACATAGTTAGATAAGATCACCAAGGTGGAACTACTGTTGGAAAGAGCCAGACAGATATCAGTGGATAATGACGTAGGGAGAATGCTCTGAGCTAGCTGGCTTGATTAATGTGTGTCCTGTCAGCATTACAAAACAGTCTCTGAACTGGCATCCGCCAAGCAAAAGAAGCAGAGGTATACCAAAACACAGACTGAGAATTGAGCTCGGAGCTAACAATTTCTTCTTTTTCTTCTGTGTTCGTTCTCAATCTCCGGATACTAAGTCCTAAACAAGGGTTTGCAAGTAGCAGAATCGTAGACAACGCTGTAACAAATGTGCCTTGGATTACTTGTCTATTTGTTGAAGTCCTATGCTCCATATGAGACTGAAAGATTTTGATTGATGGAGAGACTAAATATCCAGTAAATATTGTTTGACTTGACCTGGCTTCGTTCGTTCTCAATCTTCCCTTACCAAAATATGAAAGGGCTTTAGTTGCAGAACGTAGTCTAGAGAACGGAATGCGTTGTGCCGTAGTTTACAGCTTGACTGCGATATTTGCACCTTTCGGTCCAACACGTCCGACTTCAGCAAGCATTTTTTTAGTACCGGATTCGTATTTCCTCTTCGATATCTTCTTAGCCAGTCAGCCCTGCTGCAGCGTGTTATCCAGGATCACCGCGTGGATGGGTATAAGGGTCTTGGCAGCTCTGGTTCGCTGGCCCTGACGCTAGCAGTCAGCTATGGGTCGCTGACCACTGCAGCTCATGCGCTGCTCAGCATCTTGATCTCGTTTAACAGTGGATAGATAGCTCGGCACATGATCCTGCGAAGAAACTACAAAACACTCGAAAAATGCAACGCCGCAACAAATAAAATATTCTGTTAACAAAACTGAAGATAACTAAGAACAATGCAAGGCACAGCAACAATAGAGGGCTGGAGAATAACTGCAGTTACTCACGCACGAACGCCGTGACAGGCGTCCTGTATCAAGTCACAGTTCAGCAAAGGTGAGTACGCTCAGGTGTTCGGCGAGAGCTTACAGGTGAGTTGGGTCAACACACAAATGGAAAGCAGCAGGTACAAACACGTGTTGTTATGTCTACATATGTCCGGGAATCGAGACTCAACCTTTAGCGTCTGGTTTGCGTTATGGTAGCTCGCTAGCTTTAAACGGCAGCGATATCGGGTTCGGGTCACGCTATCGACGACCCAGTTGAAAATGGGTACCTGGCTTACGAGAAGGAATAATAGTGAGAATGAAACTTGTCATAAATAAGCTCTGACCTGGCGTACGAGCAGCGCGTGGTCTAATACTTTCGATGCCTGCTTACCTGCCCCAACCTCCAGGACACATGCAATAGGTGCGACATGCAGGGAGGCAAGTGACAGTTCAATCCATGCCGCTGAATACTGGATGCATACTGTATAACGTGGTGCTTGGACACGGAAAGTAAGTAAGTAGATGTCTGGTTGCAGATACGGAGGGCAGCAGATCAAATCTTCAGTAATAAATATGTTGTTTTTCAGTTAAGGGTTTAAAAAGAAACAACCATAGCTAGCACACGACGTGGCGACCGCAACGACGAGGTGGCATGTAGTACACTTTAATTTAGTGAACAGACATGACATCAGTGTCGCACTAAGGAAAAAGTGAAATGCACTGTATTGATAATCATTATGTTGTATGCCTGAGGAACATGGACAGTGTATAGCAGACATGCTAGACAAGCTACATAGCTGTTATATAAGCTGTCTGCGCCAGATGTGCAGGATCAGTTGGCAGGACAAAGTATCTAACTGAACTTCCTAGCAATACAAACGTGTTGAGTATCCATACTCTTCTGCTAGAAGCCTAGATTGATTGACGGGAAATGACCGTTAAGCGGTTCTAGACACAGCTGATATACCTTGAGCCCACAACAGGTTGACTAAAATCAGGGGGTTGCAAGGGGTGGGGGTGGGAATCAAACGCTACAGAGACTCCTTAAAAATGACTCTGAATGGCTTCAACATCAAAGTCACCTCTTGATAGACTCGTTCACAGAACCGTTTCACTTTGCCCGCTAACAGTACACAACGTGTCGCCCGAAAGAGCAAAATGCATGAAAAGTCCACAGCCAGGTCCTCACACGTATGTCTCACGTTAGCCAGAGTCTGCCGTGCCAGGATTAGATTGTATAGCCATATGAGCATATATCAGCACGTCTGATGCTGTCGCCATATTCGCTGGGCAACTATTGTACGCCTAAGATCGAGTGTTCTCTAATTCTTCATTAGCCTTACTTGTGTGCTAATGTCCTTGATTTGAGGTGTCGTAGAGGGGTGGGATGTGTAGATTTCTTGTTATCGCCAGGTGGGAGACGTCGTATGCTGCCGTTAGGTATAACTTCCTGAGTGTGCCAGAGACACTATCGATCCAACGACGTCAAGGTAAGCCCCTTGCTCGTGGAACGCAGGGCTGCATATGATATGCTCTCGCTGCAGACTGGTCATAATGCATTCTGACTAAATGACAAAACCACTTGGTTTATTAGGCGTCAATGTAGGCACTAACTGGTTTTGTAATCAATATCAGCCTTAACGTGGTGTTGCGGATTCGGTCATGGATTGGTTCACTGGCTGCACTTCTAACACAGCGTGTCTCACAGCTCTGGATCATACTCGCACGTGTTTCTAGCAAGGACCAAGATTGACATTGGTAACACAATGAAAGAATAAACAGTGTATTTATCAGCACCTATGTAGTTGAAAGAAACTCTAGCGTGTTTCAAAATCAGTGCAATTTGATAGCGAACGCTGATCACTTTCTGAATTCTATATACGTTTTCTCCGTACACTCATGAGTCAGCATAGTAACTGTGCCATCATGAGTCAGCACGGTAACTGTGCCATCATGAGTCAGCATGGTAACTGTGCCATCATGGTAACTGTGCCATCATGAGTCAGCATGGTAACTGTGCCATCATGAGTCAGCATGGTCACTGTGTCATCATGAGTCAGCATAGTCACTGTGTCATCATGAGTCAGCATAGTCACTGTGCCATCATGAGTCAGCATGGTCACTGTGCCATCATGAATGAGCATGGTCACTGTGCCATCATGAATGAGCATGGTCACCGAGCCATCATGAGTCAGCATAGTCACTGTGCCATCATGAGTGAGCGTGGTCACTGTGCCGTCATGAGTGAGCATAGTAACTAAGTATTTGAAGTATGTATTTGCCTCCCTTTAATAATGTATAACTCAAGGAACGTTGCACAGAAATGGAAATTCGCAGCGGAAATGTTAGTCATCATGACTTAAAGCAAGAAAATGGATGTGGAAACAAGTAGGTGGTTTTCAGTTTTTCTCCTTTCCTGTACATAAAAACAGTAGTTAGTACTTAGTTAGTTAGCAGTTACTTAGTTAGTTAGCAGTTACTTAGTTAATACTTAGTTAGTTAGTAGTTAGTTACTTAGTAGTTACTTAGTTAGTAGTTAATTAGTTAGTTAGTAGTTAATTAGTTAGTAACTACTAACTAGCTAAGTAACTACTAACTAGCTAACTACTAACTAAGTAACTACTAAGTAACTACTAATTAAGTAACTACTAAGTAAGTAAGTACTAACTAACTAAGTAACTACTAACTAACTAAGTATTAACTAAGTAACTACTAACTAACTAAGTAACTACTAACTAACTAAGTAACTGCTAACTAACTAAGTAATTGCTAACTAACTAACTACTAACTAATTAAGTAACTACTAACTAACTAATTAACTAACTAAGTAACTACTAACTAACTAAGTAACTACTAAGTAACTGCTAACTAATTGAGTAACTGCTAACTAAGTAGCTACTAACTAACTAAGTAGCTACTATTAACTAAGAAGTAACTACTAAGTAAGTAACTACTAACGTCTAAGAACCTACTAACTACTAACTAACTAAGTAACTACTAACTAAGTAACTACTAACTAACTAAGTAATTGCTAACTAACTAACTAACAACTAATTAAGTAATTGCTAACTAACTAACTAACTAACAACTAACTAAGTAACTACTAACTAAGTAGCTACTAACTAACTAAGTAGCTACTATTAACTAAGAAGTAACTACTAAGTAAGTAACTACTAACGTCTAAGTAACTACTAACTACTAAGTAACTACTAACTAACTAAGTAACTACTATAAGTAACTACTAACTAACTAAGTAACTACTAACTAACTAAGTAATTGCTAACTAACTAACTAACAACTATTTAAGTAACTGCTAACTAACTAACTAACAACTACCTAAGTAACTACTAACTAAGTAACTACTAAGTAACTACTAACTAACCAAGTAGCTACTAACTAACTAAGTAGCTACTATTAACTAAGTAGCTACTATTAACTAAGAAGTAACTACTAACTAACTAAGTAACTACTAACTAACTACTAACTAACTAACTACTAATTAACTACTAACTAAGTAACTATTAACGGACTAAGTAACCACTAAGTAAGTAAGTAACTACTTAGTCAGTTAATAGTTACTTAGTTAGTAGTTAATTAGTAGTTAGTTAGTTAGTAGTTAGTTAGTTAGTAGTTAGTTAGTTAGTAGTTACTTAGTTATAACGTTAGTTAGTTGCCCAACACGCGCGATGAAGGCGGCATCATTGGACTGTTCTGTCTTGTTGATGTAACTTGTCCTGTATTTCGGTTATAGTGAAGAAGCAACTGCGCTGGTATTCAACCTCACTCTCTATCCCGAGCTACCTTGGAACAGTGGACAGACGTAAGTCAAGACGACTGAAGGTAACTCAGGATGCAGGCATTCTGGTCCCACCTCCCTTGAGAACAGAGGTCGCTTTAAAACTTGCGGGATTACGTTCATCGCTTGGAGAGTCGTGTGCCTTACATCTCGACCACAGCTAACCACAGAAGACTATGCAGAGACTAAACAACCCGTTCCACATTCCATTCGTGCAGTTTCGTCACAAAGTGACCAGCAGACGATGGGGATGTTCATGCCATCCACCCCCCGTCCGGAATCTCCCTCGTACAATCATGCTGTTGCTAGAGTGTTCTCGCCTGATAAGCTAGAGATTGTTATTGGTTATCCCTTTCCTGATCAGAGGGCCAGTACTGATTACCGTTGTTGGTTTCACTACTTCCGCCCGGATGCAGCACCACTCCATCTGCATCCACCACCAGTTGTTTACTTGTAAGTTGGCTGCCCCTTGAGTAGTGCTCTAATGAGGATGCTGGAATGTGGTTTTTCATGGACTCTCTACATGATATTTCCAGGAGAACGGGTTGTGTAAACAAAATGCTAATAAAATTTTCGGAAATGCGATATTTGACACGGTCTAAATGACCTACAGCAGTCAATGACGTAATTGGAATGCATAACCTGGAGCGTAAAAATGAAGTATTTATCCCATCAGGCCTTGTGGCGTACAGGAAATATGGTGTTAGGCCCATTTCATTTTGTAACCCACGGTACATAGTGGATGACCTGATCAGTATCACGCCGGCCGCCTTTACTTACAAGATTATTTTTTGTTTTTTTATTTTATGTGTTAGCTTCACTAGTTTCTAATGACGGAGGCGCGCCTATTTCATCCCAGACCGTAGTCAACTGGGCGATATTAAGACTCATAAGCCCGTGCTTGGATGTATATGTGCATCTGTATGTATCTATGCTTGGTTTGTGTGCTCTCAGAAGCAAGCACAATCAAAGTGAAATGGAAGGGCCTCACCCTGAGGGCGCGTGTGAAAGTTATGCAAGAATGTGTAGGACAGAGTCAAATGAAACAGAGTGAAGTAAGAAGGAGAGGAAGGAACAACAGAGTCTCATCGGGGCAAAGCTGCTTCTGGTTCCCAATGTATGTGGCTGGGTCGCTGGATCGCATAGGAGACAGTTTGCGATACGAAAAATATCGCGCACCAACTGCGGACCGAACCCCGACCGGATGACTCGGAAACCAGAGGACTGGACACTGCGTTTCGGCGGGTAACCTTGAAAGTTGAGCAGGATTAAATGTAGCGTACGAAATAACTACCACACTGCGTAATGAGCACAATGGTGTAGTATTCACATTCGAGCGCTAGATAGTAACTTCCGATGGTCTGCGTATGTCCTTGCAAGATATTCTCTATTACATAGGCGTGGTACGTAAAACAGAGGGAAAAAACAAATGAAAACAAATGTAAAAGTTAAATAAGGATGAGTTTAATCAAAATTTTTTAATGGTCAGATACGAGAACGCAAACAAAACCTACGTTACGACCTATAGGCCTTCATCCAGGACAACAAATAACAACAATACTGAACTAACCTGTTAACTGACCCTGTTAACAGAACTTGAAACCCAGTGCAGAACAAGTGTTCTACCACTAAGCTAAACAGGCAAATGCGAATACTGCGTCAAAACATCATGAGCTTATGTAATATTCTATATCAATTATTTTACTCGATGAAGTTGCTAGCCATAAGCACAACTTTCTGTGGTGGCTTTTTTTTTGTGATACATGGATGTGCACTGGTCTTATTCATTTCTTTCAAGGTAGACATCCCAGGATCCAATCAGGGATATGCTTTTTACGAGAGTACATTTTGTTTTGCTCAAGAAAGTATTGTTACTAATAGTCATGTTTGATTTAAAGTTAGATACGAACTGGAAAACCACTTCTGTTGTCCGTCATGCCTCAATATAATTTCAACCAACATTGATATAATACGAGGCCTGTTCAAATGGAACCGGACCTAACTACATCAGGTGAACATACGTACGATGCTCATGATGACGTCACTTCTGATGTAAACAGCACATACCAACCGTCAAGTTTGGAAAATAGTATTATCCTCCGACTCAGTTTCCTCAGCAGACTGTTGAAAACATGATAAGTGTCATACGGATACCGTCCACAGTTGATCAGCTAGCGGTGATTAGGTTTCTAACAGCTGAAGGATGTCGGCTAGTTCACATTAATCGCAGAAAGCAAGCAGTGTATGGCGAAAAAAGTGTGTCGCTGGATAACGATGTTTATAGAATGGCGTGAGTTAACTAAAGATCTTACGAGACCAGGTCATACGCATATTGTTACGTCAGAAGATTCCATCAGTAAAATTGATGCAGCAATTCGGTGGACCGTCGCCGAAGCTTACGTTCGCCACACTTTTGTCACAATACACTGCCTACATAATCGTAGTTTCCCATCGCAAGCGAAGATGGCGATTCAACGTTAATAAAGTTAACTTTATCAACGCTAGCACAGGTCAATTCCATTCATATTATGCTCGTTCTTCACTTGTTTTTGTACCTACGAACGCACCTTCCGGAAATTCAATAGTTGATGCATTATGATGTAGGTTAAACTACGCGAACACCGTATTGCAGTGGCTACACTGTCTATCGTTTATCAGTGCAAACCATTTTTCCACCCATGGTACAGGTGCTTATGTTTCAATTTTAAGAGAGTTGGTTTCTTGTCTAGCACCTAACAGGTTACTGACACTTTTGGCCAGAATGTTTGCGCTACTTTATCTGCTTACATCGCCAGATGTGCATTCAGGATACTATTTATATGGCAAGCCACCAAAAGAGGACCTTTTGAAGATGTTTTCTGCACCGTTTCTATTATTGTGCTGTTTTGTTGTTTTTTGCTAATCAAATGAAACTAAATATTGTGCCTCCTATTATCGAAAACGGATGAGATGCACACAATGAGGTCAACATCGTGGAACTAACTGACCAATCGTTCTGCCCTCGTTCTGGTTGGCACACTATTTCTGTATTATACTGCCTCTCAGTGCCCATATTAGAAATGGATTTGGGCGTCTGAATTCCCCAACTCGCTCATTACACCGTTTGCTGGTTATGGCAAACACTAATTTTAATCCTACGCAACGTTCCACATCGTGAGTTCATGCAGGTGACGAGGTCGTCACTGAATGACATAGATCACTGGTGACGTCGTTAACTATGCGCGCCAAACCGACAGTTCAGCTATAAATTGGTGCACACGGCCCGTTTTCATGGAGATAGCATGACGAATACTCTGTACTGACTTTCTCAGTAGTGCACTTTATAAACTTACCAAGGGGCAGCGGATTACAAGTCAAAAAGAGGGAAACGGAGCCAGAGGGAGCGGTGCAACAGCCGGACTAAATTAATCAAACAAACAACCCTGCTCAAGCTTCATAAGGAAATAGATGACCCACACCAGCCACAGAACCAACAGCTCAGACTCCGACAGCAATATCTGGACGGCGCATGGGGGCGGCTACAGTGGGCATCAATAATCAAATCATCCATTGGTCCCTTTGTGACAAGACTACTCGACTGGAGACAGGGATTGGAGCCCACAGAAAATTACCTACCTTGTTGAGGAACGGGTCTCTTATGACTTACGATGATCATGTCGGGGTTCATCAGCAATTTTTGATCATTATTGATCAAATGTATTGACCGGGATCAAGACGCTGAGCAGCGCATAAACTGCAGCAGTCAGTGACCCATAGCTGACTGCTAGCGTCAGGGTCCGCGAACCAGAGCTGCCAAGACCCTTCTACACCTCCACGCAGTGATCTTGGATAAGAGGCTGCAACAGAGCAGACTGGCTAAGTAGAAGGGATCGAAGAAGGATGGCAACTCGGTACTCATAAATTCTTGCTGAAATTGGAAGTGTTAGACCGAAAAGTGCAAATATCACAGTCAAGCTGTTAACACCACACAACGCATTCCGTTTTCTGGATTACATTCTACTACTTGCAAAGCTTTTTCTCAGGGCTTGGTAGCGGGAGATTCAGAGCGAACAGAGAAGAAGAAGAGACGAAGAAATGTATTGATCCAGCTATGCTGCGCTTTTCTTGATATTCGCTTTTCAAATTTGAACATGAAGCATTTCTTTATGAAAATTATCTGTAGAAAGTCGTCTTGCCAAAATAGAAACATACAACAGCACACAGTTATTTGATTGTCCACTGAGTACGAACGCCATTTTGTATCTTACATGTGCACGTGCATGCGACACCTAGCGTTTGCCATATACAGTATTCCCAAAGCTGGATGTTTCTGCCACCTAATGACACCTTCACAAACTACTATCTACATCTTGCAGGTATCTTATTTCACCATGTGACCTACTTACTGACTTACGCTCGTATGTCTGCTGCTTGCCTGGTCTATTTTATAAGTTTGAGAAAAGCAGACCAAGGACTGTCGAGAGTTAACACGAGAACTCTTCACAATCACAGCTACAGCACAGGTTCTAAAATGAATGCTACTCATAGACATATCGACAAGATCTATTTTGAAATGACTAGCCCCATTCCTATTACATATATCATTTCAACCAGTTCTATCATTAATATCACTACTACTCCTACTACAACTATTATCCCTACTACCGCTTTTACTACGACCACTAGTATCACTACTATTTCTGCAACTATATTTCTTCTACTACTTCTACTACTACCACAACTAATATCATTTCTACCGTTACTACTGATATTACTACTAATACAACTACTACTTTATCTACTACCAGTACTACTACCACCATTATCACGAATGCTACTACTACTACTGACGCTGTTACTACTGCTGCTGTTACTAATACCATTACTGCTTCTGTTACTACTAGTATTACTACTATTCCTGCTACTACTGTTATTGCAGCTACTATTTTTACTACAACTCCTTCCACTGTTCCAGATAATGCTACTACTGTTGCTACTAATACTACTGCTATTGCAGCTACTACTACTACTACTATTGCAGCTATTAATGCGGCTACTAGTATTGCTAGTGCATCTACTACAGCTGTTATTGCAGCTACTACTGTTGCTACTACTGTAACAACTGATACTACTATAACTACTGCTACTACTGTAACAACTGATACTACTATAACTACTGCTACTACTGTAACAACTGATACTACTATAACTACTGCTACTACTGTAACAACTGCTACAGCTACAACAACTACTGCTACAACTACTGCTATTACTACAACTACTGCTGCTACTACTACTACTACCACTTCTACCGCTGCCACTATCACTACTACTGCTGCTATTACTACTACTACTACCGATACTGCCCCTATTCCCATTACTACTACTGTTCTTACTACTTCCGCTACTAATACTATACTACTAATATTACTTCTATTACAGCCATCTCCAGACCTACAACTGCTGATATCAATATTAAATGCAACTACCAATACAAATAACACTTCTACCACAACCACAAAAATTATTACAACAAGTATTAGCCCCGCTACTGCTCCAGCAACACAACTACCACTGCTACTACTACCCAAGCCCCTAGTATTACTGATAACACTACAACCATAATATTATTGCACATGTAAGTATGCGATGTGGAAAGTAATATACATGATGAGTTTGCTAATGATGATCATTATAAGAAAATAAATGTCTTACCTTGTGAACGAGCCGTGAGAGTCCACGAATTTCACAAACCACAATTACTGTATTCTTCCCCCTCTTCTTCAAACTCTTGATAAACACCAGGTATTTCGCCCCGGCTTACCTTCCTCGTGTATGGGGTACTGTTAAAATAATTGTCTTTCAAGTGCAAACCCCTACACCACTTAAAAGCGGCGTTTTTATGTGTTAATGTCTGCTGATATGCAAAACCATCATTTGAAGAGTCTTCTAACCCTATAATGGTTTATTTGAAGAACTAGAACGCACAACTATATTTCATCACAGCAGAAAAAAAGGAAATAATCTCAGATTATTTTGTTTTGTTTTCTACGTCTCTATTCCCTGAAAGTTAATTATTGATTTTCAATCAAAATGGTTGTAAGTCTTTCTGCAAAATCACATCGGATACTTTACGTTAGACAGATTTTTTTTAGTTTGCCTGCAATGATTAGAGTTTTGTCTGTGTGAAAGATTAGTGATGGGTCTGTGTGAGTGAATATTGCTGGCTCTATGTGAATGATTAGTGATGGGCCTGTGTGAGTGAATATTGCTGGCTCTATGTGAATGATTAGTGATGGGTCTGTGTGAGTGAATATTGCTGGCTCTATGTGAATGATTAGTGATGGGCCTGTGTGAGTGAATATTGCTGGCTCTATGTGAATGATTAGTGATGGGCCTGTGTGAGTGAATATTGCTGGCTCTATGTGAATGATTAGTGATGGGTCTGTGTGAGTGAATATTGCTGGCTCTATGTGAATGATTAGTGATGGGCCTGTGTGAGTGAATATTGCTGGCTCTATGTGAATGATTAGTGATGGGCCTGTGTGAGTGAATATTGCTGGCTCTATGTGAATGATTAGTGATGGGTCTGTGTGAGTGAATATTGCTGGCTCTATGTGAATGATTAGTGATGGGCCTGTGTGAGTGATAATTGCTGGCTCTATGTGAAAGATTAGTGATGGGTCTGTGTGAGTGAATATTGCTGGCTCTATGTGAAAGATTAGTGATGGGTCTGTGTGAGTGAATATTGCTGGCTCTATGTGAAAGATTAGGGATGGGTCTGTGTGAGTGAATATTGCTGGCTCTATGTGAATGATTAGTTATGGGGCTATGTGAACGATCGATGTGGAGACTGTGTGAAGGATTAGTGTTGGCTCTGTGTGAATGAATAAGCTTGGGTTATTGCTCATCGCGAATCGATGATGGCCTAACATCAGACGGTGTTGTCTTAATAATGTGACGTGGGCTGTATGTGGATTATAATGATGAAGACCATGCGCTGGTCATCAATCTCATTCTTGTCCCGAGTTACCTTGGATCAGTGGCAAGACTATTGGTCGAGACGACTGGAGGTAACTCAGGATACAAGTACATTGGTCTTACCTCCCTTGAGACCAAAGGTCGCTTGAAACTTAAGCGATTCGATAGCTCACCGTTTCCGTTCATCACCGTGAGAGGTGAGTGCCTTAACCTGTTGACTACAGCTACCCCCATGTGAATGGCTAGGGTTGGGTTTGTGTGAATGGCTAGGGTTGGGTTAGTGTGAATGGCTAGGGTTATGTTAGTGTGAATGGCTAGGGTTGGGTTAGTGTGAATGGCTAGGGTTGGGTTAGTGTGAATGGCTAGGGTTGGGTTTGTGTGAATGGCTAGGGTTGGGTTTGTGTGAATGGCTAGGGTTGGGTTTGTGTGAATGGCTAGGGTTGGGTTTGTGTGAATGGCTAGGGTTGGGTCTGTGTGAATGAATAGTTTTGGGTTTGTGTGAATGGCTAGGGTTGGGTCGGTGTGAATGAATAGTTTTGGATTTGTGTGAATGGCTAGGGTTGGGTCTGTGTGAATGGCTAAGGTTGGGTCTGTGTGAATGAATAGTTTTGGGTTTGTGTGAATAGCTAGGGTTGGGTCTGTGTGAATGGCTAGGGTTGGGTCTGTGTGAATCTTCTTCTTCTTCTTCTTACGCAGTCAGACATCGGCCTTTATTTTTTCGAAAAAAGCAGCGGTCATCCTTAGGCTGTCGACACTGCCATAGAGCTTGTCTAGTGTTGCCACTGGTGATGGCCACATCTGCTCTCTCTGATCATCGTATGTCGGGCAGTTTTGCTGCAGATGTTCAGCGGTCATTTTCCCTGTACCGCACGGGCATTCGTCAGTGCCACCTATCTTCAATTTGTTGAATAGGTGGTACCTCAGTCTATTGTGGCCAGTGCGAAGTCTGAAGACCACGACCTGCTCTCCACTGTTCAACTGGTAATAGGCATCGTTTTTTGTGTAGCCAGTATGTTCGATTTCCCATTTGGTCATGTATCTGGCTTTAATAAGCCGTTTTGACTCTTCGTGCGTCATACTAGTATCTGGTTGTGGTAGTCTTCCACCTTCTTTTGCCAGTCTGTCTGCCTCCTCGTTGCCTTGGATATTGCAGTGGGATGGAACCCACTGCACCACTACCCTTTTTGGTGCGAACTGCTGGCATAGTTGACAAGACTACTGCTCTTAAATCATTTAGTTCAGTATTTTTCTGGCTTTTTAGTGCTGTGACTTCGGCCAGGCAACTGTAAGCAGGACTATATGGCTTTCATTCCTTTTACCTGTCACCATTTCTTCCACTGCCGCCCTCAGTGCCTCTGCCTCCGCTCTGAAATTGCTTGTGTATTTTCCGGTAGCGAATGACAGTGTTATTTTTCTGCCATTTGGTAGGTTCAGAGATGCTCCTGCCCCTCTGTTCTATGTTGTGTTTGTTACAGAACCGTCGGTGTATGCATGGGTCCAGTCCATGCTTGGGTAATTTTCCGTTATGTAGCTCAGGGTAGTATCTCTTCTTTCTTTTTCAGTCTGGCAGTTTTTGTTTCCAATACCTGGTTTATTTTCTACCACCTCTGGAAATATACTGCCTCCAGGTAGGTTTTCGTACAGTAGAGATTGGCTTTGGTGTTGTTAGTGCGTTCATGGGGTCTTCGTGCATTTTTACTTTGGCTATTTCTGCAAAGTTTCTCCGCTTTAGTTTCCCATTTCCGAGATTGTTTAGTCTCTGGTGCTTTGGATGGCCAGTCAGTCTTCTGAGTTTCTCTGCTTGCTGCTGGGCTCTGCAGTCTCTTCTGTCGGTCATGTATTGCAGTTTTGTAATTTTTTCAAGTTCTACAAATGGCGTTGACTTCATGCCTCCTGTTATAACTCTCATGGCTTGGTTTTGGAGTTTGCTAATTTTATAGAAGTTCGTCTTTGCTGCTGTTGTCGTCTGTGTGCGCGTGCGCGCGTGCTTGAGCGTGAGCGTATGCGTCTGTCTGTCTGTCTCTCTCTCTCTCTCTCTTTGAGCGGTTATTGCGTAATCTTTTGTAGCACAAGGAGCAGGTTCGAACCCAGGTC
>JAVGWX010000015.1:31428314-31558314 GCA_036924085.1 Ariolimax columbianus
CGCTCTAAAGCTTAATTAAACTGTAGCTAAATATTAATTCGACACCGCTCTAAAGCTTAATTAAACTGTAGCTAAATACTAATTCGACACCGCTCTAAAGCTAAATTCAACTGCAGCTAAATTCTAACAGAGACCACTCATCGGCTATATTGATCTGCAATTCTATCCGTGTCTCTATGTCGTTTTTTATGACGCGTAGGGCGACTGCTGGAGCAGAACTACTTACAGCCTCCTATAGCAAAGCACTTACGTTCGCCCTATTGGTTGGGGTTTGCGTAGTAATTTATTAGACATCCAATCTAATGCTTGCCAGTAGGACGATGAGGCTAACGTCTGGTCAGGCAAAACACTGATCAAGCAATGTTAGACTGGGTCAGGAAAAAATATACTGGTCAAGACCATCCTCGTTGGTCGTCCTGGAAACGGGCTGTTGTCGAGGACAAGCGTTGAACAACCGCCTGGAGGACCCCGGTCAACTTCATCAGCAGTCTCGTGATGTCAGGAAAGCTACTACATTCTGCCACAAGTTCCGTCCTTTTCAGGGCGCACAAAAGGGTTACCAACCCATTGTGGGCATTGGCAACCAGCGAATGCAGGCCAGTAAACAGCTGATTTGATTAACCGTAAAAGACACATTTAATCAGCTGATTGGATCTGTTGGTTAACCGTAAAATACACCATTAATCAGATGATTTAACTTGTTGACTAACCGTAAAAGACAGAATTAACCAGTTGATTTGATCTTTTGGTTAACTGTAAAATACACCATTAATCAGATTATTTAACTTGTTGGTTAACCGTAAAAGACTCCATTAACCAGTTGATTGAATCTTTTAGTTAACCGTAAATAAATACAATTAATCAGATGATTGGACGTGTTGGCTAACTCCAACATTGTTGTAGTTGATCGATTCTACAAATGCTCACGTTTTTTTTAATTTGTGAAAATGGCCCAATGTTGTCCTGGCTGTAATGCAATGTGAGATTCCACATTAATCTCATCACTTTAGGGATTACATCCTCTATTCCCACCTCGTTGGCCAGGCTGCTGTGGCACAACCTGTTTGTAAGAGCACGTACAGTGGGTGAGGAGGAGTCGTAAATAGTACATTTCACCAGATCATTTATCTTTCGCTCCCTGCTAACTTTAAAAGATACCAGGAACCAGCTCAAAATCGAGGTTAGGGAACTTTAACAGACATCACAAACTTGATAAATTGACGTTGGTTAACACAAACCATGAAGCAGCTGAATTGACGTTGGTTAACATAAGCCATGAACCAGCTGAATTGACGTTGGTTAACATAAGCCGTGAACCAGCTGAATTGACGTTAGTTAACATAAGCCATGATCCAGCTGAATTGGCGTTAGTTAACATTAGCCATGATCTAGCTGAATTGACGTTGGTTAACAAACCATGATCCAGCTGAATTGACGTTAGTTAACATAAGCCATGATCCAACTGAATTGACGTTGGTTAAACCATGATCCAGCTGAATTGACATTTAACATAAGCCATGATCCAGCTGAATTGACGTTGGTTAACATACACCCAGAATCAGCTAAAAATTCACGCTAATAATCTTTAACGGACACCACGAACCAGCTCAATTGACGTTGGTTAACATTAACCCCAAATCAGCTAAAAATCCAAATTAGTTAACTCTAACAGACCAGCTGAATCGACGCCAGTTAACTCTCAAAGACACCCCGTACCAGCTAAATCGATGTTAGGTAAAAGACACCACGTACCAGCTGAATCGACATCAGCTAAAAGACACCATGTACCAGCTGAATCGACGTTAGCTAAAAGACACCACGTACTAGCTAAATCGACATCAGCTAAAAGACACCACGTACCAGCTGAATCGACATCAGCTAAAAGACACCACGTAACAACTGAATTGGCGTTAGCTAAAAGACACCATGTACCAACTGAATCGGCGTTAGCTAAAAGACACCATGTACCAGCTGAATCGGCGTTAGCTAAAAGACACCATGTACCAGCTAAATCGACGTTAGCTAAAAGACACCACGTACCAGCTGAATCGACATCAGCTAAAAGACACCATGTACCAGCTGAATCAGCGTTAGCTAAAAGACACCATGTACCAGCTGAATCGGCGTTAGCTAAAAGACACCATGTACCAGCTAAATCGACGTTAGCTAAAAGACACCACGTACCAGCTGAATCGACATCAGCTAAAAGACACCACGTACTAGCTGAATCGACGTCAGCTAAAATACACCATGTACCAGCTGAATCGACGTCAGCTAAAATACACCATGTACCAGCTGAATCGACGTTAGCTAAAAGACACCACGTACCAGCTAAATCGACTCCAGTTAACATTGTAAGACGCAACGAATCCGCTGAACCTGCACGTTTGTCAATCAAGTTGATAACAAGATTATCAAGTATATCTCAGAATCCTCGCCCAACAGAAACAACACGAATCCACCGTTACGATAAAAAAACATTTGTCTGGGACAAAGCATGACGCAAATGAAAACACCTAACAAACCATAAGAACACCGTTCAAAATAGATTTCACACGTATTAATCTGATCGCTATTTGCATGAAAAAAACATGAACACCATTAAACAACGCAAAGCTCTGAACAGAGTTGTACTTGCAGCTAACCTTCGATTCGTGAAGAAAGCATGAAGTACGGTGTGTTTATTCCCACGGTAGCCGAATCCAATTCAGATCCAATAGCTCCCAGTGCATAGACTGCTCGCTGTAAGCGACCCGTGCGTAAGTCGGTGTCAACTATCTAATTTTGCGTTGCGAATCTTCGACAGGCGTTTCGGCTGCGGCGCTGAGTTAACCTCGGGGCCACTCGTCATTGGGATAAATGTCCTAGCATTAAATGGGAGCATTCTCCAATCGGGTTTAACACGGCCCGTTACTAAAAAGTGCCTTAGAGTTCCCCGCCTTCCCGGCCTGGCTTTGGCGTCACCGATGCGGTGACTGTCTGTCGGTCTGTTTAATGCTTACGTGAGATTTTTATTTTTATTTTCGCTAGTCGAGGTGTGATTTCGATGCGTATTAATATATGATTCACGTGCAGTGTAGGCGGTGGTGGTGTGGTGAATAATTAAGCCGGCTGTTCTCAGAATTCATGTATACACGCATTGTATTGTCACTGCGGCATACCTGGGAATGAATGGGCGGTAGACTGGTCAGGGAGAGAAGAGAACAATTCACCCACCCAGTGTCACTGCCAGAAGTCAAGGCACACATACAAGAAACAATATAACAGTGGATAGAGAGAACAAACAGTAAATACCCACAGGACCCAATCAATAGACTGAATAGGAAACAGTATATCACAATTTTCCCCCTCAGAACAGGTCATTGCAGACTAAATGCACACATGCATAAAATAAAAGCAGCACAGACTGCACAATGCACATGTCAGAGGACCCCAGACCCCAGAACACATCCTGCAAACATGTCCACTGCACCAAGACTCCCGTGAGAAGACCTGGCTCGAGGAGAGAAACATAGACAAACTGTGGAGAACCATTGAGGATATGCGACTGACGTGTCACTTCATGGAAGCAGCCCATCTGGTGGCATAAAACAGGCATACGAAACCGAACGCAAAAAATGGGATCAAGATGCTGAGCGGCGCATGAGCTGCAGTGGTCAGCGACCCATAGGTGACTGCTAGCGTCAGGGCCAGCGAACCAAAGCTGCCAAGACCCTTTTACACCTCCATGCGGTGATCCTGGATAACAGACTGCAGCAGGGCAGACTGGCTAAAGAGAAGGGACCGAAGAGGGAAAGCTAACCCGGTATTCATAAAATGCTTGCTGAAGTCGGATGTGTTAGACCGATAGGTGCAAATATCGCAGCCAAGCTGTAAACTACGACATAACGCATTCCGTTCTCTGGACTACATTCTGCTACTTACCCGTTCAGGGTTTGGTAGTGGGAGATTGTGAACGAACGAAGAAGAAGTACTGTATTGTACACACGACAATCATGTAGCAAGCATGTCCTTTGCAGAACTTCGCTCTCATGACAACCTTCTCCTTCCTCTTCGATCAACTGATACTATGTCTCCTAGTCCAGCCAGGTTCACGACGGAGACTGCGCGTCATGTCTTCGCCGGTCCCCCACACCTTGTCAAGGATGGTCGCTCCCTCGGACCAGACTGACTCGCTCTGGTCTGTATAAAATGGGCAGTCCTGCAGGATGTGTTCTGGTGGCTGCTTGGTACTTCTCTATTGCACGTGGCAGTGTCTCTGAGACTCATTCTGTGGAGATTGGCATTGATTCTGCAATGTCTCATTCTGTGGAGATTGGCATTGAGTCTGCAATGTCTCATTCTGTGGAGATTGGCATTGAGTCTGCAATGTCTCATTCTGTGGCGATTGCAATGTCTCATTCTGTGGAGATTGGCATTGAGTCTGCAATGTCTCATTCTGTGGAGATTGGCATTGAGTCTGCAATGTCTCATTCTGAGCTCGAAGATCTTTATCTACCGATCTCTGCCAGCTGTATCTATGCTGTCATTTTCTTTGTATTATTTGGGCTGATCTATTCATTTTGTCCTCATGTATTGTTTGATGAGTTTATATATCTCTTTATAGCTCTGTGGATGGCGAGTCTGCGTGTCGCCACTACCGGCTTCTACGAGCTCATGTTTTCTTTTTTCCAAGGATACCACAGTTGGTCCGCAATCCACTATAGAATTAGATTTGCTATCCACTGTAGAATTAGATTTGCAATTTTGTTTTAAATTTAGATATCAATCCGCTGTATTTTATTTCGTGTGAGACTATCTTGTTTGAGGATTTAGTTGGCTTGAAATACGCTCATAGAGTCTGTTAGAATGACTGTCTTCCTTGTACTTGTGTTTTGGCTCATAAGAATCCTCGTTGCTTCATGAACAGCTGTTGCTTCAGCTTTGAAATTGGTACATGTCTGTCCTGCTGGAATGGAGTGATTTTCTATGTCACCATTGGAGTGTCCGTTGTAGCATGACAAATTATCTGTAACACTCGATTCCCGGCCAGCTCTGCCGCCTCTGCCACTGTCAAACCCGATAGCCTCTATAATGTTCATTGTCCATATTCTCCTCGTCTACCTTTACCTCTTATTCCAGTTACCCTACCCTCCAGCATCGTTCTTTCTAGGCCATGGTGACGTTTGATGTGGCCAATATATGTTCATTTCCTAAGACGTAAAGTTGTGTACAAGCAAGTTTTGTTTGTGTTCAGCTTCTGTAGCTTTTGTAAGTTTTTCATTTGCTTCTTTGTTCATTCTCAATCTCCCGCTACCAAGCTCTGAAAATGCTTTGCAAGTAGAGGAATGTAGTCCTGAGAACGAAATGCGTTGTTTCGCGGTTTACAGCTTGACTGCGATATTTGCACCTTTCGGTCGAACACATCCGACATCTGCAGATTAATTTTCTTAATTCATGGCATTTTTAGCACCCTCATGTATACACTTTAGCTTGCAAAACACACACAAAAACACACACCACACACATACAAACACACACACACACAAACGTAAACACACATACACAACAACACACACACAAACACAACAACACACACACAAACACACACAAACACAACAACAAACACACAAACACACACACAACACATACTCAAACACTACAACAAACACCAAAACAAACACACACACACAAACGTACACACACACAACAACACACACAAACAACAACAAACACACAAACACACACACATAAACACACAAACAAACACACATAATTCCGAGGGACAGTCACTAAGTACATCAACTTGTATAATTATTTTTACAAGAGTACGTACCCGCAATTGTTGTTTCTTTTATTTTCGACAAGTTCCCGTGTCTAGCAACACACTTTGTCCACCTGTCCCCTAGCTTCTTGATATCCAAACAGTTGTTTCCACCTGTCCCCTAGCTTCTGGATGTCCAACAGTTTGTCCACCTGTCCCCTAGCTTCTGGATGTCCTAACACACTTTGTCCATCTGTCCCCTAGTTTCTGGATGTCACAATACACGTTATCCACCTGTCCCCAAGCTTCTGGATGTCCCAACACACTTTATCCACCTGTCACCTAGCATCAAGACGTCCAACATACGTTGTCCACCTGTCCCCAAGCTTCTGGATGTCACAATACACGTTATCCACCTGTCCCCAAGCTTCTGGATGTCCCAACACACTTTATCCACGTGTCACCTAGCATCAAGACGTCCAACATACGTTGTCCACCTGTCCGCTAGCTTCTGGATGTCACAATACACGTTATCCACCTGTCCCCAAGCTTCTGGATGTCCAACACACGTTATCCACCTGTCCCCAAGCTTCTGGATGTCCCAACACACTTTATCCACCTGTCACCAAGCATCAAGACGTCCAACATACGTTGTCCACCTGTCCCCAAGCTTCTGAATGTCACAATACACGTTATCCACCTGTCCCCAAGCTTCTGGATGTCCAACACACGTTATCCACCTGTCCCCAAGCTTCTGGATGTCCCAACACACTTTATCCACCTGTCACCAAGCATCAAGACGTCCAACATACGTTGTCCACCTGTCCCCAAGCTTCTGGATGTCACAATACACGTTATCCACCTGTCCCCAAGCTTCTGGATGTCCAACACACGTTATCCACCTGTCCCCAAGCTTCTGGATGTCCCAACACACTTTATCCACCTGTCACCAAGCATCAAGACGTCCAACATACGTTGTCCACCTGTCCCCAAGCTTCTGGATGTCACAATACACGTTATCCACCTGTCCCCAAGCTTCTTGATGTCACAATACACGTTATCCACCTGTCCCCAAGCTTCTGGATGTCCCAACACACTTTATCCACCTGTCACCTAGCATCAAGACGTCCAACACACGTTATCCACCTGTCCGCTAGCTTCTGGATGTCCCAACACACTTTATCCACCTGTCACCTAGCATCAAGACGTCCAACACACGTTATCCACCTGTCCCCAAGCTTCTGGATGTCCCAACACACTTTATCCACCTGTCACCTAGCATCAAGACGTCCAACACACGTTATCCACCTGTCCGCTAGCTTCTGGATGTCCCAACACACTTTATCCACCTGTCACCTAGCATCAAGACGTCCAACACACGTTATCCACCTGTCCCCAAGCTTCTGGATGTCCCAACACACTTTATCCACCTGTCACCTAGCATCAAGACGTCCAACACACGTTATCCACCTGTCCCCAAGCTTCTGGATGTCCCAACACACTTTATCCACCTGTCACCTAGCATCAAGACGTCCAACACACGTTATCCACCTGTCCCCAAGCTTCTGGATGCCTACTAGAAACAAATGTTGGTGTGACAAAAAATGTTGCACCTCATCCACTACCTGGTTGTCAGCACCTCATCCACTACCTGGTTGTCAGCACCTCATCCACTACCTGGTTGTCAGCACCTCATCCACTACCTGGTTGTCAGCACCTCATCCACTACCTGGTTGTCAGCACCTCATCCACTACCTGGTTGTCAGCACCTCATCCACTACCTGGTTGTCAGCACCTCATCCACTACCTGGTTGTCAGCACCTCATCCACTACCTGGTTGTCAGCACCTCATCCACTACCTGGTTGTCAGCACCTCATCCACTACCTGGTTGTCAGCTGCCTTGGGACCCATCTACAACCCACTTTCCTATAACCAAGGCCATCATGGATGTGTTTTTTTTTTTACATCAATAGTGACTCCACTGTTGCCACCACGGACCAGATGGTCTATCTGCTGTTTCATTCGTCTTTTTACCACAGACGCTGATCTACCACACCACGAACCATCAATGGACGATTTATTTTTCGCTTTGAATTATGTCTACCCATTCTCTCCTGCGACACATACAAAACTGTTTCCATACTAAACCTTCATTCTTTTGTTGATTCCAGACACTCTAATCTCAAATAAAACGAGTAACACCTCGTTATTCTTCCAATGTGCAAGTCGACAGTGGGGCAACCACGGTGTACGCTTTATTGCGCATGCGCATAAGCTCGATCGCCACATGGCTTCTATGGGGTATTGCTAAAGAGTCATTCTGTGTCATGAAATACAATTTTCTTCATTACAGACTATCAATTGTATAATAAAATTGCTATTACTAAATGACTGTCCCTCGTGTGTTTGTGTGTGTGTATATATATATATATATATATATATATATATATATATATATATATATATATATATATATATATATATATATATATAACGCACATAAACACATTCAAACTTGAAAAAACACACACGGATACAAGCACAAAAACGCACATTAATAAAAGAACAAATACAAACACACACACACACATACAGATAAACACACAGTCCTATGTTTTTCTCACCCCTAACACACATATACGTCCCCCACCTCCCACATATACCAACAAACACCAGAAATGAAAGCCAGACGGCCTTCTCGAATTGAATTCCTTGACCTACATAGAGCTACAGGTGAAACGGCGTTACACCAGATCTTATTGACGGTAAAGCTGTTGGATAAGGTAAGCCTCACAACAGAAGAAAAAGGAAAATAAAGCGAGGCTGCATCGGTACAATGTATTAAAACAAGGTGTAAACAATAGGTATGGTCAGATGCCTAACTAAGACGAAAACAGAATGAAACTTACATTATGTCGAAAGGTCTTCATCGGGAACAACATACTAAAAAATGAATGAGGTAATAAATGATTGAAATGATGAATACATACAACAGAGACAGCCAGGCACTACATGGAGAAAGTTAAAAAGGTCTCAGTGATGGCAGGTTATAAACGCTGACCGTATATATAGATGAGTTTTCTTTTTAAACACTAAAAGGTATGCACAGATCTCACTGAGGTAAAAAAAAAAAAAAAGCACTGGCTTTCCCAATGCGGGCATTGCTGTCGGGGATGAAGTGTTAGGTGGTTGATTGGTTATTGATCCGGCAGCCTTAGGGCTTCTGCCTTTTGGTTCAATGTCATGTAGCAGTGTTTGTGAATCGTTTAGTTATGTACTGAGTGTTGATTTATCTGGTCTAGGAGGAAGAAGTTCTTTCCTAACGCTGGCAAGCGCCGGACATTCAAAAACATGGTCTTCAGCAGCTTCATAGGCATGTATGCACAACCGGTACTCTGGAGTATGTCCTGGTTGGATTCTGTTCAAGTGGCTGTTATGGTGTATGTGTTGAGTGCGAAGTCGGAAAATTGTGTTTTGGTCTCTCCTTTTCAGTGGGTTGATGTTGTCATGGGATTTGGGATGACTATATTGTTTTAGATTTCTTCCCCAGATATTCTTCGCCCATTGTCCATCTATTCAGTCAACCTCTTTGCTCGTAGTCTTCAATAGTAGATTGGCTGTCTGTAGGATTGTTTTGCTGGTTTTGACTTGATCCCTTCTTAACCAGTCTGCCTGTCTTGTCATTGCCAAGTGTATTTGGGTGATTATGGATCCATACCATTACCATTCTGACTTCGTGAGATTTGGTAAGTTGGTTGGCATCTAAGAATATTTGGGTAAAAGCAGGCTGACAATGACCACCATCTTTCAGAGCTTGAAAGCCAGATAGCGAGTCTGTAAAGATTTTGATGCTTTGTGCGTTTGATGGGAACGCATCAAATACAGTCCTCAGGTGGTACAGAGCTACTTCCAGTGCTGTTATTTCTGCCTAGTAGCTGGACACCACATATAGAACCGCGAGTGGACTGGTCAGCGAGAGGTCACAATCGGTGATATAATTTTGGAATTTAATTTTTTACACTAAAAAGAATGCACACATCTAACTGAGGTAGCACACAAAACAACTAAGTTCTCAAAGGTAAAGACTTTCCCTTTGCAGGCATTGCTGTCGGGGAGGAAGTATTATATACATTTTCTTAGCCATAATAGTTTTTGGAGTTTGGCAAGTAGTTACGTTCCGAGTTTTACTTCAACTGCTAGACAGGTAAACTTTTACAGCTGAAACAAATAG
Source organism: Ariolimax columbianus (assembly GCA_036924085.1). Lineage (NCBI taxonomy): Eukaryota > Metazoa > Mollusca > Gastropoda > Stylommatophora > Arionidae > Ariolimax > Ariolimax columbianus. The sequence goes on from JAVGWX010000015.1 coordinate 31,438,290, forward strand.
AGCGTGTAACAAGCAGGAGCCTAGGCCAGTACCACTGCCATTCTTGGTTTTTATCACGTTAAGGTGCATGGTCCACAAACCAACTTTCTCAAAACTGTTATGTTCTGCAATTTTTCTCCAGATCTTCACAGCGTTTCTCCGGTTTCCTTTCATCTTCGTCTAGGTCTCTTCTCCGTGTGATCTATGGACTTTCATTGCCTCCTTTTCGCATGGGCTCCTTGACTTATATTTCTAAGTCATACCGTCTAGGGGTTTCTGGAGTGTGTCCATTCAACGAAAGCATCTTCCTTCCTTCTTTCTTTCTTTCGGTCTCCAAGCAACCACGTTCTGCAGTATGCATCCATTATTCAGCGACATGTATTGTCTTGATATTTGCCTCCAGTATATGGCACCTATTGCTTGTTTCATGGAGGTTGGTGCAGGTCATCAGGTGGCCTGGGTTTTGTATTGCGCCATCTCGTCATGTCCCTCTTGCACTGTGATTCACCTGTTCGGAGTTTGTTCAGCGACTTCCATGTTGTGCGACTTCCATGTTGTGTATGGTAGATGATGTATGGGGGCAGGTTCCTACCGAATTTCCATCTCTGGGGCCTGCATCATTGTCATCTCTTGATACGGCCACTTTCAGGGTTTGTATGTATGGGCTGTGTTGATTTTAGGAACCTATGTCTGGATTTGAGTCTTGTGCTCTGTACCTGTTGTCCAAACATTGGGTGCCTTGGGTCGTGCTCCTGTTTTTCTCGTTCGATTTCTACTGCGACACATCTTCGAATCTCAGGTGGTGCTATGCCAATTATGGAGTATATTTTATCAATCGGGTGGGTTTTAGGCAACCTTATACTACCTGACTGGCCTCATTTATTGCTGTATCAACTAGTTCTGCATATGCACAAATGTTTCCAGACTGGCGCAGCATATTCAGATGCGGAAAAACACAAGGCAAGTGCAGATGTCCGAATGACTGATAGCAGTTCCCATCATGTTGTGCCGGTCAATTTTCGGATCATATTATTTCTTGAGTGTATCTTACGCTTTGTATCCTGGCAGTGAATATATTCTTCCTCAGATGTCATGTTCCAATTGACTTTGTCCTGTTATCTCACTTAAGAGTTAAGCTTAAATATTTCAGCCCAAAACTGAAAGCTTACATAGTTCACTCCAAAACTCAAAGCTTACATTTTTCAGCCCAAAACCCAAGGCTTACATATTTCAAACATAAAATTCATAGCCCACATATATTTCATCCATAAAGTCAAAGCCTACATATTTCAAGCAGAAACTCGAAGCTTACATACTTTATTTATAAAGTCAAAGTTTACACTTTTCAACAACAACAAAAAGTTCATGCTTGTATATATTTCAATCCAACACTCAAAGGACCAAAATGTCCAATCTTACATATTTTAGCTCAAAACTCAAAGGTTACATATTTCAATCCAACACTCAAAGGACCAAAATGTCCAATCTTACATATTTAAGCTCAAAACTCAAAGGTTACATATTTCAATCCAAAACTCAAAGGCTACATTTTTTAACCCAAAACTCAAAGATCACATATTTCATCAAAAAAGTCCAAGCTTACATATTTCAGCAGGAATGTTTCACTGCTTCTATAGATTGGTAGAGTAAAAAATATGCCCGGTATATTATTTCAGGCATTTTGTAAGAAGCGACTATCAGAGAGATGGTGCTATAGAAATCACTACAGCAAGGACATAGTAGCATGAGCTCTTTTAAGGTAGCATCTACATTAGTGACCCTCTGCTTAGTAAGGAGCCATACTTACTTGTTATCCAAGTCCTTATCACGCCCGATATCATTTGTCCGATGTTCAGCCTTGTCATTTCCCCACAACATGTCATCTATATTACAGGTTTCCAGAAGGTTTGGACAGATCATCAGGTGGACTGAGTCGTGTGTTGCTCTACAATCACATATCTCATCACGTCTGCATCCCCATCTCTTTAAATTCTCCCTGCATTGTGATACACCAGTTCGGGATCAATTTAGATGATAAAGCGGCTGGATGATAAAGCGGCTAGATGATAAAGCCGCTGGATGATAAAGCGGCAAGATGATAAAGAGGCAAGATGATAAAGCGGCAAGATGATAAAGCGGCAAGATGATAAAGCGGCAAGATGATAAAAGCGGCTAGATGATAAAGCGGCTAGATGATAAAGCGGCTAGATGATAAAGCGGCAAGATGATAAAGCGGCAAGATGATAAAGCGGCAAGATGATAAAGCGGCAAGATGATAAAGCGGCTAGATGATAAAGCCGCTGGATGATAAAGCGGCAAGATGATAAAGAGGCAAGATGATAAAGCGGCAAGATGATAAAGCGGCAAGATGATAAAGCGGCAAGATGATAAAGCGGCAAGATGATAAAGCGGCAAGATGATAAAGCGGCTAGATGATAAAGCGGCTAGATGATAAAGCGGCTAGATGATAAAGCGGCTAGATGATAAAGCGGCTAGATGATAAAGCGGCAAGATGATAAAGCGGCAAGATGATAAAGCGGCAAGATGATAAAGCGGCTAGATGATAAAGCGGCTAGATGATAAAGCGGCTAGATGATAAAGCGGCTAGATGATAACGCGGCTAGATGATAAAGCGGCTAGATGATAAAGCGGCTAGATGATAAAGCGGCTAGATGATAAAGCGGCTAGATCATAAAGCGGCAAGATGATAAAGCGGCTGGATGATAAAGCGGCTGGATGATAAAGCGGCTAGATGATAAAGCGGCTAGATGATAAAGTGATAAGATATTTAAAAAGGCGAAGAAAGCGACTCATCAATAGCATTACATGCAATGCTAAATGGCGGAGACTATCGAGGAATTCAGCGTCTTGCGATCCCAAAACGTATGTTTTGATTAAGCCGTGTGGCTGTCTGCCGTGACATGCCGGTGTTTGTCGTGACATGTGAAGGCCTACCATGCCATGTGGCTGCCTGTCATTTCAGATTGCCGTCTATCATGTCATATGGCTGTCTGTCATGCCATTATAATACACCATCCAGCACCTTTAATCTATGTAACGTCATCGTTAGCTTGCCTAATCAATGTTACCCCACGCCAGAACTGGCCTCCAACAACCAACTTCGCAGAACCAGGTTCTCGATATCTCCACCACTTTGTATTTGTACCAGGATGTATCATCTTATAACGTATCATGTTATACCTTTATCGTAATATACTTTTATCATAATATACCGTTATCACGTTATACAGTTATGTTATACCATTGTCACGCGACACCATTGTCAGGCGATACCATTGTCACGATATACCTGTATCATGCTATACCGTTATACTATACCGTTATGTTATTCCGTTGTCATGGTATACCGTTGCCATGTTATACCGTTGTCCTGTTATGCTCTTATCACGTTACATCCGTATACCATTATGTAATATCGTTATCGTATATCGTTGTCATGTTATACCTTATGATCTTATGCATTTGTCATGTTATACCGTTGTCATATTATACATTTCTCATGTTATACCGTAATCATGTTATACTGTAATCATGTTAAATCATTTTCATATTATACCATTTTCATATAACACAATATTTATATTGCAGGTTATGCATTTTATACCATTGTAATGCAATGTTGTTATATTTTACCGGTTCTAAATGTTGTTATAGCTGCGGGGTGGGGTTGAGGATGAACTCTCAACACCAACTAAATGCTCCCATGGCATGCGTCTCATATAGCCTCTGACAACAAAGTTAATCTCCTGGCCTTCTCGTGGCAGAACTGTTTTGACTAACAGGAGAAGGGGTCGAAGGCGAGCCAATGGCGCCTTACAACTTGTAGTTTTAGGCCTAAGAAGATAGTTATCTAGTAAAAGGAAAACTGATCTCAAACCGTCTGAAGCCTTGCAGATAAGATACTGGCGTATCTTGTCCGGTTTTGTCAGATATGGCTGTGCAACCTGTTTTCTGATAACTCTAAAAGTTGGTCAGCATCTACCAAACCTGACAACGACGATGTGCGAAAGAGCCCACACAAGAGGGTACAATGCCTTATCCTAGAGCGAGGAATGGCAACCTCAGCTGAGTGTTGTGGCAGGGCAGACCAGGCCCTTAGCCTTCGTTGGCGGCTGGTCTAGGAGTGAAGCCCCGACAGGCGAACAAATAGAGCATTGCTCTGCTGATCCGACAGCTTCTGCAGCTTGCCTTGTTCCAAATGTATTGGTATCACCTTTCCCTTGGAGCAAACAATGCAGACCAAGAGGGACCATACTGCATGGGCAACACATGGTCTATAAATTTCTGCCCGGGGTGTTAAAGGCACAATTACTTTCGTCTGACAAGACGAAAAGAGCGGATGATGAAGATGATGATGATATACCAATTTCATGTTTTACCAATATCATGTTATAGCAATGTCATGTTATGCCATTGTCATGTTATACCTGCACATATTGCAGGCGTTTCAAAAAGTACGCGGGTTCAGCTGAGGGGGGGGGGGGGCGCCGCCTATAAGGACAGAGCAGGAGTGTGTACGCTCATTGTATGCCGCTTCATCCACATCATCATCAGTGTCATCTCTGAATCCGTCAAATACATAGGGCCACTACACAGAAAGGGTCAATATGGTTGCACACAGAAAGGGTCAATATGATTGCACACAGAAATGGTCAATATGATTGCACACAGAAATGGTCAATATGATTGCACACAGATATAGTCAATTTGATTGATTGCACACAAACATGGTCAATATGATTGCACACAGAAATGGTCGATATGATTGCACACAGAAATGGTACATATGATTGCACACAGAAATGGTCAATATGATTGCACACAGAAAAGGTCAATATGATTGCACACAGAAAAGGTCAATATGATTGCACAGAGAAAAGGTCAATATGATTGCACAGAGAAAATGTCAATATGATTGCACAGAGAAAAGGTCAATATGATTGCACAGAGAAAAGGTCAATATGATTGCACAGAGAAAAGGTCAATATGATTGCACAGAGAAAAGGTCAATATGATTGCACACAGAAAAGGTCAATATGATTGCACACAGAAAAGGTCAATATGATTGCACACAGAAAAGGTCAATATCATTGCACACAGAAAAGGTCAATATGATTGCACAGAGTAAAGGTCAATATGATTGCACAGAGAAAAGGTCAATATGATTGCACAGAGAAAAGGTCAAAATGATTGCACAGAGAAAAGGTCAATATGATTGCACAGAGAAAAGGTCAATATCATTGCACAGAGAAAAGGTCAATATGATTGCACACATAAAAAGTCAATATGATTGCACAGAGAAAAGGTCAATATCATTGCACACAGATATAGTCAATTTGATTGATTGCACACAAAACTGGTCAATATGATTGCACACAGAAATGGTCGATATGATTGCACACAGAAATGGTAAATATGATTGCACACAGAAATGGTAAATATGATTGCACAGAGAAATGGTCAATATGATTGCACACAGAAAAGGTCAATATGATTGCACACAGAAAAGGTCAATATGATTGCACACAGAAAAGGTCAATATCATTGCACACATAAAAGGTCAATATGATTGCACAGAGAAAAGGTCAATATGATTGCACAGAGAAAAGGTCAATATGATTGCACACAGAAAAGGTCAAAATGATTGCACACAGAAAAGGTCAATATCATTGCACACAGAAAAGGTCAATATGATTGCACAGAGAAAAGGTCAATATGATTGCACAGAGAAAAGGTCAATATGATTGCACAGAGAAAAGGTCAATATGATTGCTGATGTCCTGGAGAATACAACTAAAGATGATAATTACAGAATGGGAGAACAAAATTAAAACGAACTAAAATGAAATGGACCTAGGGGTTATTACAGATCTTACAGGTAAGTTGAATGATAAGTCCAGGTAGCAGTGAAAAAGGCAAATGCAATGTTAGGTAGAGTAAGGAAGTGATAGTCAAACTGTAAAAGTATTAATTAGAGCTAGATTGGAGTACTATGTACAGGTGTGGAGTCCTTATCGTACAGGGGATATAAATATGCTGCAAAGGATATAAAGAAGAGCGACAAAACTGATAGTAGGGTTCCAGAATTATATCTATAAGGATAAATACAGGACAACCGGCCTATAGTGTCTATAAAAGAGAAGAACTCGAGATGACGTTGTTTCGAATGCCCACAAAGAGAAGGTCAACTCTTTTGTGCGCCCTGAAAAGGACGTTAAGTGGCGGGTTGTAGTAGCTTTCCTCACATCCGGAGCGTGCTGATGAAGGTAGACTGAGGTCTTCCATGCGGTTGTACTATGCGTGGCTTCATCTGCGTATCGCTCACTACTACGGGGATAAAGTCTATCCCTCACGTACTACGGAGATCAAGTCTATCCCTCACCTTATTAGCCAGGCTGCAATGAAAACAGTCCGTTTCCAGGAAGGGCTACGAGGAAGCTAAGGTGAGCGTCTTGACCAATATATTTTGCATGACCCTGACTAACATGTCTGACAAATATATTTTGCATGACCCTGACTAACATGTCTGACCAGTATATTTTGCCGGACCCTAACTAATATGTCTGATCAGTATGTTTTTCCTGGTCAGACGTTAGTCTTCCTTCCCTCGTGGTGACTTAATACAGGTTTATAAGAGAATCAACGAAAATGATAAATTAGAATAAAACAAGATTTTCTAAGTAAAGCCGCCTACAAGTACAAGAGGGTACAGATACACATTAATTAAAGGGAGGCCCGGACCAGACACCAGGAAATGCTTGTTTAGTCAGAAAATGGTGATTGCCTGAATGCATTCCAACGGTAAATATTGCAGGATGCGCATAGTTATTTTTAGATTAAAAAATGCAAAATAAACTTGATGTATACAGACTGAAGAGTCTCTTAAACCAATCTAGAGACGTTAAGTTTAGTCCTGTCTAATCGACCTAGCTCTGTATTCCGTAGCTGCAATTTATTTTGAAATAAGTTGGTGTAAAGATATCATCTGGCTTGCGGTATCTAAACTTCATAACTCCTGTATTTCTTGCAGGAACGTGCGATAGTCAACTGGGGGGAGGGGGGGGGGGGAGGATTGGATCGAATCCAGATTGCATATTCCTAAACTTTCTTATATGGTAGGAGTGTTTTCTTATTGTATAAAACATTAGCACATCGATGTGTCTTTCTGATGGTTCTCTCTCTCTCTCTACTTTGTTTCCTTGCTAGCCCATAGTTTATATTTGTTTAGTTATTTACTTAGTTTATATAGAATGTTTTACATGATTACATAGCAATACCCACTGACAACCGTTGTTAACCGTTTGATTGATATACGTTGTTGGGGGTAGTGGTTTTACTCTTTCTTCACAAGTGAGGATACCCCGAGGATTGAACATTGAATTCCAAGAGAAACAGAGAAGGAGATAAACCAGACCATTCACGGAGATGACAGGTAGTGACGGACCAGGTCATACATAGGGAGGAGAGGTAGAGATGGACCAGAACATTAACGGAGAAGAGAGAGAGAGAGAGAGAGAGAGAGAGAAAGGGGGAGAGACAGACCTGAACATAAACGGATATGAGAGAAAGTTACGGACCAAAACATTTATGGAGAAGAGAGGTAGAGATGGATCAGAACATAAACGGATAAGAGAGAAGGAGAGAGAGAGAGAGAGAGAGAGAGAGAGAGAGAGAGAGAGATGAACGAGAAAATACACAGGGAAGAGAGAGAGAGAGAGAGAGAGAGAGAGACGGACCAGAACATACACAGGGAGGAGAGGTAGAGACGGACCACAACATACACGGAGAAGAAAGGTAGAGATGGACCAGAACATAAACGGATAAGAGAGGAGTGAGAGAGAGAGAGAGATGAACGAGAAAATACACAGGGAAGAGAGAGAGAGAGAGAGAGAGAGAGAGAGACGGAACACAACATACACGGAGAAGAGAGGTAGAGCTGGACCAGAAAATAAGCGGAGAAGAGAGAGAGAGATGAACAAGAAAATACACAGGGAAGAGAAAGAGAAAGAGACAGAGAGAGAGGGGGGAGAGAGAGACGGACCAGAGCATAAACGGAGAAAGAGAGAGCGAGCGAGAGAGAGAGAGAGACGGACCAGAACATAAACGGAGAAGAGAGAGTGAGAGAGAGAGAGAGAGAGAGAGAGAGAGAGAGAGAGACGGACATCAAGGAGACAAGATCAATTTGACCGAAGACTTTTCCTCCACAAGGAGCTGCCAATGTTATGATTGATTTTCTCATTATAATGTCACGACCAGAACATCTGCTTATGATGCTACTACCACTATCACAACTACCACTACTATCACAACTACTACTATTACAACTACCACTACAACTTGGTTAGCTAGCTGCGTCGCATCTGAAATGTCCTGGGAACATTACGCATTTGAGGAGGAAATGTTTTTCAAGACCTCAATAGATTCTCCCGTCGATCCAGCCTTAAATGGGTACCGGTTCAGTCAGGAAGTAAAAACGGCGAGGGAGATGAGACGGCTGCCGCCCTCATATAGCCGAGTCTTAGAAATGTGAGATCGCTAACATCTCACACCCCTACGGTACTAATGCTATGGGTACTTTACTTTGCCGTAACTACTACTAGTACTACTGTTTATACTACTACAACTACTAATATTACTACCAATGCTACTACTTCCTCATTTATAGCTATCCAAGTTAAAACTACCATATCTTCACTACAATTACCACTACTACTACCACTACTACATCAACTATTACTTAAACTGCCACCAGCAACACTATTGCTACTACTAGTACTACTACTGCTATCATGTCTACAGCTACCACATTTACAACTAACACATTTACCACTACCATTGCTACTGGCATTGCTGTACCATTATTACTACCACTACCACAACGACAACTACTACATCTACTACTTCCTCATCTACAACTACACTACAACTAACATTACACCTACCGTTATAATTACTACTACTAATAATACTGCAACTACTTCTACCATTGCTACTATTACTAATACAGCAGCAACAACCACTTCCATCCATTACCACCATTACTACAACTACTGCAACTACCAACGCTAATACAACTTCAACAACTATACTATTACTAACATTATACCCACCGTCACAATTACAACTACTACTACCATTGCAACTATTACTAATGCAGCAGCATCAACAACTACTACTTTTATCCACTACCACTACTGCAACTACCAACGCTACTACAACTACTTGTACTACTTATAAACCTCCACAAATACTAACTTTCATAACTTTAAAATACACATCACTACAGCCGACTTCTCATTTGAATGAAACGGCTCATGACAAAACAACTTACCTGCACGACAGCTCTTAAAAAGTCGAACTCCTTAAATCAACATTATTGTGCCTACTTCATTCAACCCCAGAAAACAAAACATTTACCATCCACTGCAGGTCTGATCCGTTAGGTGTGGCGTAATAGCCACCTAAACAACGCTAGATTCATTTCTAAGGGGGATAAACAATACCATACCGGTAAGCTGAATGGCGTCCCTGTTTATTGAGTTGTCTACCACTCGTTGCGAGATGCCAGCTTAGACACCACGTGTAAGAAGCAGTGACTGAAAGTCCAGGAAACATGTACATTAATTAGGATACTTAACAAGTATGGTAGAAGTTTTGTTATTACTAGGGACATTACCGCTGATTTACAATTATTCGTGAAGTATACACCAGTTTCCTCCCGTATTTTTAGTTCTTAATCTGTACTTTAACAAGGGCATATGCCCCCTGTGCAGGTTCCAGGTCTGGTATGATCTGGCTGTACCTGAGAGGAGGATTTCCAGCTTAGCGGACTAGGCTCGAGAAGCTTACTACTCCGCTGCGTTAGGACAAGTGCGGGTGTACGTGGTTTGGGGGGGGGGGGGGGCGGAGTGATCTAGAGTTCGCCTCTGATGTTGGAGGTTGCATGTTCAAATCCCGGTCGAGACACCTGTATTTTTTCACGTGAATCATCCAGTAAATAATTCCCTTGATCTCTAAGTGAGATCAGACACCCGTGTGCAGAGGCGCGCACGTTAAAGATACCTTGGCAGTTGAAAATCGAAAAGAGTAGGCCTAACGGCTGCTGCCCGGGCTAAATTCAAGTTAAAAATCACTCAAATTATTCTAGAGATTCTCCCCCCCCCCCCCCCCCCCCACAGAATGTGTAGGCATAACAATAGGTTTTAGTTTTCTGGTTAGTAGAGCGGCTTAGATGGCGCATGACAGGCTGCAGGTCTACCTTGCTCTAATGTATGCTTTCACCTCAACCAGTCTCAAAAATAGGCGAACGTATATTCCAGGGGCTAACAGATGCTGGGATTAACCTGCAAGTTACCAGTTGATTTTCACCTGCCAAAAAAAATATGAAACAAAGGAGGTAACATTTCCCCACGACGGATAGTAAAGCATGGCATGGCATGGCATGGCATGGCATGGCATGGCAGTACAGCACAGCATAACATTACAGCACAGCAGCACAGCACAGCAGTACAGCACAGCACAGCAGAGCATAGCAGTACAGCACAGCACAGCACAGTACAGCACAGCAGCACAGCACAGCACAGCATAGCAGTGCAGCACAGCACAGCACAGCAGTACAGTACAGCACAGCAGTACAGTTCAGCACAGCAGTACAGTTCAGCACAGCAGTACAGCACAGCACAGCATATCAGTACAGCACAGCATATCAGTACAGCAGAGCACATTACAGTACAGCACAGCACAGCACAGCACAGCACAGCACAGTGCAGTGCAGTGCAGTACAGTATAGCATAGTAGGATAATAGTAGGATGATAGAATAGGATGATAGGATAGGATAATAGGATAGGATAATAGGATAAGATAATAGGATGATAGGATAATATTAAAATAAGGATAATAGGATAGGATAATAGGATGATAGGATAGGATAATAGGATGATAGGACAGGATAATAGGATGATAGGACAGGATAATAGGATAGGATAATAGGATGATAAAATAGGACAGAATAGGATAGAGGATGATCGGATAGAGGAAGATAGGATAGGATAGGACAGGATAGGATAGAGGAGGAGGATAGGATAGGATAGAGAAGGATAATAGGATGGGATAGAGGAGGAGGATAGGATAGGATAGGATAGAGGAAGATCATAGGATAGGATATATAAGGATAGGATAGGATAGATAAGGATAGGTTAGGATAGGATAGAGAAGGAGGATAGGATAGATAAGGATAGGTTAGGATAGGATAGGATAGAGAAGGAGGATAGGATAGGATATGATAGGATAGATAAGGATAGGTTAAGATAGTATATGATAGAGGAGGAGGATAGGATAGGATAGGATAGAGGAGGAGGATAGGATAGGATAGATAAGGATAGGTTAGGTTAGGATAGACAAGGATAGATAAGGATAGGATAGATAAGGATATTATAGGATAGATAAGGATAGGATAGGATAGGATAGACTAGGATAGATAAGGATAGATAAGGATATGATAGGATAAGAATAAGATAGGATAGATACGGATTTGAAAGGATGTATAGGATATGATAGACAAGGATAGGATAGACAAGGATATGATAGGATAAGAATAAGATAGGTTAGATAAGGATTTGAAAGGATGTATAGGATATGATAGATAAGGATAGGATAGATAAGGATAGGATAGATAATGATAGGATAGGATGGATAGGAAAGAAAAGATAAGGATAGGAAAGATAAGGATAGGATATGATAGACTAGGATATATAAGGATAGGATATGAAAAGGAAAGGATATCTTCTTCTTCATCGTACGCAGTCAGACAGTAACCATTATCTTTTCAAAAAAAGCAGCTAGATAAGGATAGATAAGGATTGATAGATAAATAGGATAGATAGATAAGGATAGATAAGGATAGATAAGGATAGATAGATACATAAGAATAGTTAAGGATAGATCGATAAGTATAGTTTATGATAGAAGATAAGGATAGATAAGGATATATAGATAGATAGATATATAAGGATAGATAGATAGATAAGGATAGATAGATAGATAAGGATAGATATGGATAGATATGGATAGATAAAGAAAGATAGAGATATATAGGGATAGATGGGGATAGATGGGGATAGGTAAGGATAGATACGGATAGATACGAAAAGATAAGGATAGATAGATGATAGAAATAAATAGATACAAAAGAAAAGATAGATAAGAATAGATAATAAGGATATATAGATAAGGATAGATAAGGATATATAAAGATAGATAGATAAGGATAGATATATAAGATAGATAAAATAAGATAGATTAGATAAGATAGATAAAATACGATAGATAAAATACGATAGATCTGATAAGATAGATCAGATAAGATAGATCAGATAAGATATATAAGATAAGATAAGATAGACAGATAAGATAAGATAGATAGATAAGATAAGATAGATAGATAAGATAAGATATATAAGATAGATACGATAGATACCCAGACACGATATATAGACACGACAGATAGATACGATAGATAGATAGATACGATAGATAGATAGATAGGATAGGCATGATAGATTAGATAGATTAGATAGATTATATACATTAGAAAAGATTAGATAAGATTATTTAAGATTAGATAGATTCGATAAGATTAGAAAAATTAGATAAGATTAGAAAGATTAGATAAAATTAGATAGATTAGATAAGAGTAGATAGATTAGATAAGATTAGATTAATTAGATAAGAGTAGATAGATTAAATAAGAGTAGATAAGATTATATAGATTAGATAGATTCGATAAGATTTGAAAAGTTATAAGATTAGAAAGATTAGATAAGATTATATAGATTTGATATTAGATAGATTAGATTAGATTAGATTGATAAGATTAGATTAGATAAAATTAGATTAGATTAGATTGATACGATTAGATTAGATTAGATAAATAAGATTAGATTAGATTAGAGAGATAAGATTATATTAGATAGATAAGATTCGATTAGATAAATAAGATTCGATTAGATATATAAGATTAGATTAGATAGATACGATTATTTAAAATTAGATGATTAGATTAGAAAGATAAGATTAGATTAGAAAGATACGATTAGATTAGACAGATACGATTAGATTAGGCAGATACGATTAGATTAGATAGATAAGATTATGTTAGATAGATTAGATTAGATTAGATATATAAGATTAGATTAGATATATAAGATTAGATTAGATAGAACAGATTAGATTAGATTAGATTTGATAGATAGATTAGATTAAATTAGATAGATTAGATTAAATTAGATAGATTAGATAGATAAGATTATATAGATAGATAGATAATTAGATAGATAAGTAGATAGGTAGGTAGATAGGTAGGTAGATAGGTAGATAGACGGACAGAGACACAAACAGACAGACAGACATACAGACAGACAGACAGACAGACATACAGACAGACAGACAGACATACAGACAGACAGACAGACACAGACAGACAGACAGACAGACACGGACAGACAGATAGACAGACACAGAGATACAGACAGAGACACAGAGATACAGACAGAGACACAGATAGAGACAGACATACAGAGACACAGACAGACATACAGAGACACAGACAGACATACAGAGACACAGACAGACATACAGAGACACAGACAGACATACAGAGACACAGGCAGACATACAGAGACACAGACAGACAGACATAGACACAGACAGACAGACAGAGACACAGACAGAAAGACAGAGACACAGACAGACATAGAAACAGACAGACAAAGACAGACAGAGACAAAGACAGACAGAGAGATAGACAGACAGACAGAGACAGACAGAGAGATAGACAGACAGACAGAGACAGACAGACGGACAGACAGACAAAGACAGACAGACATACAAAAAAGACAGACAGACAAAAAGACAGAGACAGACAGACACAGACAGACAGACAGACATAGACAGACACAGACAGACAGACACAGACAGAAAAACACAGACACAGACTGACAGACACACAGCCAGACAGACACAGACACACAGATAGACACTGACAGACAGATACATAAAAAGACATACAGATACAGACATACAGATACAGACACAGACAGACAGATACAGACAGATACAGACAAAAATATACATACAGATACAGACACAGACAGACATATACAGACAGACAGATGCAGACAGATACACACACAAACAGACACACAAACAGACACACATACAGACACAGACAGATACAGACAGATAAAGACACAGACAGACATAGACAGAGAAGAAAATAGACAGACAGATAAAGACAGATACAGACACAGACAGATAGACAGACACAGACAGACAGACATACACACAAACAGACAGACAGACACAGTGACACATAACGACAGATACAGACACAGACACACAGATACAGACACACAGACAGACATATATAGACACAGACAGACATATATAGACACGCACACACAGACGGACAGATACAGACACAGACAGACACATACAGACAGACAAAGACACAGACACAAACAGATACAGACAGATACAGACACATACATACACAGACAGATACAGACACAGACAGATACAGACACAGATAAACACAGACACACACAGATACAGGGCACAAACATACATATACAGCCAGATACAGGGCACAGACAGACAGATACAACCAGATTAGGGCACAGAAACACAGACACAGCAAGATATAGGCACAGACAGACAGATACATATATACCGATACATACACAGACATACAGATACAGACATACAGATACAGACAGAGACAGACAGATACAGACAGATACAGACACAGACATACAGATTCAGACAGATACAGAAACAGACACAGACAGGCAGACAGATAAAGACACAGACATACAGATACAGACAGACACAGACAGACATATACAGACAGACATATACAGACAGACAGATACAGACAGACAGATACAGATACAGACACAGACACAGACATATACAGACATATACAGACATATACAGACACAGACATATACAGACAGAGACTGATACAGACACAGACACATATAGACACAGACAGACATATAGACAGACACAGACAGACAGATAGATAGACAGACACAGACACACACAGAAAGACAGACAGATACTAACAGATACAGACACAGACAGATAGACAGAAACAGACAGACAGACACAGACAAACAAACAGACAGACACACACAGACACACAGAACGACATATACAGACACACAGATACAGACAAACCGACAGACATATATGACACAGACAGATACAGACACACACACAGACAGACAGATACAGACAGACAGACACATACAGACAGACAAAGACACAGACACACAGACACAAACAGATACAGACAGACAGATACAGACATACAGACAGATACATACACATACATACACAGACAGATACAGACACACAGGCAAAGACCCAGACACAGACACAGACAGATACAGGGCGTCGACAGAAGGATACAGCCAGATACAGGGCACAGACAGACAGATACAACCAGATTAGGGCACAGACACACAGACACAGCAAGAAATAGGCACAGACAGACAGATACAGCCAGGCATAGGCACAGGCAGCCAGGCACAGGCACAGGAAGCCAAGCACAGACACAGGCACAGGCAGCGAGGCGCAAGCACAGGCAGCCAGACAAAGGCACAGGCAAACAGTCACAGGCACAGGCAGCAAATGCACAGGCACAGGCAGCCAGGCACAGGCAGCCAGGCACAGGCACAGGCAGCCAGGCACAGGCACAGGCAGCCAGGCACAGGCACGTGCAGCCAGGCACAGGCACGTGCAGCTAGGCACAGAAAGCTAGGTACTGACAGCCATGCACAGGCAGCCAAGAACAGGCACAGGCAGCCAGGCACAGGCACAGGCAGGCAGCCAGGCACAGGCACAGGCAGGCAGCAAGGCCCAGGCAGCCAGGCACAGGAAAAGGCAGGCAGCCAAGCTCAGGTGCAGGCAGTCAGCCAGGCTCAGGCAGTCAGCCAGGCTCAGGCACAGGCAGCTAAGAACAGGCACAAGCAACCAGGCACAGCCACAGGCAGCCAGGCACAGGCAGCCAGGCACAGGCAGCCAGGCACAGGCACAGGCTCGGGCAGCTAGGCACAGACAGCCAGGCACAGATACAGGCAGCCAGGCACAGATACAGGCAGCAAGGCACAGATACAGGCAGCCAGGCACAGGCACAGGCAGCCAGGCACAGGCACAGGCAGCCAGGCACAGGCAGCCAGGCACAGGCACAGGCAGGCAGCCAGGCACAGCCAGGCAGCCAGGCACAGGCAGCCAGGCACAAGCAGCAAGGAACAGGCAAAGGCAGGCAGCCAAGCTCAGGCGCAGGCAGTCAGCCAGGCTCAGGCACAGACACAAGCACAGGCACAGGCACAAGCAACCAGGCATTGGCACGGGCAACCAGGCATTGGCACGGGCAACCAGGCACAGGCAGCCAGGCACAGGCACGGACAGCCAGGCACAGGCACGGGCAACCAGGCACAGGCACGGGCAGCCAGGAACAGGCACAGGCAGCCAGGAACAGGCACAGGCACGGACAGACAGACATACAGACAGACATATAACAGACACAGACAGATACAGACTCATACACACAGACACAGACAGATACAGATACACACAGACAGATACAGATACACACAGACAGATACAGATACAGACACAGACAGACAGATGCAGCCATATACAGGGCACGAACAGACAGATTCAGCAAGATACAGGGCACAGACATATACAGTCAGATACAGACAGACAGGGACAGGCAGGCAGCCATGCACAGGCAGGCAGCAAGGCACAGGGATAGAAAGGCAGCGAGGCTCAGAAATGGGCAGGCAGCTAGGCTCAGGCACGGGCAGTCAGCTAGGCTCAGGCACAGGCACAGGCAGCCAGGCACAGGCAGCCAGGCAATGGCACAGGCAGCCAGGAACAAGAACAGGCGGCCAGGAACAGGCACAAGTAGCGATGCACAGGTTCGGGCAGCCAGGAACAGGCACAGGCAGCCAGTCACATGCACAGGAAGCCAGGCACAGGCACAGGCAGCTAGACACAGGCAGACAGCCAGGCACAAGCACGGGCAGTCAGCCAGGATCAGGCACAGGCACAAGCAGCCATGCTCAAGAACAGCCACAAGCAGCCAGGCTCAGGCAGAGGCAGACAGGCACAGGCAGCCAGGCTCTAGCACGGGCAGCAAGGCACAGGCAGAAGCAGGAACAGGCACAGGCAGCCAGGCACAGTCAGCCAGGCTCAGGCACAGGCACAAGCAGCGAAGCACAGGCACAGGCAGCCAGGCACAGGAACGGGCAGCCAGGCACAGGCACGGGCAGCCAGGCACAGGCACGGGCAGCCAGGCACAGGCACGGGCAGCCAGGCACAAGCACGGGCAGCCAGGCACAGGCATAGGCAGCCAGGCACAGGCATAGGCAGCCTGGCACAGGCATAGGCAGCCTGGCACAGGCATAGGCAGCCAGGCACAGGCACAGGCAGGCAGGCACAGGCAGCCAGGCACATGCTGCCAGGAACAGGAACATGCAGCCAGGCACAGACACAGGCTGCCAGGCACAGGCAACCAGGCACAGGCGCAGGCAGCCAGGCATAGGCTGCCAGGAACAGGCACGGGCAGCCAGGCACAGGAAAAGATGCCAGGCACAGGCAGCCAGGCATAGGCAGCCAGGCACAGGCACAGGCACAGGAAGCCAGGCACAGGAAGCCAGGCACAGGCACTTGCCGCTAGGCATAGAGAGCTAGGCACAGATACATGCAGCCAAGCACAGGTACAGGCAGCCATGCACAGGCACAGGCAGGCAGCCAGGCACAGGCAAAGGCAGGCAGCCAAGCTTAGGCGCAGGCAGTCAGCCAGGCTCAGGCACAGGCACAAGCACAAGCAATCAGGCATTTTCACAGGCAACCAGGCACAGGCCCGGGCAGCCAGGCACAGGCCCGGGCAGCCAGGCACAGGCACGGACAGACAGGAACAGGCACGGACAGACAGACATACATACAGACAGATACAGACAGACAGATACAGACAGACAGATACAGACAGATACAGACAGATACATACACAGACAGATACAGATACACATGCAAAGAAACAGACACAGACAGATACAGGGCGCCGACAGAAGGATACAGCCACATACAGGGCACAGACAGACAGATACAGCGAGATACAGGGCACAGACAGACAGATGCAACCAGATTAGGGCACAGACATACAGACACAGAAAGAAATAGGCACAGACAGACAGATACAGCCAGGCAAAGGCACAGGCAGCCAGGTACAGGCACAGGCAGCCAGGCACAGGCGCAGGAAGCCAGGCACAGGCAGCGAGGCGCAGGCACAGACCGCCAGACACAGGCACAGGCAGCCAGTCACAGGCACAGGAACAGGCAGCAAAGGCACAGGCAGCCAGGTACAGACACATGCAGCCAGGCACAGGCACGGGCAGCTAGGCACAGAAAGCTAGGTACTGACAGCCATGCACAGGCAGCCAGGCACAGTAACAGGCAGCCAGGCACAGGCACAGACAGCCAGGCACAGGCAGCCAGGCTCTAGCACGGGCAGCCAGGCACAGGCAGAAGCAGGAACAGGCACAGGCAGCCAGGCACAGTCAGCCAGGCTCAGGCACAGGCACAAGCAGCGAAGCACAGGCACAGGCAGCCAGGCACAGGAATGGGCAGCCAGGCACAGGCACGGGCAGCCAGGCACAGGCAGAGGCATCCAGGCACAGGCACGGGCATCCAGGCACAGGCACGGGCAGCCAGGCACAAGCACGGGCAGCCAGGCACAGGCATAGGCAGCCAGGCACAGGCAGCCAGGCACAGGCATAGGCAGCCAGGCACAGGCATAGGCAGCCAGGCACAGGCACAGGCAGGCAGGCACAGGCAGCCAGGCACATGCTGCCAGGAACAGGAACATGCAGCCAGGCACAGACACAGGCTGCCAGGCACAGGCAACCAGGCACAGGCGCAGGCAGCCAGGCATAGGCTGCCAGGAACAGGCACGGGCAGCCAGGCACAGGACAAGATGCCAGGCACAGGCAGCCAGGCATAGGCAGCCAGGCACAGGCACAGGCACAGGAAGCCAGGCACAGGCAGCCAGGCAGACAGGCTCAGGCGAAAGCAGTCAGCCAGGCTCAGGCACAGGCACAGACACAAGCAGCCAAGCACAGGCACAGGCAGCCAGGCACAGGCACAGGCAGCCAGGCACAGGCACGGGAATCCAGGCACAGGCACATGCAGCCAGGCACAGGCACAAGCAGCCAGGCATAAGCACAAGCAGCCAGGCACAGTCACAAGCAGCCAGGCAGCCAGGCTCAGGCACGGGCACAGGCAGGCAGCAAGGCACAGGCAGGCAGCAAGGCACAGGCACATGCAGGCAGCAAGGCACAGGAAAAGGCAGGCAGCCAAGCTCAGGTGCAGGCAGTTAGCCAGTCTCAGGCACAGGCACAAGCAACCAGGCACAGGCTCTTGCAGCGAGGCACAGGCACTTGCCGCTAGGCATAGAGAGCTAGGCACAGATACATGCAGCCAAGCACAGGCACAGGCAGCCATGCACAGGCACAGGCAGGCAGCCAGGCACAGGCAAAGGCAGGCAGCCAAGCTTAGGCACAGGCAGTCAGCCAGGCTCAGGCACAGGCACAAGCACAAGCAATCAGGCATTTTCACAGGCAACCAGGCACAGGCCCGGGCAGCCAGGCACAGGCCCGGGCAGCCAGGCACAGGCACGGACAGACAGGAACAGGCACGGACAGACAGACATACAGACAGACAGATACAGACAGACAGATACAGACAGACAGATACAGACAGATACAGACAGATACATACACAGACAGATACAGATACACATGCAAAGAAACAGACACAGACAGATACAGGGCGCCGACAGAAGGATACAGCCAGATACAGGGCACAGACAGACAGATACAGCGAGATACAGGGCACAGACAGACAGATGCAACCAGATTAGGGCACAGACATACAGACACAGCAAGAAATAGGCACAGACAGACAGATACAGCCAGGCAAAGGCACAGGCAGCCAGGTACAGGCACAGGCAGCCAGGCACAGGCGCAGGAAGCCAGGCACAGGCAGCGAGGCGCAGGCACAGACCGCCAGACACAGGCACAGGCAGCCAGTCACAGGCACAGGAACAGGCAGCAAAGGCACAGGCAGCCAGGCACAGACACATGCAGCCAGGCACAGGCACGGGCAGCTAGGCACAGAAAGCTAGGTACTGACAGCCATGCACAGGCAGCCAGGCACAGTAACAGGCAGCCAGGCACAGGCACAGACAGCCAGGCACAGGCACAGGCAGCGAGCAACAGGCACCGGCAGCCAGGCACAGGACAAGATGCCAGGCACAGGCAGCCAGGCACAGGCAGCCAGGCACAGGCAGCCAGGCAGAGGCACAGGCAGCCAGGCTCAGGCGCAAGCAGTCAGCCAGGCTCAGGCCGAGGTACAGGCACAAGCAGCAAAGCACAGGCACAAGCAGCCAGGCACAGGAACGGGCAGCCAGGCACAGGCACGGGCAGCCAGTCACAGGCACAGGAACAGGCAGCAAAGGCACAGGCACAATCAGCCAGACACAGGCGCAGGAAGCCAGGCACAGACACAGGCACAGGCAGCGAGGCGCCGGCACAGGCAGCGGGGGGCAGGCACAGGCAGCCAGGCACAGGCACAGGCAGCCAGTCACAGGCCCAGGCAGCCAGTCACAGGCCCAGGAACAGGCAGCAAAGGCACAGGCACAGGCACAGGCAGCCAAGCACAGGCATAGGCAGCCAGGCACAGACACAGAAAGCCAGGCACTGGCACGGGCAGCTAGGCACAGACACAGAAAGCCAGGCACAGGCACGGGCAGCTAGGCACAGAAAGCTAGGTACTGACAGCCATGCACAGGCAGCAAAGAACAGGCACAGGCAGCCAGGCGCAGTAACAGAAAGCCAGGCACAGGCACAGGCACAGACAGCGAGCAACAGGCACCAGCAGCCAGGCACAGGACAAGATGCCAGGCACAGGCAGCCAGGCATAGGCAGCCAGGCACAGGCACAGGCAGCCAGCCACAGGCACAGGCAGCCAGGCACAGGCACAGGCAGCCAGGCTCAGGCGCAAGCAGTCAGCCAGGCTCAGTCACAGGCACAGGCACAAGCAGCAAAGCACAGGCACAGCCAGCCAGGCACAGGCACAGGCAGCCAGGCACAGGCACGGGCAGCCAGGCACAGGCAGTCAGGCACAGGCAGTCAGGAACGGGCAGCCAGGCACAGGCACGGGCAGCCAGGCACAGGCACGGGCAGCCAGGCACAGGCACAAGCAGCCAGGCACAGGCAGCCAGGAACTGGCACGGGTACAGGCAGGCAGCAAGGCACAGGTACAGGCAGGCAGCAAGGCACAGGAAAAGGCAGGCAGCTAAGCTCAGGTGCAGGCAGTCAGCCAGGATCAGGCACAGGCATAGGCAGCAAAGAACAGGCACAAGCAACCAGGCACAGGCAGCCAGGCACAGGCACTTGCAGCCAGGCACAGGCACGGGCCGCTAGGCATAGACAGCTAGGCACAGACAGCCAGGCACAGATACAGGCAGCCAGGCACAGACAGCCAGGCACAGATACAGGCAGCCAGGCACAGGCAGCAAGGCACAGGCAATGGCAGGCAGCCAAGCTCAGGCGCAGGCAGTCAGCCAGGCTCAGGCACAGGCACAGGCACAAGCAACCAGGCATTGGCACAGGCAACCAGGCACAGGCAGCCAGGCACAGGCACGGGCAGCCAGGCACATGTACAGGCAGCCAGGCACATGCACAGGCAGCCAGGAACAGGCACGGACAGACAGACATACAGACAGACACATACACATACATACACATACATACACAGACAGATACAGACAGATACAGACGCAAAGACACAGACAGATACAGGGCGCCGACTGAAGGATACAGCCAGACACGGGGCACAGACAGACAGATACAACCAGTAGAGGGCACAGACACACAGACACAGCAAGAAATAGGCACAGACAGCAGATACAGCCAGGCAAAGGCGCAGGCAGCCAGGCACAGGCACAGGCAGCCAGGCACAGGCACAGGCAGCCAGGCACAGGCGCAGGAAGCCAGGCACAGGCACAGGCAGCCAGACACAGGCACAGGCAGCCAGTCACAGGCACAGGCAGCCAGGCACAGGCACAGGTAGCCAGGCACAGACACATGCAGCCAAACGCAGGCACGGGCAGCTAGGCACAGAAAGCTAGGCAATGACAGCCATGCACAGGCATACAATAACAGGCACAGGTAGCCAGGCACAGACAGGCAGCCAGGCACAGGCACAGGCAGGCAGCAAGGCACAGGCAGCCAGGCATAGGAAAAGGCAGGCAGCCAAGCTCAGGTGCAGGCAGTCAGCCAGGCTCAGGCACAGCCAGCAAAGAACAGGCACAAGCAACCAGGCACAGGCAGCCAGGCACAGGCAGCTAGGCATAGACAGCTAGGCATAGACAGCCAGGCACAGATACAGACAGCCAGGCACAGATACAGACAGCCAGGCACAGATACAGGCAGCCAGGCACAGATACAGGCAGCCAAGCACAGGCACGGCAGCCAGGCACAGGCAGGCAGCCAGGCACAGGCAGGCAGCCAGGCACAGGCAGGCAGCCAGGCACAGGCAGGCAGCCAGGCTCAGGCAGGCAGCCAGGCACAGGCAGCAAGGAACAGGCAGCAAAGCGCAGGCGCAGGCAGTCAGCCAGGCTCAGGCACAGGCACAAGCACAGGCACAAGCAACCAGGCATTGGCACAGGCAAACAGGCACAGGCACAGGCACGGGCAGCCAGGCACAGGCAAAGGCAGCCAGGCACAGGCAAAGGCAGCCAGGAACAGGCACAGGCACGGACAGACAGACATAAAGACAGACAGATACAGACACAGACAGACAGATGCAGCCATATACAGTGCACGAACAGACAGATACAGCAAGATACAGGGCACAGACATATACAGTCAGATACAGGGCAGACAGACAGACAGGGACAGGCAGGCAGCCAAGCACAGGCATAGGCAGGCAGCCAGGCACAGGAAGGCAGCGAGGCTCAGGCACGGGCAGGCAGCTAGGCTCAGGCACGGGAAGTCAGCTAGGCTCAGGCACAGGCACAGGCAGCCAGGCACAGGCACAGGCAGCCAGGAACAAGAACAGGCGGCCAGGAACAGGCACAGGCAGCGATGCACAGCTACGGGCAGCCAGGCACAGGCACAGACAGCCAGGCACAGGCACAGACAGCCAGGCACAGGCACAGACAGCCAGGAATAGGCACAGGCAGCCAGTCACAGGCACAGGAAACCAGGCACAGGCAGCTAGGCACAGGCGCAGGCAGCTAGGCATAGGCAGGCAACCAGGCACAGGCACGGGCAGTCAGCCAGGCTCAGGCACAGGCACAAGCAGCCATGCTCAGGAACAGCCACAAGCAGCCAGGCACAGGCAGAGGCAGACAGGCACAGGCAGCCAGGCTCAGGCACGGGCAGCCAGGCACAGGCAGAGACAGGCACAGGCAGCCAGGCACAGGCAGAGACAGGCACAGGCAGAGACAGGCACAGGCAGCCAGGCACAGGCAGCCAGGCACAGGCAGCCAGGCACAGGCAGCCAGGCTCAGACGCAAGCAGTCAGCCAGCCTCAAGCACAGGCACAAGCAGCTAAGCACAGACACAGGCATCCAAGCACAGACACAGGCATCCAAGCACAGACACAGGCATCCAAGCACAGCCACATGCAGCCAGGTACAGGCACGAGCAGCCAGGCACAGGCACGGGCAGCCAGGCACAGGCACGGGCAGCCAGGCACGGGCAGCCAGGCACAGGCAGCCAGGCACACACAGGCAGCCAGGCACAGGCTGCCAGGCACAGGCTGCCAGGCACAGGCTGCCAGGCACAGGCTCCCAGGCACAGTCTGCCAGGCACATGCACAGACAGCGAGGTACAGGCACGGGCAGCCATGCACAGGCACAAGCAGCCAGGCACAGGCAGCCAGGCACAGTCACAGACAGCCAGGCACAGGCACAGACAGCAAAGCACATGCACAGGCACAGACAGCCAGGAACAGGACAAGATGCCAGGCACAGGCAGCCAGGCGCAAGCAGTCAGCCAGGCTCAGGCACAGGCACAAGCAGCAAAGCACAGGCACAGGCAGCCAGGCACAGGCAGCCAGGCACAGGCAGCCAGGCACAGGCACGGGCAGCCAGGCACAGGCACGGGCAGCCAGGCACAGGCACGGGCAGCCAGGCACAGGCACGGGCAGCCAGGCACAGGCACGGGCAGCCAGGCACAGGCACGGGCAGCCAGGCACAGGCACGGGCAGACAGGCACAGGCATGGGCAGCCAGGCACGGGCAGCCAGGCACAGGCAGCCACGCACAGGCACAGGCAGCCACGCACAGGCACGGGCAGCCAGGCACAGGCACGGGCAGCCAGGCACAGGCACGGGCAGCCAGGCACAGGCACGGGCAGCCAGGCACAGGCACGGGCAGCCAGGCACACAACGGGCAGCCAGGCACAGGCACGGGCAGCCAGGCACAGGCACGGGCAGACAGGCACAGGCATGGGCAGCCAGGCACGGGCAGCCAGGCACAGGCAGCCACGCACAGGCACAGGCAGCCACGCACAGGCACGGGCAGCCAGGCACAGGCACAAGCCGGCAGCCAAGCACAGGCACGAGCAGTCAGACAGACTCAGGCACAAGCAGCAAGGCTCAGGTACAGGCACAAGCAGCCAGGCTTAGTAACAGGCACAAGCAGTCAGGCACAGGTAGCCAGGTACAGGCACAGGCAGAGGCTGGGAGCCAGGCACAGGCAGAGGCTTGCAGCCAGGCACAGGCAGCCAGGCTCAGGCGCAAGCAGTCAGCCAGGCTCAGGCAGCCAGGCACAGGCAGCCATGCACAGAAAACCAGACAGAGGTACAAGCAGCCAGGCACAGGCACAAGCAGCCAGGTACAGGCAGCCAGGCACAGGAACAGGC
Organism: Ariolimax columbianus; assembly: GCA_036924085.1. Taxonomy (NCBI): domain Eukaryota; kingdom Metazoa; phylum Mollusca; class Gastropoda; order Stylommatophora; family Arionidae; genus Ariolimax; species Ariolimax columbianus. The sequence goes on from JAVGWX010000015.1 coordinate 31,463,297, forward strand.
AGCCAGGCACAGGCACAGACAGCGAGGTACAGGCAAGGGCAGCCAGGCACAGGCAGCCAGGCACAGGCAGCCAGGCACAGGCAGCCAGGCACAGGCAGCCAGGCACAGGCAAAGGCAGCCAGGAACAGGCACAGGCAGCCAGGCACAGGCACAGACAGCCAGGCACAGGCACAGAGAGCGAGATACAGGCACGGGCAGCCATGCACAGGCACAGGCAGCCAGGCACAGGCAGCCAGGCATAGGCAGCCAGGCATAGGCAGCCAGGCACAGGCAGCCAGGCATAGGCAGCCAGGCATAGGCAGCCAGGCTCAGGCGCAAGAAGTCAGCCAGGCTCAGGCGCAAGAAGTCAGCCAGGCTCAGGCACAGGCACAGGAACAAGCAGCCAAGCAGAGGCAGCTAGACCCAGCCAGCCAGGCACAGGCACGGGCAACCAGGCACAGGCACGGGCAGCCAGGCACAGGCAGCCAGGCACAGGCAGCCAGGCACAGGCAGCCAGGCACAGGCACAGGCAGCAAGGCACAGGCACGGGCAGTCAGGCACAGACATGGGCAGCCAGGCACAGGCAGCCAGGCACAAGCAGCCAGGCACAGGCAGCCAGGCTCAGGCGCAAGCAGTCAGCCAGGCTCAGGCACAAGCAGCCAAGCACAGACACAGGCAGCCAGGCACAGGCACGGGCAGCCAGGCACAGGCACGGGCAGCCAGGCACAGGCAGCCAGCCAGGCTCAGGCACAGGAACAAGCAGCCAAGCACAGGCAGCCAGCCAGGCTCAGGCACAGGAACAAGCAGCCAAGCACAGGCAGAGGCAGCCAGGCACAGGCACGGGCAGCCAGGCACAGGCACGGGCAGTCAGGCACAGGCACGGGCAGCCAGGCACAGGCAGCCAGGCACAGGCAGCCAGGCTCAGGCGCAAGCAGTCAGCCAGGCTCAGGCACAGGCACAAGCAGCCAAGCACAGACACAGGCAGCCAGGCACAGGCACGGGCAGCCAGGCACAGGCACGGGCAGCCAGGCACAGGCAGCCAGCCAGGCTCAGGCACAGGCACAGGAACAAGCAGCCAAGCACAGGCAGCCAGCCAGGCTCAGGCACAGGAACAAGCAGCCAAGCACAGGCAGAGGCAGCCAGGCACAGGCACGGGCAGCCAGGCACAGGCACGGGCAGCCAGGCACAGGCAGCCAGGCACAGGCAGCCAGGCACAGGCTCAGGCAGCCAGGCACAGGCTCGGGCAGCCAGGCACAGGCACGGGCAGCCAGGCACAGGCACCCAGGCACATGCACAGGCATCCAGGCACATGCACAGGCAGCAAGGCACAGGAACAGGCAGCCAGGCACAGGAACAGGCAGCCAGACACTGGCACAGACAGCCAGGCACTGATACATGCACAGGCACGAGCAGCCAGGTACGGGCACCAAGGCACAGGCACAGGCAGGCAGGCACTGGCACAGGCAGCCAGGCACTGGTACAGGCAGGCAACCAGGCTCAGGCAGTCAGCCAAGCTCAGGCACAGGCACAGGCAGCCAAGAACAGGCAGCTAGGCACAGGCAAAGGCAGCCAGGCACACGCACGGGCATAGGCAGCCAGGCAGAGGCAGGCAGCCAGGCACAGTTACAGGCCCATGCACAGGCAGGCAGCCAGACTGAGGCACTGGCACAGGCAGTGAGGCACAGGCAAAGGCAGCCAGGCACAGGAACAGGCAGCCAGGCACGGGCACAGGCAGCCATGCACAGGCACGGACAGACAGACAGACACAGACAGACAGACACAGACAGATAGACACAGACAGATAGACACAGACAGATAGACACAGACAGATAGACACAGACAGATACCGGGCACAGACAGACAGATACAGACAGATACAGGGCACAGACAGACAGATACAGACAGATACAGGGCACAGACAGACAGATACAGCCAGAAAGAGGGCACATACAGGGCACAGACAGACAGACACAGACAGATACAGACACAGACAGATACAGACACAGACAGATACAGACACAGACAGATAGATACAGACACAGACAAGACAGACACAGCCAGGCACAGGCAGCAAAGCACATGCACAGGCTGCTAGGTACAGTCACAGGCTGCTAGGTACAGGCACAGGTAGCCAGGCACAGGAACAGGTAGCCAGGCACAGGCACAGGCAGCCAGGCACAGACACAGGCAACCAGGCACAGACACAGGCACAGGCAGTCAGGCACACGGGTACACGCACAGGAACAGGCAGACAGCAGCGCACAGGAACAGGCACAGGCAGCCATGCACAGGCAAAGGCAGCCAGGCATAGGCACAGGCACAGGCAGGCAGCTAGGCTCAGGCACGGGCAGGCAGCAAGCTTCAGGCACAGGCAGGCAGCAAGGCTCAGGCAGCCAGGCACAGGCAGCCAGGCACAGGCAGCCAGGCACAGGCAGCCAGGCACAGGCAGCCAGGCACAGGCAGCCAGGCACAGGCAGCCAGGCACAGGCTGCCAGGAACAGGCACAGGCAGCCAGGCAAAGGCAGGCAGCCAGGCACAAGCACAGGCAGGCAGCCAGATACAGAGCACAGACAGACAGATACAGCCCACAGACAAAAAGATACAGCCAGATACAGGGCACAGACAGACAGATAGATAGATAGATACAGGCACAGGCAGCAAGGCACAGGCACAGGCAGCAAGGCACAGGCACAGGTAGCAAGGCACAGGCAGCCAGGCACAGGCACAGGTAGCCAGGCACAGGCACAGGCAGCTAGACATAGACACAGGCATACAGGCACAGGCAGGCAGCCAGGCACAGGCACAGGCAGGCAGCCAGGCTCAGGCACGGGCAGGCAGCCAGGCTCAGGCACGGGCAAGCAGGCAGGCTTAGGCACAGGCAGCCAGGCTTAGGCACAGGCACAGGCAGCCAGGCCCAGGAATCCAGACACAGGCATTGGCAGCGACGCATAATCAGCCAGGCACAGGCAGACAGGCACAGGCAGCGAGGCACAGGCACGGGCAGCTAGGCACAGGCACAAGCAGCCAGGCACAGGAACAGACAGCCAGGCACACGCAAGGCCACAGGCAGCCAGGCACAGGCAGCCAGGCACACGCATAGGCACGGGCAGCCAGGCACAGGAACAGGCAGGCAGCAAGGCTCTGGTGCAGGCAGTCAGCCAGACGCAGGCACAGGCACAGCCATCCAGGCAAAGGCACAAGCAGCCAGGCACAGGCAGCCAGGCACAATCAGCCAGCACAGGCGCAGTCAGCCAGGCACAGGCACAGGTAGCCAAGCACAGACACAGACATAGACACAGACATAGACAGACAGATACAGGCACAGACAGACAGACAGACAGACATACAGACACAGAGAGATACAGACAGGTACATAAACAGACGGACAGATACAGACAGGTACAGGCACAGACAGACAGATACAGGCACTGACAAACAGACACAAGCAGATACAGGCACAGACAGACATACAGAGACAGCCAGATACAGGGCACAGACAGACCTATAAAGCCAGATACAGGGCACAGACAGACCGATAAAGTTAGAGAAAGGGCACAGACAGACAGATACAGCTAAAAAATGGCACAGACAGATAGATACATTCAGATACAGGGCACAGACAGACAGATACAGCCAGATACAGGGTACAGACAGACAGATACAGCCAGATACAGGGCACAGACAGACAGATACAGCCAGATACAGGGCACAGACAGACAGATAAAGCCAGATACAGGGCACAGACAGACAGATAAAGCCAGATACAGGGCACAGACAGACAGATACAGCCAGATACAGCCAGATACACGGCACAGACTGACTGATACAGCGAGATACAGGGCACAGAGAGACAGACAGACAGATACAGACAGGTACAGACAGGTACAGACAGACAGAAATAGACAGGTACAGACACAGACAGACAGACAGATACAGACATGTATAGACACATACAGATGATACAGACAGGTACAGACACATACAGACAGGTACAGACACATACAGACAGGTACAGACAAAGACAGACAGATACAGGCAGATACAGACAGGAAAGGACACAGACAGACAGATACAGACAGGTACATTCACAGACAGACAGATACAGACAGGTACAGACAGATACAGACAGGTACAGACACAGACAGACAGGCACAGACACAGACAGACAGATACAGCCAGATACAGTGCAGAGACAGACAGATACAGCCGGATACAGGGCACAGACAGACAGATACAGCCGGATACAGGGCACAGACAGACAGATACAGGGCACAGACAGACAGATACAGGGCACAGACAGATACAGGGCACAGACAGACATACAGGGCACAGACAGACAGATACAGGGCACAGACTGATACAGCCAGATACAGGGCACAGACAGACATACAGTCAGATACAGGACACAGACATACAGATATAGCCAGATACAGGGCACAGACAGATACAGCCAGATACAGGGCACATATAGAAAGATACAGACAGACAAGGGCACAGACAGACAGATACAGCCTGTTACAGGGCACATATAGACAGAAACAGCCAGATACAGGGCACAGACAGACAGATACAGCCAGGCACAGGCAAAGACAGACAGATACAGGCACAGACAGACAGATACAGACAGCTAAGGACACACAGACAGATACAGACACAGACAGACATACAGACAGGTACAGGCACAGACAGACAGATACAGACAGATACAGACAGGTACAGGCACAGACAGACAGATAGACAGATACAGACAGGTACAGACACAGACAAACAGTTACAGGTACAGACAGACAGAAACCGGCAGATAGAGGCACAGACACACACAGACAGATACAGGCACAGACAGACAGACAGACAGACACAGCCATACAAAGACAGCCAGGCACAGGCACAGGCAGCCAGGCACAGGCAGCAAGGCACAGGCAGCCAGGCACAGGCACAGGTAGCCAGGCACAGGCAGCCAGACAGACACAGGCACAGGTGGACAGGCACAGGCAGGCAGCCAGGCACAGGCAGGCAGCCATGCTTAGGCACAAGCAAAGGCAGCCAGGCTTAGGCACAGGCAAAGGCAGCCAGGCTTAGGCAAAGGCAGCCAGGCTTAGGCAAAGGCACAGGCAGCCAGGCACAGGCACAGGCACAAGCAGCCAGGCACAGGCATAGGCAGCCATGCACAGGCACAGGCAGCCAGGCACAGGCACAGGCAGCGAGGCACAATCAGCCAGGCACAATCAGCCAGGCACAGGCACAGGCACAGGCAGCCATGCACAGGCACAGGCAGCCAGGCACAGGCACAGGCAGCGAGGCACAATCAGCCAGGCACAATCAGCCAGGCACAGGCAGCCAGGCACAGGCACAGGCACAAGCAGCCAGGCACAGGCACAAGCAGCCAGGCACAGGCAGCCAGGCACAGGCAGCCAGGCACAGAAACAGGCATTCAGCAAGGCTCTGGCGCAGGCAGTGAGCCAGACTCAGGCACAGGCACAATCAGCCAGGCACAATCAGCCAGGCAGAGGCACCGGCGGCCAGGCACAGGCGGCCAGGCACAGGTACAGGCAGCCAGGCACAGGCACAGACAGATACAGACATAGACACAGACATAGACACAGACATAGACATAGACATAGACACAGACATAGACACAGACAGAGACACAGACATAGACACAGGCAAACAGATACAGGCCCAGACAAACAGATACATACACAGACAGACAGATACAGGCCCAGACAAACAGATACATACACAGACAGACAGATACAGACACAGAGCTACAGACAGGTACAGACACAGACGGACAGATACAGACAGGTACAGACACAGACAGACAGACACAGACAGATACAGGCACAAACAGACATACACAGGCACTGACAGACAGACACAGGCACTGACAGACAGACAGACAACCAGATACAGGCACAGACATACAGACACAGCCAGATACAGGGCACAGACAGACCGATAAAGCCAGATACAGGGCACAGACAGACATATACAGCTAGAAAAAAGGCACAGACAGATAGATACATCCAGATGCAGGGCACAGACAGACACAGCCAGATACAGGGCACAGACAGACAGATACAGCCAGATACAGGGCACAGAAAGACATACAGACAGATACAGGGCACATACAGACAGATACAGCCAGATACACGGCACAGACAGACTGATACAGTCAGATACAGGGCACAGACAGATACAGACAGACAGATACAGACAGGTACAGACAGGTATAGACACATACAGATGATACATACAGGTACAGACACATACAGACAGGTACAGACAAAGACAGACAGATACAGGCAGATACAGGCAGATACAGACAGGTAAGGACACAGACAGACAGAAACAGACAGAGACAGACAGGTACATTCACAGACAGACAGATACAGACAGGTACAGACAGACAGATACAGTGCACAGACAGACAGATACAGTGCACAGACAGACAGATACAGCCGGATACAGGGCACAGACAGACATATACAGGGCACAGACAGACAGATACAGGGCACAGACAGACAGACATATACAGGGCACAGACAGACAACCGGATACAGGGCACAGACATACAGATATAGCCAGATACAGGGCACAGACAGACAGATACAGCCAGATACATGGCACAGACAGACAGACATACAGCCAGATACAGGGCCCAGACAGATACAGTCAGATACAGTGCACATACATACAGATATAGCCCTATACAGGGCACAGACAGACAGATACAGCCTGATACAGGGCACAGATAGACAGATACAAGGCACAGACAGACAAATACAGCCTGATACAGGGCACAGACAGACAGAAACCGCCAGATACAGGGCACAGACAGACAGATACAGCCAGGCACAGGCAAAAACAGACAGATACAGACAGACAGATACAGATAGGTACAGACACAGACAAACAGTTACAGGTACAGACAGACAGACACAGACAGACAGACACCGGCAGATAGAGGCACAGACAGACAGACACAGACAGATATAGGCACAGACAGACAGACACAGACTGATACAGGCACAGACAGACAGATACAGCCAGGCACAGGCAAAAACAGACAGATACAGACAGACAGATACAGATAGGTACAGACACAGACAAACAGTTACAGGTACAGACAGACAGACACAGACAGACAGACACCGGCAGATAGAGGCACAGACAGACAGACACAGACAGATATAGGCACAGACAGACAGACACAGACTGATACAGGCACAGACAGACACAGACATACAGACACAGACAGACACAGGCACAGACAGACACAGGCACAGACAGACACAGGCACAGACAGATACAGGCACAGACAGACACAGGCACAGACAGTTACATGCACAGACAGTTACAGGCAGACAGACAGACAGACACAGACAGATACAGGAACAGACAGACAGACACAGACAGATAAAGACACGGACGGATACAGGCACAGACAGACAGACACAGCCAGATACAGGCCCAGACAGATAGACACAGCCAGATAGACACAGCCAGATACAGGTACAGACAGACAGACACATCCAGTTACATGGCACAGACAGACAGATAAAGCCAGATACAGGGCACAGACAGACAGATACAGCCAGATACAGGGCAAAGACAGACAGATACAGACAGATACAGACAGATACACGGCACAGACAGACAGATACAGCCAGATACAGGGCACAGACAGACAGACATACAGCCAGATACAGACAGACAGATACAGACAGGTACAGACAGGTACAGACAGACAGACAGATACAGACAGGTATAGACACATACAGAAGATACAGACAGGTACAGACAGATACAGACAGGTACAGACAAAGACAGACAGATATAGGCAGATACAGACAGGTAAGGACACAGACAGATACAGACACAGACAAACAGATACAGACAAGTACATTCACAGACAGACAGATACAGACAGGTACAGACACAGACAGACAGGCACAGGCACAGACACAGACAGACAGATACAGCCAGATACAGGGCACAGCCAGACATACAGCCTGATACAGGGCACAGACATACAGATATAGCCAGATACAGGGCACAGACAGACATATACAGCCAGATACAGGTCACAGACAGACAGATACAGCCAGATACAGGTCACAGACAGACAGATACAGCCAGATACAGGGCACAGACAGCCAGATACAGGGCACAGACAGCCAGATACAGGGCACAGACAGCCATATACAGGGCACAGACATCCAGATACAGGGCATAGACATCCAGATACAGGGCATAGACAGATACAGCCATAAATAGGGCACAGACAGACAGATACAGGGCACAGACATACAGATACAGGGCACAGACAGACATATACAGCCAGATACAGGGCACAGACTGACAGATACAGCCAGACACAGGGCACAGACAGACATACAGCCAGACAGGCCACAGACAGACAGATACAGACAGACACAGGGCACAGACAGACAGATACAGCCAGATACATGGCACAGACAGACAGATACAGCCAGATACATGGCACAGACAGACAGATACAGCCAGATACAGGGCCCAGACAGATACAGTCAGATACAGGGCACAGACAGCCAGATACAGGGCACAGATAGACAGATACAGACAGACACAGCCTGATACAGGGCACAGACAGACAGAAACAGCCAGATACAGGGCACAGACAGATAGAAACAGCCAGATACAGGGCACAGACAGACAGATACAGCCAGGCACAGGCAAAGACAGACAGATACAGGCAGGTACAGACAGACAGATACAGACAGGTAAGGACACACAGACAGATTCAGACAGGTACAGACACAGACAGACAGATACAGACAGACAGATACATACATGTACAGACACAGACAGACATATACAGACAGGTACAGGCACAGACAAACAGTTACAGGTACAGACAGACAGACACAGACAGACAGACAGACACCGGCAGATAGAGGCACAGACAGACACAGACAGATACATGCACAGACAGACACAGACAGATACAGGCACAATCAGACAGACACAGACAGATACAGGCACAGACTCAAATCACTGAGTATGCTCGCATGTGTGCCACTCACTGAGGATGCACGCATGTGTACAACTAACTGTTTCAAGCCAGACCAATGCCATTCTAACAGCCATGATCTCCATGGTCAGACTGCTTGTGGTCACCGCAAAAGCCCCACACTCCTCCTCGATCGTTCAAGATGCTGAGCAGCGCATGAGCTGCAGTGGTCAGTGACCCATAGCTGACTGCTAGCGTCAGGGCCAGCGAACTAGAGCTGCCAAGACTCTTCTACACCTCCACACGGTGATCCTTGATAACAGGCTGCATCAGAGCAGACTGGCTAAGGAGAAGGGATCGAAGAGGGAATGCTAACCCGGTACTAAAAAAATGCCTTCTGAAGTCGGATGTGTTGGACCGAAAGGTGCAAATATCGCAGCCAAGCTGTAAACTACGATACAACGCATTCCGTTATCTGGACTACATTCTGCGACTTAAGCCTTTTCAGGGTTTGGTAGTGGGAGATTGAGAACGAACGAAGAAGAAGTTCTCCCACACCTCTGAGAAGTGAAGGCCCATGCGCTTCCCAAACCCACGGATGATGGATCCATCTGTATAAATAATGACCAGCTGATAAATGATAACATGCAGTATAGTGATATGATATATATAAAAAAATTGCTGAGATATATCTGAATATGATTTCTTTGCTAAAGAAGTTCGGAATGGCTAGAGCAGCTACTTTCAGCTGTTAATGGACATAGTAAAGATCAAAATCTGTTTATAAACATAAACAAAACAAAGATAATGACCACCGACAAAATACAATGTCAGCATAAATTTACAGTGGGTGGTGAGGAAATAGATCAGGTTACACATTTTGAATATCTGGGCTCCTGAATCCACAAAAATGGTGACTGCTCGAAAGAAATCAGAAGAAGACTAGCTATGGCAATGCAGAGACTGAACAGCCTGAAGAAATTATGGCAGGGCACCAACAAAACGATAAAAGTAAAAGTCTTGAGAGCCTGTGTTTTTCCTGTGGCAGCTTATGGCTGTGAAGCATGGACGATTACCAAAACTTCTAGACAAAGAATCGAATCATTCGAGTCAAAATGTTACAGAAAGATCATCAGAATACCCTGGACAGAGAAAAGAACAAATGTAGACATTCGGCAAGAGTTGAGCATAGAGGAGAACTGGTTTATGAATTCCATTTTGGCTAGAAAATGCAAATACTTTGGTCACATCAAGAACGGTCTTGAGAGGACGGTGATGGAAGGTATGGTGCCAGGCAAAAGAGGAAAGGGTAGACCAAGAAGACGATGGCACCAAGATATCCAGGAGTGCCTGAGTATGACAGTGGCGGAAGCTGGTGTTTTGGCAAGGGAACGAGTTTCTTTCAGACAGACTGTGATGGGAGCGAAGTTCTACAAAGGACATGCTTCGTGATGATGATGCTAAAGAATGAGAGGTCAGATTATTACCAAGCGGAGCGGGATTGACAGAACAACGCACAGGAAACGGGGGAAGATGAAAGTGATGACTGCAGCTCTGGGATGGCTATCTGAGACCTCTTTAACAGGGGCAGTCGTCGTGTCAGACTCTTAATCATCACTTCGGAAGGTGCAGAAGGGCTGGTTATGGTATCAGCAGGTGGTAACTGTAAATGCCTCACACCAGCAGGGGCTGGTGTGGATCAACTGTCCTGGTAGTGATGTGGTTCAGGACAACGAAGGAGTTGACATCCTAGCTTCACATGTATCAGCCAAAGTAAACAATTGTATCAGACCCCCAGTACAGTCTGAGTGCGTAACTGTGCCATCAGCATATCTTAGTTCTGGAATCTCCTTTCCTCTGTTTGTGAATGAGTCGAACCTTTCCTCCGGCTGTGAATGGGTCGAAATTCAGTTTTCGTCTATTCTTAGCTTCCGCGTTATATTCTCCACGTAAATTTTGCATATGTATGGGGAGAGGATGCAGTCTTGCTAACACCTTTATGGATCTCAAACCAATCTGAGGTGCTTTCGTTGATTCTGACTGTGGCTTGTTGGCCACTGTAAAGTGGTTCTGTTAGAGCTATCAAATGTGTTGCTAATCTCATGTCTTTCATTATTTGCCATAGTTGATGTTGTCAGCATTGTATTTTCTGCATGTTTCAAAGATGTTCCTCAAATTGAAGACGTGATTTCTTGTGCCACTGTCTTGTTTGAATTCTGCCAACGTTTCATGTATTTCATATTCCACGTTCTTCTTCTTCTTCGTATAAGTCAGACAGTAACCATTATTGTTTCGAAAAAAGCGGCGGTCATCCTGAGGCTGTCGCCACTGCCATAGAGCTTGTCTTGCAGTTCCACTGGTGATGGCCACATCTGCTCTCTCTGATCCTCGTATGTCGGGCAGTTCTGCAGCAGATGTTCAGCGGTCATTTTACCGGTACCGCACGGGCATTCGTCGGTACCACCTATCTTCAATTTGTTGAATAGGTGGTACCTCAGTCTATTGTGGCCAGTGCGAAGTCTGAAGACAACGACCTGCTCTCTTCTGTTCAACTGGTAAAAGGCATCGTTTTTGGTGTAACCAGTATGTTCGGTTTCCCATTTGGTCATGTATCTGGCTTTGATAAGCCGTTTTGACTCTTCGTACGTCATACTAGTATCTGTTTGTGGTAGTCTTGCACCTTCTTTTGCATTATATATATTCCACGTTCATTTGTATTCTCTTCAAAATGACACGTAATAAAAGAAGAGAAAAGGACGGTCTACGTTCTCACCGACATGAGCCAAATACAAACGATTGGAGAAAAGTTGATGCAACCGAAATGTGGGTAAAGAAAAATGGGACATCCCCTGTAAAAACAAAAACATACTTAAGAAAATCTTGGAGAAGTTCAAAGAGAATTGATGAACTAAATCAGGGGCCCACCTTTGAGATAGTTTGGTCATATAAAAAGACATTGCTGAAATCACCACTGGAAGGAAAGGTGCAATGCAAACTTGTTTGCAGTAAACTATGTAAACAGAGACATCACAAAACCTTTCTCGTAATATATAAATGTTACGTTACGAAAAATAGCGTTCTAAGGACCTTCAGGTTATGCATACTGTTATTAATACTCGTCACTACTTTATGGCCCATAAATGTGAACACTAAATAACAAGTTGAAAAAGAGAACTGTATGTTTGAAATGATAGAAAATAGAAGATTGAGTCGCATTTCTTGGAAAGAGAAGGAAACAAATATGGGGGTATTAAAGACGTTAGGCGTCAACGAATTAACGATAGAAATCAGGATTAGACAGTTACCTCATTTGGGCCGTATACCACGACATACCTCCTTGATGAAGGCCATAGTAGAGGGTTACCTTCCTGCTGAAGGCCCTAATACAGGGTTACCTCCTTGCTGAAGATTATACTAGAGGGCTACCTTCTTGCTGAAGGCCATACTAGCTGGTTACCTCCTTGCTGAAGGCCATACTAGCTGGTTATCTCCTTGCTGAAGGCCATACTAGCTGGTTACCTCCTTGCTGAAGACCGTAATAGAGGGTTACCTCCTTGCTGAAGGCCCTAATAGAAGGTTACCTCCTTGCTGAAGGCCACACTAGATGGTTACCTTCTTGCTGAAGACCATACTAGAGGGTTTGGGTGGATAGCACACGTTGAAGAAGCAGAACACGTCATAAGTGGGTGGCTAACATCAGATGGCCTGGAAAAAGCCTGCTAGATTGCAAAATTACGGCAAGGGATAGAATACACTGGAGATCATTTGCAGCCGACCTTGGATGCGGAGATGGTACATGAACTGAACCAGAGGTGGATAAAGTCATCAGTACATCCTATTACTCTGAAGAAACCAAATTGCATTATAAGATTCAACAATTTTTCTTATTAAGTGTTTAAGAAATATTGTACACAATAAATACATCAGTTACTAGTTAATTCTTCATATCATAAATCAAGATCCCGTAATTATTTTCTGTAAACGTCTATTGCAGCTTTTATATCCATTACGAGTGTCGTGGAAATATTGTATGTGGCTAAAACAAAAAGGCTGCTTGAGGCTAAAATCGGTGGGTATACATGCTAGGTTTTTTATTATTCCACCAATTAAGGAAAGCGAACCTACGCATTATGGAAATTGAGCCCGTGGACTTTAAAACTTTAAAATTCAAAATAGTATTCAATCGCTAGAACACTTTCTCTTATTATATAAATAACCTGAAAGCAGTTAACAACTCTTTGTTTACGGAGTTAGATGTGGCGTTTGATCAAGGAACAAATAAAAGTGAGCAGAATTTCGACGAGTGAAATCAAGAGTTTGAGGAAAGTCATTGGGGGATACCATGAAAGGGATAATGCGATACCGATATCCGGTTCTACGTCTTGCGCCGAATATATTTCCAGGCACAAAATTCGATGGTTTGGTCATCATATGAGAATACATCCTCATCAACTTCAACTGATAGCTTACATCGCTGGTAGAACTGGCTAGAGGCTTACATCGCTGGTATAACTGGCTAGAGGCTTACATCGCTGGTAGAACTGGCTAGAGGCTTACATCGCTGGTAGAACTGGCTAGAGGCTTACATCGCTGGTAGAACTGGCTAGAGGCTTACATCGCTGGTAGAACTGGCTAGAGGCTTACATCGCTGGTAGAACTGGCTAGAGGACAAAAGGTGGCCACGAGGTAGGTGGATAGATGCCATTAGATGATTTGTGCAGCGACACAGACTTACATTGACCAACGCAACGCACTTGGCGGAGGACAGACGACTTGAGCTCCTCACGCCGCTTTACGGCGTAAGTGGAAAGAAAACTAACTAGCAAACATATAAGTAAAATTGAAAATGAAGACACGCAATGCTTAGTAATAACAGTAGGGTTACTAGCAGAGATCAGAGTATGAAGGGAAGTAATCAAACAATAAGATGGGACAACAACAGGCATGTACAACATAGACAGTGAATAAAATGTTGGGATTTTTGACAAGAATGATCTTCAACTTACCCGTCGTTCAATGCTATAAGGACATATTGAGTGGATGAAGAGAGAGAGAGAGAGAGAGAGATGGAGGGAAGGAGAGAGAAAGAGAAGAGAGAGAGAGAGAGAGAGAGAGATAGAAATAAAGTGAAAGGGAGAAAGTTAGAGAAAGTGAAATATAGAGAGAAAGATACGTAGAGAAATAGAGAGAGTAAAAGAAAGACAGAATAAGAGAAAAAGAGAAAGAGAAGGAGGAAAAGAAAGGCAGAGGAAAAGGGAGAAAAGGGAAGAAGGAGAGCGACAGAAAGAGACAAGCAAAGTGAGGGAAGAGAGAGAGACAGATGGAATGAGATAAAGACCCAGAGAGAAAAAGACTAAAGAAAAAGCATACAGAGATTCACAGAAACAGGACCAAATAAAGATAAAGAGAAGCGAAGAAACAAAGAAAGACGACGTCTTGTTTCGACAAACATAAGATGGAAGAGTTGTCAGAGTCCGGTGCAACATACTGACTAAGATCCCCACGTGACGTCCTCGGATCATGATCCTGATATTAACTCTATTAACAGCCAAACAGCTCAGAAGAACAGATACTCAAAGATACTTTACCGAACAGATGGTCCATGGAAAACACAGGGAGGGAGGTCTCCAGACAATTGACAAGTCCAAATCTAAAATAACAGCATCGGTCAGCTCACAATGAAGAATCAGAGCACAACTTTTCCCCTTAGAGTATAACACATCCCACTTAACATAACTTAACCTAACGTCTTTATACTGGTTTAGAAGACTGCAGAGTCTGTATACAACCAGTTTCATTTACATTAACTTGCTCTAAAAGCTATTCGCATCCAATTTATTCTTAAATGCATTAATTGTCCCTGCCCCCACTACCTCCTGTCGCAATGCATTCCAAGCATTCACCACTCTCTGACTAAAAAAATATTTCCTAATATCTAATCTGGATCTTATCAAGTATCTGAATTGAATTAAACCACAGCACACTCCTGAGTGCCAGCTGTATACAGACCAATACGAAATCGTTGATAGTCTTCTATGTGAGAGCTGGACGCTTAACGATGTTAGCATAACGCATTTTCATAGCAGACCAGGTCGGTAAGTGGAGCGCTTTGTACCACATTAACAAGGACTAACACGTGCAGTTGTCACTACATGGCACTGGGGCAAAGGATGAGAGCCCGGTTTGCTGCTGGATCCTTCACAAAAACAACAACACAGTCGTCGACCAACGACAATGTAATGTCCGTAGTGGTGAGCTTACTGAGGAATGGCTCTTTGCACTACAGCCAGGATGATCATGGCCAAACTGCTCAAATACGAGACACTGTAACCCTCTACAAAATATATGAGACATTAGCACGAGCAGCTGTAGAAGCAGAAGCGACTGCAACCACCATACCACCAACAACAGTAGCAACAACCTGACAACCACTACCAACAATAATAACAGCAGCAATAACAAAAACGACAGCGCCAGCCCCCCCCCCCACCCACCCCCTCCCCATCACCAACAAAGACAACAGCACGCCCTACCCCCGACAACAACAACCCCCACCAATAACAACCCCACCCCCACCAACAACAACAACAACAGCTACAGCATCTCCCCCACCACCAATAACAACAGCGAAAGCAACAAAGACCGCTGCTCCACTATCTGAGACCTCCACTATCTGAGACAGCAAAGACCGCTGCTCCACTATCTGAGACAGCAAAGACCGCTGCTCCACTATCTGAGACAGCAAAGACCGCTGCTCCACTATCTGAGACCTCCACTATCTGAGACAGCAAAGACCGCTGCTCCACTATCTGAGACAGCAAAGACCGCTGCTCCACTATCTGAGACAGCAAAGACCGCTGCTCCACTATCTGAGACCTCCACTATCTGAGACCTCCACTATCTGAGACAGCAAAAACCGCTGCTCCATTATCTGAGACATCAACGTTATAATGACAAGCCGTTTTTCTCCTATACCGGTAGGCACCATCGATACCACGCTAATCAATATGGAGACCCTGAAAGCAGCCAGGTAAATGCCCATCCCTTCCAGAGCATTGATTAGAACCATTGTCATCTCGTTGTGATACAGACTCCAGACACACTTGTCACAGCACTGATTGCTGCTACCTCGGTAGTACACATCAATCATTCAAACCGCGGCAATCTTCTTGATTCATGGCTAATTGGCAACATTTCGTCAGGACACACAATTTTGTGATACGCTTTCTGTTTATCTCTCCATCATTGGTTCTCCATTCTGTCTTGTCAGACGAAAGTGATCGTGCTTTGAAAAAAAAGGTGTGCATCTACAGTCCATGACGGTAACTTCTTCTTCTTCTTCGTACGCAGTCAGACAGTAACCATTATTTTTTCGAAAAAAGCGGCGGTCATCCTGAGGCTCTCGCCACTGCCATAGAGCTTGTCTTGCAGTTCCACTGGTAATGGCCACATCTGCTCTCTCTGATCCTCGTATGTCGGGCAGTTCTGCAGCAGATGTTCAGCGGTCATTTTACCAGTACCGCACGGGCATTCGTCGGTACCACCTATCTTCAATTTGTTGAATAGGTGGTACCTCAGTCTGTTGTGGCCAGTGCGAAGTCTTAAGACAACGACCTGCTCTCTTCGGTTCAACTGGTAATAGGCATCGTTTTTGGTGTAACCAGTATGTTCGGTTTCCCATTTGTTCATGTATCTGACTACGGCGAGAGCATCTGTCAGCAGGACTATATGGCTCTCATTTTCACTGTGTGTCACCATTTCTTCCACTGCCGCCCTCAGTGCCTCTGCCTCCGCTCTGAAATTGCTTGTGTACTTACCAGTAGCGAGTGACAGTGTTATTTGTCTGCCATTTGGTAGGTTCAGGAATGCTCCTGCCCCTCCGTTCTGTGTAGTGTTTGTTACAGAACCGTCGGTGTATGCATGGGTCCAGTCCATGCTTGGGTAGCTTTTCGTTATGAAGCTTAGGGTAGTATCTCTTTCTTTTTCAGTCTGGCAGTTTTTGTTTGCAATACCTGGTATATTTTCTACCACTTCTGGAAATATATCCTGCCTCCAGGTAGGTTTTCGTACAGTAGTGATGGGTTTTGGTGTTGTTAGTGCGTTTATGGGATCTTCGTGCATCTTTGCTTTGGCTATTTCTGCAAAGTTTCTCCGCTTTAGTTTCCCATTTCCCAAATTGTTTAGTCTCTGGTGCATTGGATGGTCAGTCAGTCTTCGGAGTTTCTCTCACTGCAGCTGGGCTCTGCAGTCTCTTCTATCGGTCATGGATTGCAGTTTTGTAATCTTTTCAAGTTCTACAATTGGCGTTGACTTCATGCCACCTGTTATAATTCTCATGGCTTGGTTTTGAAGTTTGTTAACTTTATCGAAGTTCGCCTTCGCTGCTGTTGTCCATGCCGCAATGCCATACTCGAGAACTGGTCTCACTCTTCCAGTATACAGTTTCTTTAGTATGCCTTCGTCTGCTCCCCAGCTTGTGCCAGCAAGTTTCCTCATGATTGCCAATCTTTATCTGGCTTTCATATGGTTTCTCACAATCTGACTTTTCCATGTCATGCGCCGATCAAATGTGACTCCCAGATAGGTTGGGTTGTCGTTTGGCTGCAGGAATTTGCCATTTAGACTTAATTTGGTACTTTGGAGTTTTAATGAAAGCGATAATATTGTGCATGTGGTTTTCTCCTCGTTTATTTTGACCAGCCATGAGTTCGCCCACTCTTCCAGCGATGTTAGGGCCGTCTGCATCCGATTTCTTGCTATGGTGAGATTCTTTTCAGAGGTCCACATAGCCAGATCGTCTGCAAACATTGAGCTATCTACTCTTCTTGGTATATTCTCTGTAATATCGTTTATATATACCAGGAAGAGTGTGGGTGACAATACTCCCCCTTGGGGTACTCCCTGCTCGAGTGTCACCTTTTTGCTCATCTGCCCTTGTACTTGGACTCTGGCCGTTCTTTGTTTGAGGTAGTGGTTGATCCACTTGTACATCTTCCCACCGACATCACTTCTTCTTAGCCTGACTCTAAGTCCATCCTTCCAGACTTTGTCAAATGCATTTTCCAGATCCACCCAAACAGCTACTGTGTGTTTCTGTGCCTGGTAGGCATCTTCTATCTCCTGGGCTATGAGGATGACCTGGTTCTCAGTGGATCTGTGCTGTCTGAAGCCGGTTTGCTGTGGAATTAGTATTCGTTTTTCTTCCAGATGCCACATCAGTCTGGTGTTTATTATCCGTTCCATCAGCTTGCCGACACAGCTCAGTAGGCTGATGGGCCTGTATCCATTTGGATCTGTTTTATCCTTTCCTGTTTTTGGTACTGGTACCAGTGTTGCGTCTTTCCATGCCTGGGGTACAATACCCCTTTTCCAGCTTTGGTTCAGGACTGATAGTAATTTCCTCTTCGCTGTTTGGCCCAGCCCCATCAGCATTTCGTTTGTGATCCCGTCTTTTCCGGGAGATTTCCTTTTCTTTAGTGTTCTCATAGCCTCTTCCATTTAGCGCATTGTTAGTTTGGCCATCATGTGCTCTTCAGGAGCCGTATTTATGTTTTCGTGTCCCTTTAGCTCTTCGCTAATGTCTGTATGCTTATCTGCAGGGACCTCGATGTGGTTTGCTCTGGCATAGTGATCGACAAAGGCGTTAGCGGCTTTCTTACCTGTGATCAAGTTCTCGCCCTGCTTGATAGTAATTTGTTTATTTGACGGGGTTTCGTCGTTCATGGCTCTGACTAGCTTCCATAGCTTGTTCCCGTCTTTGTCCAGGTTTAGACTTTCCGTTTTATTTTTCCAGCTTTCTCTTGCTATTTGCCTGAGAGTGTGTTTGTACTTCGCCGCGGCGGCTTTGAGGGCGATGTTTGCCTCCATGGATTTTTCTCGCTCTGCCATGTTCCTAGCATTTGTTACTGCATCTTCCACTTTCTGCAACTCATCATTCCAGTAGGGCTTATAGTTTTTCCTAGCTCCTCTTGGGATGGTTTCAGTGGCGGCTTGCATTATTGCCTTGCTTAGGCTCTCTACCATGGGCTTCATTTTTGAGTGTCGTGTGTTGATGGTTTCGCACAGCCCATCTGTCAGGATTGCAAATATGTCCCAGTCGGCTCGTTTGTAATTCCAACGTGGGAGCGGTTTTGTTTCCTGTGGGCCTACTTCCATGTCAATGGTTAGTCTGATCGGCCTGTGGTCGCTACCTGCCAGTTGGTTTAGCACCTGGCCGTCTATTTTATGGTGTATGTCCTGTGTGGAGAAGGCCAAATCTGGAGTCGAGGTGGTATGCCATGTTCTTGAATAGAAGCTAGGGCTATCCTCCGGCCTATTGATTAGGGAGAGATTTGCATCTATCTCCCAATCTTCCACTTCGTCACCTCTGCTGTCTGTGTCAGAGTATCCCCATCTCTCCGAGTGGCTGTTGAAATCCCCAACTACTATGCAGTTGGAGTCTCTGACCTCCATACTCGAGAGCGATATGTCTCTATTTGGTGGTCCGTACAGATTGAAAATGCGGAGCTTCGTCTCTTGGGCCATTATGTCAACTCCTACAATTTCTGCTTGTCCGGTGTGATTGACAGATACCGCGCTACTCGGTATGCAGTTTCTGGTCAGTATCAGGACCCCTCCTTTGTGGCCTTCTCTATCTAGACGGAAGGTCTGGTATCCTCTGATTGAGAATTTATGGTTATTGTTGAGGTGCGTTTCCTGGATACATGCCACGTCAATCTTACCTTCATGCAGGTGGTGTGTTAGGGAAAGTCTTTTGTTAATGACTCCCTCCGCATTCCACTGTAGTATTTTGAGGGTCTTGAGGTTTTGGCCAATAGAAGTTGCCCCATAGCCATGTGCCTTGACTCCACGACACATGGGTGGGTGACCACCAGTAGTCAAGGGTGGGCCCCTTCGAGGCGTGAGGCCCGGCACTATCGCTGCCTGGCGGGACTCCGCAGGATGAGCGCCATGCGTTTTTCTGATAGGTTGTACTGCCATCATACTGCGATTTACGTTGCACTGTTTTGTTAGGCTTGCGGCCCCGTGCATCCGATTTCAACAGGCGTTTCTGTAGGGATGCCCTCCTTAGCCTTTGGCTGTCCCCAGCCTATCTGCAAGGCAGCAGTTGTTTATGATCAGAGTTGTCTCTCTTATGGTAGTTGTCTTACTAGACTATCGAGTCTTCACTACTCGTGTCTATAGGGTGCAATGATGATATGTGAGATGATATATGAGATGGACTGGTTTACCCGGAAGAGAGGCAGTCCAGTGTGTCTGTATCCCAGGATCGTCACGTCCTGCCAGAAACGTAGCATTTGCATGTGAGTGGGGTATCTCTTTTTCCTTTTATTTTCTTGGCTTCTATGCAGGGATGGTACGCCTAGCATTCCCCGCCACCTGGGGTGTTGACACAGTGGGGCAGGTGTGCAATGTCCGCTGGTCTGCATTGCTTCTGCGTCCAGCATGATAGTTATATGGCTGATAGCGTACAGAGGTAGATATCGTAGCCGGTGTGCATTTAGCCAGAGAATAAGCCTGGTAATGTCACAGAAATGTTGTTCGCCTGGTGTGCGGACAACTCTCATGGTCAGTGGTTGAGTCTTGACAGTTCACAGTGAGGTGGCTGCTCTACTGTTTTCGACACCCCGACCAGGTACTAAGTCTTTGGTTGGTGGTTTCGCACCCAATCGCCGTATAAGGTGAGTATCAGCAGTTGTCCGCCCGCTTTGATTGGCGGACGGCAAGGACCTCTTACTGTGGCTCTACCTGATAGGGCTGGGGCGCAAGCCCCAGGTCCCGAGCATGTAGGAGCCTCCCATTGCAGTGGTGCTGAGATTTTGGGCGGGATTGCGGCTTACAAGGGTTCGGCCGTAATCCCCGACATGGTAGCCTCGCGCCCTTGGCTTATCAGCCTGGTACGTGAACCAAAGTGTCTGCGGCTCCTCTCGATTTGAGCTGGTTTTCCGTAGCAACGCCCTGTCATTTGTAGGGTAAAACTGACCTGTCTTCAGATGATCTATTTCCAGCACCCGTTCACTATTTGGTCAGACGAATTTATTGAGGGCTTTTGTTTGTCAATGACCAGGTATTTGAAATCTGCGGTTTCTGCGGAGTTAAACACGATTTCCGTAGCGTTCTTTCATTTGAGTGTTTGAGAGCTGACTTGTCATCCGTGAGTCTAATACCAGCGTACGTTCATTATTAGACCCAAACGGCAGTGCCCTCGATTTGTCAGTTGTTCTACAGTATTGCGTGTTCAGTCAAGTTAAGCCGCAGGTTCCACACCTGGTGGTGCCCTTCCGTCAATTCCCTTAGCGAGACAATCAAGTTTCTTAGGGGGTAGCCCCAGATTTTCGAGGGTCTAATTCCAGCACATGTTCTCTATTAGACCCCACGAAAGTGTACTTTTTGATAGTCATTCTGCAGTATTGGCGTGTTAAGTTAATTTAAGCCTCAGGCTCCACTCCTGATAGTGCTCTACCATCAGTTCCTTTTTCAGAACACTGGATGCAGACCAAACCGGGCCACAGGGGGCATAGCCCCAGATTTCTGAGGGTCTAAATCCAGCACCAGTTCCATATTAGACCCCAGAAGAGTGGTCTCGGCATGTCAATCATTTCAGTGTTGGTCGTGTTGAGTCAAATTAAGCCGCAGGCTCCACTCCTGGTGGTGCCCTTCCGTCAATTCCTTTTAAGTTTCAGCTTTGCAACCATACTTCCCCCGGAACCCAAACACTTTGGTTTCCCGGAAGCTGCCCGCAGAGTCATCGAAGCAACTCCTGCGGATCGCTAGTCGGCATCGTTTATGGTCAGAACTACGACGGTATCTGATCGTCTTCGCGCCTCTGACTTTCGTTCTTGATTAATGAAAACATTCTTGACAAATGCTTTCGCAGTAGCTCGTCTTTCGGCGATCCAAGAATTTCACCTCTAACGCCGCAATACGAATGCCCCCGTTTGTCCCTGTTAATCATTACCTCCAGTTCTGAAAACCAACAAAATAGAACCGAGGTCCTATTCCATTATTCCATGCACCATTATTCAGGCAGCCGAGGCCTGCTTTGAACACTAATTGTTTCAAAGTAAACGCGCCGGCCACCCAGGACGCTCAGCGAAGAGCACCCGTGGGAGAGAGCCGGCAGACGGTAGGGCAGGAGACAACGGGCAGTGAACCGGCGCGAGCCGGACCGCCCGCCTGCGCCTGAGATCCAACTACGAGCTTTTTAACTGCAACAACTTTAATATACGCTATTGGAGCTGGAATTACCGCGGCTGCTGGCACCAGACTTGCCCTCCAATAGATCCTCGTTAAAGGGTTTAAAGTGTACTCATTCCAATTACGGAGCCTCGAAAGAGTCCCGTATTGTTATTTTTCGTCACTACCTCCCCGTGCCGGGAGTGGGTAAGTTGCGCGCCTGCTGCCTTCCTTGGATGTGGTAGCCGTTTCTCATGCTCCCTCTCCGGAATCGAACCCTGATTCCCCGTTACCCGTTACAAACATGGTAGGCATGTCACGTACCATCGACATTTGATAGGGCAGACATTTAAAAGATGCGTCGCCGGCACATGAAGCCATGCGATCAGCACAAAGTTATCCAGAGTCACCAGTGGGGACGCCGCAACCCCGCGAGGGGAAACGACGATTGGTTTTGAACTAATAAAAGCGCTCTTTCCGCGAGGGTCGGAGCTTGGTAAGCATGTATTAGCTCTAGAATTGCCACAGTTATCCAAGTAGGATCGTGTCATCTAAGGAACCTCGACTGATTTAATGAGCCATTCGCGGTTTCACCGTGAGACAGTGTGAACTTAGACATGCATGGCTTAATCTTTGAGACAAGCATATGACTACTGGCAGGATCAACCAGATATCTGTCGGAGACGTACGTACAGCACACACCGGTCGGCGGAGAAAGGGTGTGTAAAAAGCCTCGCTGGGACGACGGCCGCAGGGACCGACTGACGGGACGGACGGACGGTTTGTTCCACCCGTCCCTCACTCCGTCGACCTAGGACCGCCTGACAGGGGCCTCCCACACGCACCAGACGACCGACCGACCGGGCTCGCCCGAGGAGGGATGGCAGCGCTCTGTGCAGAACGGATCCCAACGACCTCGGCGATGAATTTCACTGGGACTAGAGACAATTTGGCCTGACGGCCTGCCCTTCTCCGTAGGGAGAACGCAGGGCCTCGAGGCAACGATTCCTGCTTTCCATTTGCCGGTCACAAGCTTTTTGCGAGAGTCGGACCACCAGCGAGACGTACTGTCGAGCTCTGCTATAAGCCTTAGATAAATCACCACGGACGGACCACGTTTCCTGATACGGACCAGACCAGCGCACCTCGGTGGAGGAGCGACTACAACAAACCGCACCCAATTCGCTCTACGGGGAAAGGCAGGCGAGCGTTTTCCGCAAGCCCGCGCTATCGCTCCGCCTGGCGGGACTGAGATCGCTTTACGAACACTGGTTGAAATTGAGTCGCTGCGGCGAGAGAACTACCCCAGATCATGACGGTAACGAATGTGACTCGTAAGACAAATCCGGGCAGAGAAGCGTCGTTCACAGCGTATGCAAGGAAAGTCAGGACCGTTTGTGGAATCGCATGGTGTGGCCTGTCTTTTAAAACGCTGAGTTTTAAGCCTATCATCAATCATTAACTCCGTTGTCTGTATTCCATGCTTAATCCTGCCGCTCCATTAACACGATCCATAGCATCCTGATCCATGATTCCAACTCGAGCCCGCATCATTCATATCCCGCTTGCATACATCCTTGTAACGAAATAGTGGCCTACCACGAGACCTTTTCTCCAATTGTAATTCCCCATATAGAAGATATTTTGGTTTGCTGCCATCATCTATCCTCCGAATGTATCCCAGCCATCGGAGTCTTCGAAGACTAAGCATAGAAACGATTGTGACGGTGTCTGTTCTCTCAAACACCTCTGCGTTGGTGATCTTGTCTTCATTTTATCTCTAGGTGTAATTATTTCATCTTAATTTTCTATCATATTATGTGCACTAAAACTGTATTCCCGGTGTTCATTCTGGCTCATAATGTCCCCTATACTTGGTAGCCATATGCCGTCTAAACTCGTATAGTTTGCCTTGAAAGTGCCATGCCGGACCACGGTTCTCTCTCCATTTCATTGCTGGACGTCCGTGGCGGCGAATATAGGAGTGGGGCCACCATGACGTTGCTTTACGTGTCCATCTATTGTCAGGCAAGCGTACCACGTGGTCTGCTCACCTGCACTTTCTTTGGTAACGTTGCTTAGCAACGCCGTATCTACGACATGATTGAAGCAGACTTGACTTCTAATGGCTGTTGCGGATGTAGTCCCGCAGTGAGACTGGCAGTGAGACTTACATGGGGTGGCACCATGTCAATGTTTCGTAGATTCCACATCTCACAGCCATATACCCCATAGTATCACATTATCTTTGTAAATTTGTGGTCGTATCCCTTTTTTCCTACCCAACCTTGTCTGAATATGTTGAGCGGATCCTTACTCGTATGTCCAATTCAGCCCAATTTTCTTAGTTGTATACTCTATTGGCTGTTTCTGGCTCCTTTTCATAGGCCATCATTCATCATCATGTCTAAGAGGATGGCGTGGACTAGTGGATAAGTGACACGGATCACAACCCGAAGGTGCTGGGTTCACTCCCATCACAGCACTGGCCGTTACCCTGGGGACGCAAACCCTTAGAAGCTGCAGGACGAAACAGACCCTTACATAAAATGCATGCTAAAGTCCAATGCACTATGCCGACAGGCGCAAAATAAAGGCATTGGGGAATACATTAAGACGAATGCAAAAAAAAAACATTACCATGTCCTGCCACTTAATGTCCAATATCCTGTGTAGGCATCTGTTAACGAAGGATTGGAGCCTTGTTCGTAGGGCCTTGGTCGTTCTCCAGGCTTCCGCTCTACAAAGCAGCATCGACTTGACACTGATGTTCAAATGTTCTAATTCTGGCGTGAATCTTGATTTCTCTGGATCTCTATATGTTGTTCAGTGTCAGCATTGCCACTCTTGTCTTTATAATTCTGGTCCTTATACGTGCATTTGCACCTCCTGATGTGTCAATTGTGCTGTCAAAAAAGGTAAAGGTATTCAACTCTTCTAACGGCTTTCACTGTAGCATGATTCGTCAGGCCAGGCCATGTCATCCTGTAACCGATGAGGTCGTTGGTGCACACATGACATCCTCACAATCCCACGCCACCCTTCTATGTCAGAGGCCGCTGCCTGTGCCTTTTTTTGGGCCGGCCTCTTCGTCGTCTGCCTTGTACCTTTCCGTGGAGGATCGTATTTGCAAGAACATTTATCGTGTCATCAATGAAACCTTTATGGAAAGATAAATGCTTCGCACTCAAAACCAAGATACCTGATGCACACGCTGATCATCTGTATATACCTACACGCATGTGAAACATGGACGATCAATGCGGAAATGGAGCGAAACATCCAGGTGATGGAGATGAGAAGCTTCAGATGGATCCTTGGAATAGCCTACAGGGATCGTGTCACAAACGTGAATATACGAAACAATCAAAGTCTATTGGACCTTTTCAAGACCTCGTATCAGTAGTAAAGACACGCAAGCTTCAATGGTACGGGCATGTACTGCGATCGAGTGGGCTACCAAACAAAGTACTCAGACACAGTCTCCGGAAAGAGAAAAGGCGGCCGCTCCAAGAACCGCTGGACAGACGATATTCGGAAGTGGACTTGAAAGTCCCTGGAGGACACAGTAATGATGGCGCTGGACAGACAACAATGGCATGAATTTATTCACGAGGCAGTGGCATGAGGCGATGCCAAAACGACCTCAAGCAGACCAACGACGAATCACACACCACCCGGGAGAGGATTAGGCGCACCCCGGCTAGGAAAATGCCTAAGACACACACACAAGTGGAGGGATGCCCCCTACGACCTTTCGGAGGTTTTACAAGAAAGACGAGACGAATGATGAAGAGAGAATTAATGACCGAAATCAAGGTTAGACAGTAAAGCTACTTTGCTCATATAACAAAACGTTGTTGAAGGCCATATGCTAGAGGATAGGGCGGAAGGCAGTAGTCCAAGAGGCAGACACAGTTGTCAGTGAGTGGATAACATCAGGGGATGAACTGGAAAAAGCCTGTCAGGTTTTAGCATTATGGAAGAGTAGAGTATACTGGAGATCCATTGAAGCCGATCTTCGATGCAGAGGGTACTTGAAATCTTCGGCGATAATCCCGAAAAGAACTATGTGTCACAGTTTACATCACGGCTCCGATATATGCGTCTTTCGGCCGAACATATTCCGGTTTCCGTTCAAGTGCTTGTTTTACCTGCCTTTCCACTGCGAATCATATTCTCTTAGTCAGAATACATCAGTGCAGCGCGTTTACAGGACCGCCGCTTGCAAGGGGATTTCGGTCTTGATCAGCTCTGATTAGCTGTCCCTGGAGCAAGCAGCCAGTTATGGTGTGCTGGTTTCTTTCAGCTCCTTCAGTGTGTTGCATCTTAGGCAATTTTTGTTTATATCAGTTCATGTAAGCTATGAAAATTGAAGTTAACATCCTGACCTGAGACCGTGTACAGAGATGGAAGGTATCACGTGACTGACTAAGCTTGTACACAGATGGAAGGTATCTAGACTGACACACTAAGCTTGTACACAGATGGAAGGTATCAAATGATTCACTCTAAGCTTGTACAGTAATTGAAGGTATCTAGACCGACACTATAAACCTGTACAGCAATTGAAGGTATCTAGACCGACCTCTAAATTTCTACAGCGATGAAAGGTATCCAGGTGCCTCACTCTACGTTTGTACTGAAATGGAAGGTGTCCAGTACCTCCCTCTAAACTTGTACCGAGATGGAAGGTATCCAGACCGACACTCTAAATTAGTACAGCGATGGAAGGTATCCAGACCGACACTCTAAACGTGTACAGCGATGGACGGTATCCAGACCGACACTCTAAACAAACTAACAAAAAACAATAATTAAAATCAAGGCGTTACTGTGTTGGTACTGTAGATTGAAATAAAGCGTACAACAACGTTTTCAAGTTTAGTGCAAATACGGCACAAGGGAAACAAGAACGGAACTTTCGTTACAAAGGTCTTTCTCGGGAACAACATACAAAACAAATTTGAGCTAACACACAATGGAAGAAGAGACGAATACCTCAAAAAGAGATGTAAACACATAAACAAGCATGAGAAGGTACTTAGCTGGGTACATCATGCAGACATGTCAAAATAGAATACATGTACATTCATTAGCTGGGAAGCAAAAGAGGATTGGCCAGGGAAAGATACGAAATGATAAAATAGAGAAATGCCGGATAAACGTTTAGCGGACAGGAGAAATGATAGCTGAAGGTGATATGTGCACATATGTAACATAACTAGGAAAACAAAAATAAAATTGTCCAGCGTACGGGGTTTGTATTATTTGGCTCATTTGACAGTTTCTCCTTTTCTTCGACGATATCGTTAGGATGTTAAAGGTCGTGGGAAGTTGATGCTTTCTCCATGAGGCATTGCTAGTGATACTTCTGTGGTGTTATTATAAGGTTGATGTAGCTATAGTGGAGTAAAGACACTTATCAAACGATTCATAAGAACGGAATGGAGAGGTCAGCACAAATAATACAGGACAGAAAATGACTGCATACACAAACTTGACAGAGATGGGCAGACAAAGATCTTCAGAGCAAGAACGGGACATTGAAGACTTTTAAGGACAACCTCAACAGAATTGAGTCAGAGAGACTGCAATCGTGGAGCAGCCAACAAACACCAGAATATATCATGTACGACTGTGATTTTTATTCAGACGAAAGAAGGTAGTTTGGCCCAGGGAGCAACTATGCTCGAAAAGATATGATTGACCGGCGAAGACCTGAAACAGTCTCCTTTGTGAACCTCACCGGGTTAGAAGCACATCATCAGTTGATAGATGACGAAAAAAGAATTGAATGTAAGGTAATGGTAGTCGCATAGAAGAACATGCTGTCAGTGATGAGGTGTTATACTTCGTTGTACTAAGCTACACTTGTTTGTGATGTGTAGCAAGTATATCCATCGCTTTGTTCTCGTCCCCAACCGTAGGTTAGATACCCAAAAACTACTGGGTTGACTGGAGCGTTCTGGTCAATAATCCATTAACTCGTTAGCGTCGTAGGAGTGCCGTCGTAAAAACAGCACACAAAGCTCTCACTTGTTCTGTATCCTCACCCCTGCGAACGAGTGCAGACAGATCATGCCTTGACCATGCCTTGACAATTCCTTTTTATCAACCCTTGACTTTCTTTGTAACGTTTTTATACTGGTTCAGAAAACTCTGCAGTCTGTATACAAACAGTTTCATTTACATTACCTTGCTCTAAAAGCTATGTGCATCCAACTTTGGCCTCATAAACCTTCAAGCAGCTAACAAACATTTGGAAATCGAAATCATTGAGCTTATTTGGTTTCGTTTTCCTTCCACTGATTCCATGTAGCGTTTTGGGGATCTGCAGGACACACAATTTGCTCTTTAGCAATACTTCATGTAGGGGCTGTGTCATAGTGCAATATGCGCATGCGCAATATAGCATACAACACATGGCCGCTCTACTGATGACTTGCACCGTGGAAAAACAACGAGGCGTTATTCTTTTTTGTTTTTTGTGTGGTCAAAGTCTGTGAAACCTTCTGAAAACTATGAAGGTATAGTTTGGAGACAGATGTTTAGACAAAGGGGAGTATGAATGGGTATACATATTTCAAAACGGAAAACAAGACGTCATTGATGAATCGTGGCGTTGGGGACCATCAAGCGTGGCAAATGACACGGTGAAACACCACATCGACCAGCTAGTCCGTGGGAACATTCGAGTCACCACTGATTTCAACAGCCGTAGATTGCAACATGAATGATGCGCTGGGCACAGAATTGCCCATGATTACCTTGATTATAGTGAAGTGTGTAGCAGATGGGTCCTCAAGTAATTGACAACGAAGTAATGATTAAAAGCCATACCAAAATACCTATCTCTAAAGAGCATCCACATGATAGTGACCAGGTGGACACAGTGCGATTCGTGGCACAGGGACTATGTCGAAAATTAAGACAGAACAAACTTCTGGTTCACACTCTTCTAAAAATAAAATTGCTATTACTTAATAACTGTACCTGGCATTTCTAGGTTTCTTCTAACGGATTTTCTTCTATCCATCCTTACTTTTTTTCTCGCACAAATCTTCGCCTCTAGAAATTGCTGCCGTATTCATTCCTACAACGCCTTATTTGTTATTACATCACACGATCTATCACTAAGTATACGACAGAGTTACATCCTCTGATAAACATACCTAGCTTCTGCGTGATGTTCTTAATTACGCGCTGTATTAAGCTCATTAATATTGATTTTTTTGCTCTCACGTTGCCTGCCACTGATATTCTCTGGTAAAGGTACTGACTCTTGTAACGTTCAGGCCAGAGCTTATTAAGATGTGTTGCTAGCGTTACCCGATTTGGTGGTTTTGTGAAGCCTAAACGTCCCTTCGGTAGTGTGAGGTTTGAAGCTCAAGATTGCTAGTGGTATTAAGCTGAAGAACCCTTTGATAGTGGTATGAAGGTATAGAGCCCTTTGATATTGGTAGGGATATATAGAGCCCTTTGATAGTGGTATGAATGTATATAGTCCTTTGATAGTGGTAGGAATGTATATAGTCCTTTGATAGTGGTAGGAATGTATATAGTCCTTTGATAGTGGTATGAATGTATATAGTCCTTTGATAGTGGTAGGGATATATAGAGCCCGTTGATAGTGGTAGGAATGTATATAGTCCTTTGATAGTGGTAGGGATATATAGTCCTTTGATAGTGATAGGAAGGTATAGATCCCCTGTGACAGTGGTATGATGGCATATATATTTCGTGACAGTGATATGATGGTACAGATCCCCTTGTGACATATGATGGCATATATCCCCTGTAACAGTGATATGATGGTATAGATATCTTGTGACAGTGATATGATGGTATAGATATCTTGTGACAGTAGTATGATCGCATAGATCTCTTGTGACATTGGTATGATGGCATAGATCTCTTGTGACAGTGATATGATGGCATATATCTCTTGTGACAGTGGTATGAAGGTACATATCCCCGCTGACAGTAGTATCATCCTATAAATCCCATTTGACTGTGGTATGAAGCTATAGACGACTTTAACTGTCTAATGAAACTATATTTGTCTTCGCATAACTTGTTTCAGATTGGATACACATACAATACAACACATAAAATAGTTGTCCATCACAAGTGATGAAGACCACTCTCTTTGTTCAGCCGTGTGGACAGTCGTATCTCTTGCTGTGTCCGCTAAAATGGGTGACTTGCGCGGAGATTTGGATTAAAGTGAGGAAGAAACTGCGCCTTTTGTCAACCTCGCTCACAGAGCCTAAGCTACCTTTTGCCAGTGGCAAGACATTTATCGAGACGACTGGAGATAGCATATGATGCAGATTTTGCCTCAGGGTTACCACCGAAGCCTTTCCGTAAACATATAACCCGCAGGGTAGAAAGGTGGGAAGGCATCTAACGCAGTTTGTCGTGCCTTTTCGATAACCACAAGAGGTCGTATGGACAACACTCAGCGTGTGAGTGAGTCTGGTATCTCTCCCCAGCTGTATTCAGTTCATCATAGTAGCATCTAAAATTCCCACACGCCATATTCGTGAAGGTGAACCGGCAGAACTAACCCGTGAGATACGACACAGGTATAAGCGTAGCGCCATTCAGCCGGCGTCCAGACCAGGATAAACGGACGGAAGAAATCACAAAAAAAGGACGAAAGAACAAGTCCAGACGGAAAACAACTCCATGTATCCGTGAACACAAGTGTAAGTCGTCGACTAGTGTGAATTCCAGGCAAATCCGTGGTCTGGCGGCATCCATAATGATCCAAAACAGTAGAGAAATGTAGACTCGCAGCCAGTTACGGCGCCATCTTTGCCAGATTCACACATTTGACACATAAAATACAGACTGACAAAAACAGAGACATATAGAAAGACAGTTGTTATCAAATTGAAGCTGTTTCATTAGCACTTAGGTGGAGTGGTTGCGCTAAGATGGTGCAGAATCAATCTGAGCTGCGATGGTTCTCACAATTAAGATTTCTCCATGAAAATTAGATGCCGTCGCACGACTTTGTCCCATTGATGGGGTAGTCGATGGCTTCTTAGGTTGAGGACTACAGGCCGTTTTGCCACTGAGTTGCCGCGTCGTGTGCTGGGTATGCTTATTTCACCCCAACATAAAAACAACGTATGAAACCGAGGATTCGATCGCTGACTTTTTAAGCAGGCATAAACAGCGGTAGACCTTGCTTCATAAGCATTGAAATGAAGGAGAAGAAGAAGGAGAAGCAGAAGAAGAAGCAGAAGAAGAAGAGAAAGCAGAAGAAGAAGCAGAAGAAGCAGAAGAAGAAGAAGAAGCAGAAGAAGAAGCAGAAGAAGCAGAAGAAGAAGAAGCAGAAGAGAAAGCAGAAGAAGAAGCAGAAGAACAAGCAGAAGAACAAGCAGAAGAAGAAGCAGAAGAAGAAGCAGAAGAAGAAAAAGAAAAGGAAAAAGAAAAAGAACGTGAAAAAAGAAAAAGGAAAAGAATATGAAGAAGAAAAAGAGAAAAAAGAGTAAGAAGATGGAGAATAAGAGGAATAAGAAAAGGAATAAGAAGAAGATGAAGAACATGAACAAGAAGGTGAGGTAGAAGATGAAGAACGTTTAGAAGAGGATAAAAAAGAAGTAGAAGAAGAAAAAAAAGAAGAAAAAGAAGAAGAAGAAGAAGAAAATATAACATTACCGTTTCCAATAAACCAAAGATCGATGGGAACACACACAAAATAAGATCGATTGTTACTATTCACTTGGGATGCATTCAAATGACAACAAAAATGAGCTACTCCCAAGAGATACACCCTCTATTGTCCAGGCTGGTCAAATGGATACTCTGTACCCTCCCTCGCTCGATAATTCTTTCCCAGCACACCTACCTGCAGAGTAATCTCTTCCTTTGCAGCATATTTGCATATGATCTGAACGCGTTCGTGCAAAAACACTCGTTCAACTGGGTAATTTTGTTGCATTATACCTGATCTGATGTTTTGCGAGTTGTGCTCCTACTGATGTTAGTTTATGTCAAACCAAGACTGAGTAAGCACAGAATAGAAATACATGTATAAATATAACATATCGTTCTCAAGAGGCCATATCTTGGCGACTAGAGAACGTTACAAAGTGATTTGCCACCTCACTTGCATTAAAAATCATTCCAATTATAGCCACACTGTAGACAAACGAATCCATAATTACTTAGATGAATTTGATCAATTCAAAAAGAGCGACGGTTTTAATAATAATAAAAATAATAATAACAATAATAATAACGGTAATGGTAATACTAATTATAGTAATAATGGTAATAATAATAATATCAAAAATAAGAAGTTATAAAAATTATATTTCTTTTAATAATGAAAACACTAATAATAATAAAAATAACAGTAATGATAATAAAATCACTACTATTATTAATTATAAAATATTAACAATAATAGCAATAATAACAATACTAATAATGATAATAATTATAATTAACAACGCAAATGGTAAAGCAAATATATGTGTAATTTAACCACAAAAAACAGAGCAGGAAAAATATATTTTAAAAATAAAATTATGTAGTTTTTGTCTCATTGCTGGAATCCAGCGAAGGAATTTATAGGACTGACGAAAGAATAGCACTTGCCCCAACAGTATCCATTGTGCAGACTAACATTTTGAAATTGTATATCCTGAACACATTTGTGGAGCCGCGTAGCGCAGTGGCTAGCGCTCTGGCTTCGCATCTGAGTGGTCCTGAGTTCATTCCCCAGTTCCGGCGATAGTGTTTTTTCACACCGCCATGGCCCCCGGGTCGACCCAGCCTTGTAATAAAGGGTACAAAGGGTACCGGTGCAGTCCGGGAAGTAAAAGCGGCAAGGGAGAGGAGATGGCTACCGCCTTTGAAATGTGAGATCGCTAACACCTCACACCCCTACGGCAGTAATGCTATGGGTTACTTTACTTTAATTTACACACATTTCTTCTCCTTATCCCTGCCCATCTCCTCACTCCTTGATTCAGAAAGCTGGATCGGTTGTAAGATACAAAACAGTTCATCGCCAGTAAACTATTATTTTCATATACCCATTACTCGTGAATGGAACAATATAGCGACTGGAAACAATTGCGATGATCTAGAAATTGGACATAAATAATTGAACATTTCAGCACGACATGTCATTCAAATCGCGAGTTATGACGTCTTGAGACAAATAAATAAATATATATATTTGTACCCACACTCTTTCGGATGAATAAAGAAAATATGTACAAAACCGAACGGAAATATTATAAAGAACAAACTTACCTGCCTTTCACTATTGTGTTTATTTCATTGATGAGGACTAGCAAACGATTTTATAGAAAACCAACACTGGGTAACGGGAACATAGTAATGTAAGTAGTACATCGTGGCGTTCTGATATGAAACTTAATTCAAGTTCTGTCTTTTTGTTGTCTCTTCTTATTGTATAAAGTTGACGTTTCCTGCTCACTTGAGCCAAGTGTGTTGCGTTAAAGGCGTAACCCCGTCTTTTTATACGGTTTTTTGCTAGATCGTTAATTAATGCCTCTAAGGAAGTAGAAAGTGGTTCAAGCTGAGAAGTAAAGGCGGTTGCCATTCAAGAAACAGAAGTGCCAAAAGGTGGGGATTCTAATCATACAAGTTTCAAGCTTTCCTTTGTGTCAAGGGAGATGAGACCAGCGTCAAGTCCTATTGGAGATTCTTCTTCTTCTTCTTCTTCATCGTGCGCTGTTTACATCGATATTTACGTTGCACTGTTTTATTTTGTTAAGCCTGTGGCTCAGTGCATCCGATTTCAACAGGCGTTTCTGTAGGGTTGCCCTCCTTAGCCTTTGGCTGTCCCCAGCCTAACTGCAACGCAGCAGTTATTTTTGGTTACAGTTGTCTTCTGAGGGTCTATTTCCAGCACCCGTTCAATATTAGACCGGAAGTATCAATAGAGGGCTTTTTAGTTTGTCAATGGCCAAGTTTCTGGAACCTGCGATTTCTACAGGGTTAAGACCAGATTACCATAGCAGACGCTCTTTCATTAGGGGGTTAATACCAGCACATGTTCACTATTAGACCCCACGAAGGTGCTCTCAATTTGACAGTCATTCAACAGTATTGGCGTGTTAAGTCAATTTAAGCCGCAGGCTCCACTCTTGGTAGTGCTCTTCCGTCAATTCGTTTTATCAAACACAGAATGCAGACCAACCGAGCCACAAAGGGCATAGCCCCAGATTTCTAAGGGTCTATATCCAGCACCCGTTCCATATTAGACCCAAGGAAAGTGGTCTCGGCATGTCAGTCATTTCAGAGCTGGCCGTGTTGGCCGTGTTGAGTCAAATTAAGCCGCAGGCTCCACTCCTGGTGGTGCACTTCCGTCAATTCCTTTAAGTTTCAGCTTTGCAACCATACTTCCCCCGGAACCCAAACACTTTGGTTTCCCGGAAGCTGCCCGCAGAGTATCCGAAGCAACTCCTGCGGATCGCTAGTCGGCATCGTTTATGGTCAGAACTACGACGGTATCTGATCGTCTTCGCGCCTCTGACTTTCGTTCTTGATTAATGAAAACATTCTTGACAAATGCTTTCGCAGGAGCTCGTCTTGCGGCGATCCAAGAATTTCACCTATAACGCCGCAATACGAATGCCCCTGTTTGTCCCTGTTAATCATTACCTCCAGTTCCGAAAACCAACAAAATAGAACCGAGGTCCTATTCAATGCACCATTATTCAGGCAGCCGAGGCCTGCTTTGAACACTATATTTTTTCAAAGTAACCGCGCCGGCCAACCAGGACGCTCAGCGAAGAGCACCCGTGAGAGAGAGCCGGCAGACGGTAAAGCAGGAGACAACGGGCAGTGAACCGGCCCGAGCCGGACCGCCCGCCTGCGCCTGAGATCCAACTACGAGCTTTTTAACTGCAACAACTTTAATAAACGCTATTGGAGCTGGAATTACCGCGACTGCTGGCACCAGACTTGCCCTACAATAGATCCTCGTTAAAGGGTTTAAAGTGTTTTCATTCCAATTACGGGGCCTCGAAAGAGTCCCGTATTGTTATTTTTCGTCACTACGTCCCCGTGCCGGGAGTGGGTAAGTTGCGCGCCTGCTGCCTTCCTTGGATGTGGTAGCCGTTTCTTATGCTCCCTCTCCGGAATCGAACCCTGATTCCCCGTTACCCGTTACAAACAGGGTAGGCATGTCACGTACCATCGACATTTGATAGGGCAGACATTTGAAAGATGCGTCGCCGGCACATGAGGCCATGCGATCAGCACAAAGTTATCCAGAATCACCAGTGGGGACGCCGCAACCCAGCGAGGGGAAACGACGATTGGTTTTGAACTAATAAAAGCGCCGTTCCGCGAGGGTAGGAGCTTGGTATGCATGTATTAGCTCTAGAATTACCACAGTTATCCAAGTAGGATCGTGTCATCTAAGGAACCTCGACTGATTTAATGAGCCATTCGCGGTTTCACCGTGAGACAGTGTGAACTTAGACATGCATGGCTTAATCTTTGAGACAAGCATATGACTACTGGCAGAATGAACCAGATATCTGTCGTACCGCACACACCGGTCGGCGGAGGACGGGTGAGTAAAAAGCCTCACTGGGACGGCTGCAGGGACCGACTGACGAACGGACGGACGGTTGTCCCCCCCCCCCCCGACCCTCACTCCGTCGACCTAGGACCGCCTGACAGTGGCCCCTACACACACCAGACGACCGACCGACCGGGCTCGCTCGAGGAGGGATGGCAGCGCTCTGTGCAGAACGGATCCCAACGACCCCGGCTATGAATTTCAATGGGACTAGAGACGATTTCGCCTGCCGGCCTGCCCTTCTCACGAGGGTTGGTCCCCGGGAGAACACAGGGCCTTCAGGCACGATTCCTGCTTTCCATTTGCCGGTCACAAGCTCTTTGCGAGTCTGACCACCAGCGAGACGAACTGTCGAGCTCTGCTATAAGCCTTAGATATATCACCACCGACTGACAACGTTTCTCGATACGGACCAGTGCAGCGCACCTCGGCGGAGGAGACGCAAAAAAAAAAAAAAACCATCCCGATACCTCTACGGGGAAAGACGAGCAAGCGTTTTCGGCAAGCCCGCGCTATCGCTCCGCCTGGCGGGACTGAGATCGCTTTACGAACACTGGCTAAGATTGAATCGCGGCGGCGAGACAACTACCCCAGATCTATTGGAGATTCACGAAGGAACACGTATATCAGTGCATGCGCTGTGCATGGAAAAGAACCGTTGAGAATTTAACTTCGTTAAGAATAGGGTATCAGTCCCTGTCCAGACACAATTTTAGAAAGTAATGAAATTCCTGCCCAATACGCAATCTACATTCTCACAGGACCTATTAAGCCGCAGGAAGTAAACATTTTCTTCCTACAGCGGCATTACGAAAAACAGAAAGCAAAAGATGGCGGATAAAAGGCACAATTTAGTCATCGAGGTAATCTTCGAAGGCTCCGACGACAGGGCACACGGGAAGGGTGGAAGATGGCACTTACGTCGGATAGGAGACGAACGGGGGAGAGGAGACGAACGGGGGAGAGGAGACGAACGGGGGAGAGGAGACGAACGGGGGAGAGGAGACGAACGGGGGAGAGGAGACGAACGGGGGAGAGGAGACGAACGGGGGAGAGGAGACGAACGGGGGAGAGGAGACGAACGGGGGAGAGGAGACGAACGGGGGAGAGGAGACGAACGGGGGAGAGGAGACGAACGGGGGAGAGGAGACGAACGGGGGAGAGGAGACGAACGGGGGAGAGGAGACGAACGTGGGAGAGGAGACGAACGGGGGAGAGGAGACGAACGTGGGAGAGGAGACGAACGTGGGAGAGGAGACGAGCGTGGGAGAGGAGACGAACGTGGGAGAGGAGACGAACGTGGGAAAGGAGACGAACGTGGGAGAGGAGACGAACGTGGGAGAGGAGACGAACGTGGGAGAGGAGACGAACGTGGGAGAGGAGACGAACGTGGGAGAGGAGACGAACGTGGGAGAGGAGACGAACGTGGGAGAAGAGACGAACGTGGGAGAGGAGACGAACGTGGGAGAGGAGACTAACGTCGGAGAGGAGACTAACGTCGGAGAGGAGACCAACGTCGGAGAGGAGACCAACGTCGGAGAGGAGACTTAACTTATGATCAAGCACAATCCGCCGCTTAATGCCCTTTTGAGGAAGCATAATGGAAAAGGTATCGAGGCTGGTCACTACTTAGGTACAAGGATATGTGCAAGCAGGGTATCAATGATGCAGGCATCGTTTTGAAATCATGGAAACAGAACGTCATGGATCGTGTTGCATGGAGTGGCATGCTTAAACATTGGATAAAGACGAAGGAGATACTGACTGTGGGTAGATACAGAACTCAGCGTTTTGATTAGACACAACATGCCACAAATCGTTCTGATTTTCCTTTCACACACAGTGGAAGACGCTTCTCTGATTGCATTGGTCCTGCGAGTCACGTTCGTCATTGACATGGGCTGTAGATACATCCTTTTTTTTAAAGCACAACTTACTATCGGTCGCCAATACGGAAATGGTGAATAATGATGCTAAATCAAGAATATCATCAGAATTCAATATATACACAAATGGAGAGAAACATGAACATAAGTAGTAGACCAGAACCAATTCACCAATAAATCAAAACAAAATACATTGTTTCGCCAGAGAATGGTCACTGCAAACTACTAGATGATGTATACCGACTGAGGAGCTCCCACAACCCTGAGTGCCCATGTGGAACGTAGGGCCAGAATCCTGAACACATTCTGCAAGAATGTCCACTTCATAGTGAATTTAGATGCCAAACTAGACCAAAATATGAGGAACTGAGTCAAATGCTGTGAGGCAGCCGCTCTGACCTAGTAAAGACACAGACTGCATCATGGTGACTGACCTGCAGACATAGCATGAACTAAGGATTCTGAACGTAGAAGAAATAACATTACAACATTACGAATACTGACCAGGTAGATTCTGCTACCTGGCAGCAGGAATAACCTGCTTGTTGTAACGTCAGAATGCCAAGTATTAGAAGCCTCTTCAATTCGCTGCATCGTACACCCCCGCCTTTGGTACAAGCAATGAGGATCATCAATGAGGATCATCAATGTGAAGATATTCTCCCCGCTTGAAAGAGCAACTCAATAAAAAACTTCCTCCATGTCATTCGTAAATTTGATACAGACTGGCAAAACATAGTAAGAAATGTAAATTGGATAAAGACTGGCAAGACATGGTAAGAAATGTAAATTGGATACAAACTGGCAAGACATGGTAAGAAATGTAAATTGGATACAAACTGGCAACACATGGTAAGAAATTTAAATTTGATAAATACTGGCTAGACATGGTAAGAAATGTAAATTGGATAAAGACATGGTAAGAAATGTAAATTGGATAAAGACATAGTAAGAAATGTAAATTGGATAAAGACGAGCAAGACATGGTAAGAAATGTAAATTGGATAAAGACTTGCAAGACATGGTAAGA
This sequence comes from Ariolimax columbianus, assembly GCA_036924085.1. Lineage (NCBI taxonomy): Eukaryota > Metazoa > Mollusca > Gastropoda > Stylommatophora > Arionidae > Ariolimax > Ariolimax columbianus. The sequence goes on from JAVGWX010000015.1 coordinate 31,501,951, forward strand.
AATGTAAATTGGATAATGACATGGTAAGAAATGTAAATTGGATAAAGACGAGCAAGACATGGTAAGAAATGTAAATTGGATAAAGACGAGCAAGACATGGTAAGAAATGTAAATTGGATAAAGACTGACAAGACTTGGTAAGGAATGTAAATTGGATACAGACTGGCAAGACATGGTAAGAAATGTAAATTAGATAAAGATTGGCAAGACATGGTAAGAAATATAAATTGGATAAAGACGAGCAAGACATGGTAAGAAATGTAAATTGGATACAGACTGGCAAGACATGGTAAGAAATGTAAATTGGATAAAGACTGACAAGACTTGGTAAGGAATGTAAATATGATACAGACTGGCAAGACATGGTAAGAAATGTAAATTAGATAAAGATTGGCAAGACATGGTAAGAAATATAAATTGGATAAAGACGAGCAAGACATGGTAAGAAATGTAAATTGGATACAAACTGGCAAGACATGGTAAGAAATTTAAATTTGATAAATACTGGCTAGACATGGTAAGAAATGTAAATTGGATAAAGACTTGCAAGACATGGTAAGAAATGTAAATTGGATAAAGACATGGTAAGAAATGTAAATTGGATAAAGACTGGCAAGACATGGTAAGAAATGTAAATTGGATAACGACTGGAAAGACATGGTAAGAAATGTAAATTGGATAAAGACTAACAAGACATGGTAAGAAATGTAAATTGGATACAGACTGGCAAGACATGGTAAGAAATGTAAATTGGATAAAGACTGGCAAGACATTGTAAGAAATGTAAATTGGATTCCGACTGGCAAGACATGGTGGGAATGAGGATCCAAAGGGAAAGCAGCCGACAACAGCTGGTGGAGTGACCGATCAGACGTGGGGGATGGAGTTGGGTGGGACACGCGCTGCGAAAATAACAATCAAATGTGGTCAGACAGGCCATAGGGGTAGAACCCACAGGGTAAGTGGCAGATAGTTAGACCAAGACATACTTGGAGAAGAGACTGAGAAAATGGACTTCGGTTCCTTGATCTAAACTGCAGAAAGATAGAAAGAGCAGCGCAAGACCGGCCATGCTGGAGGAGGGTTGTTCATGTACTTTTGCTTATAAAAGGAGCGACAGGCAATGATGATAGACCTCAATGCTGTAATGGTGCGTACCACTTTTGTCACCTGGAAGTCCTCTGCGCTGAGCATCACCGTGAACCCCAACCATGTTGCAGCCACCGAGGACTTCATCTACCTCGGCATCAGGCAGTCCTCTGACGGACACAGCAGGCACGACATGGTCCGTAGGATGGGCTTAGCGGCTTCATACATGCATTCGTTCCGCAGAATCTGGTCCCAACGAAGACTCTTCCTGGAGACCAGGCTTCCTATTTAGTCCTCCTGCATTTTCCATTTTCCTGTACGGCTCTGAGGACTGGACACTACACAGCCAGACCGGCGGCAGCGGTTTATGGCCTTTCATCTGCTCAACCAGAGGCGAATCCTCAGGATCGTCTGGCATGACATGATTTCCAAGAGTTAAGTAGTTCGACGAACTCAACTTGCAGGCATTGTCTCAACGATTGATCGCCGTCGTTTCTCCCTCTTCGGTCACGTTGTTCGTCTTTCCCTGGAAGTCCCAACCTATGAGATGCTCTGGCAGGCTGCGTGGGCGAGTTACGAGACGAAGCCGTGCTCATCCTCGCAACACCTGGCTAAAACAGATTGCCACCTCCCCAATAGAACTGCAGGAAGCCTGGAACGCGGTCATCAGACTCAGTCATGGACATGGTCATTTGACGCGACGGAACCAAAACGTCTATGCGTTCACTTGAAATGTAAGTCCCTGGTTCGATTCCAAATTAAATATGCGAGGGGTGTTCAAATGAAACCGGACTCGAGGCTTTAATACAAGCAAATGAAAGTTACATCATCTGGTGTGACAGAATTAAATATAGCAATTGTTTTGAAGCAAACATGCCACAGGGAAGTCACAAAGGAACATATCGGGGATTAGATCATCGTGTAACAGGCGAGGTCCTTGGGGCACACATGAAGACACCCCTCCATCCCCACGCCCTACTTCTTTGTCAACGGACGCTATATGAGTTTTTTTCTGTTTGGAGATTGGTCCATGCTTTTATGTTGTCCTTCCACCTCATTTTTGGACGACCTCTTCGTCGTTCGCCTTGCACCTTTCCGTGCATGATCGTATTTGCAAAAACGGTTTTACAAGACCATATGATCTCGATATGTGGATGTACCAAACGAGTTTCCATCTTTGAAGCCAAGAGGTCTTCAAAAGGCCCTATTGCTGTTGCAATTATTTCTCGCATTTTATCCTTTGTAACTCAGTCTATGTACATGACGGTTAGAAGTCCTCAGAAATATCGATCTCCAACGCATGTATCCTCCGTTGGATGTAATTGTTCATGTCTAATAAGCACAGAGAAATATTGACAGGACCAATGCACGATTTAATCTGATCTTCGTACATTTGTCTTGCCAAGTTTTATTAAGCCGTGCAAGCGCTGTTATTGTATGTGCTATTCTGACCAACACCTTACGTTTGGATCGTTCATTGCTGAGAATCGAACCCAGATAATTAAACGATCAACCACTTCGAGTTCCTGGTCATTATCGTTTATCCCACTGTTGAAGCTCTTATGCTTCAACCGCATAAAACATATACTCCAGCAGGTGACTGACGTCAAAGTCAGGGCTCACACTTTCAATAAGTTGTTTTCAGGTATTGTATATGAGTGTGAGGTTTGGAGTCTAGGCTAATAATACGTAGAGACGCTTTGTGCTACCAGAAGAATAATGCAGCAAAGAGTCTTAAATTTCTCCTTGGGAGACCACATCCGAAATGCGGAAATCCGAAAATCCGAAATGCGGACATCAAGCCACCAAGCAAAGCTCCGGTATGTCCTCCACTCTGCATCAACACGAAAGTACAGATAGGCCTACCATGTGGCCCGCATGACTGATGACAGATGAACCAGGAGTGTATCATTCTGATGGTCATACAACTACAACCGCCAGCGTGGTGGCCCACAAATGAGATGGAGAGATGATCTGCATTATGTCCTTGGACGACAGTAGTACCCCAGGACGTAGAACCGACACAGACCCAAGCTGTTTTGGGCTACCTGACATCAGATAACCTCGGGCTACCTGACATAAGATAACATTGGACTTCCTGGCATCCGATAACCGTGGGCTACATTGGACTACCTGACATCCGATAACATTGGACTACCTGGCATCATATAACCTTGGGCTACCTGACATCATGCAGCCTTGTCTAGGATTGGGTCAAGATGCAGCAGTGCAGGAGCTTGCACCAACCAGCGACTCAGAGCTGGTTGCTGGCCTGTGAGTCAGATCACCGAAGCTGACCAAGACTATTTCCGGCTCCACGTGGCCAAGCTGACAACAGGTTGGCCTACTCACTAGTGTAGTCTGGTCAATTGATAGAGGTCGCAGAGAGAATGCAAGTCTGGTACTAAAACTAGTCAGATGAAAGCGGATGTGTTGGATCAAAAAGCGTAGTTATTGCAGCCTCGCTGTAAACTACGACACCAACGTTATTTTCAAGACGAACGCAGAAGAAGAAAAGGAAAAAGTAGAAGAAGAAAAAGACCAGGAATTAAGAGGAATTAAGGCCGCTTGCCCATGCTGTGGTCTCACGATAAAGAAAATAAAATATGCTTTACCAAGAGCTTGAACGATTGTTCATGGGATCGAAGATTGAAATCCAAACCACTCTGCCAGCTTCTCTATTATCTTGTGTAATATCACGTAACCCATTTATTCTGGAATGTTTTGGGATCCTGTGCGCATATATTTTCCCAATGTGGAACTCCCAGACACAGATCACGACATTAATACCGGTTTATTTTGAGTAAAGCTTCCTTACTATGCTTCATAATACTAGATAGATAGTTTTCTGTTCACGTATGTCTTTGGGGAAATTCATGTGTCCGTGCTGCGCCAAATGTATTGCGATGGTCACTGTGAGCATGTGTAGTTGCACAACCACTCTTGTCATGTATCCACCTGCCTTGCGGCTCTCTCTTGCCATGCAGCGAGATCTACCAGCGTTGAAAACTTTTAGTATAAATTGATGAGGGTATATTCTCATGAGATGACATAACCAACGTATTTTTTTGCCTGGAAATGTATTCTGCACATAACGTTGTGCCGACCATTCTACGAATGTCGTGTTTTTTGCATTGTCTTTTCTGGTAACACCGATGAATTTCCTCAAACACTTCGTTTGATAAATAAGTCGAAATTCAGCTGTCACGCGAGTTGGACAGAGGCCCTGTTTGACACTGGTAACAGCAAAATAGTAAGTAGCATGCGCTTAATAGAACGTCGCTTCTTACAACCGCTAACCTATTTGACTGTTACAAATGTCTTGGCAAGTATGCAGTGCGGTAGGTTTCCATGACTTTCCGTACGCGAAGTAACGACAAATAAACAATGTCTGCCAAACTGACCACTTGCATGATTCGAACCTGGTGCGTTAGGATTTTGAAACGGATGCTTCACTCCCTAGGCAACGCACCTTCCCTGGTAGCATAGTGCCGTCATAAATATACTGTTTAACGCACCCTCACTCATAGCACAGAGCCGTAATAAATATTCTGTTTATCAGCCGTTGCTTTGCTGCCAAACTAAAACTCGGGTGTCTAAGCAGGGGTGAGAGCTGCTAAGTCACGGCAGATGCTTTTTGACACGTAGTCTCGAATTCTCTGTTATTCCTACAGTATTTAAAAAAAAGGAAGGCCCAAATACTTCTAACCATGTACCTGTTGAAGAGTAATATCATTTAAAATTATGTTGAGTTCAGTTCAGTTCATCCCGTAACTCATCAGGTCGTTGGGGCACACATGAAGACACTCACAAATCCCCCGCCATCCCTCTGTCTGTCTGTCGCCGCCTGTCGTATCTCACCGGGACGAAGGCCTGACCACTCAGTGATGTTGTCCACCCATCTCTTCCTTGGACTTCCTCGCCCTCTCTGTCCCGGTACGGAACCAAAGAGTATCGAGTTGGTAATCCCGTGGGACCTCGCGACATGCCCGCACCAGGCCATCTTTCGTCTTTTGATAGCTGTGAACAGATCTTCAAAAGGACCAATAGCATTTTCAATTCTCTGTCGAATTTCTATGTTCGTGACACGATCTTTATATGTAACATTTAGGAGTTTTCTATAGCACCTCATTTCCATTGCATGTATTCTGCCCTAGATATCTGCTGTAAGGGTCCAGGTCTCGCAGGCATTCAGAAATATTGATAGCACCAGAGAGCGCATTAGTCTAACTTTTATGACGAGGGCGAGCCGCTTGTCTTGCCATATCGGTTTCAGCCGAGTCAGCGCTGCTGTTGTTTGTGCTATTCTTGCAATTACCTCTGGCTTCGATCCCTCTTCACTGATCAATGATCCCAGATATTTGAAACGTTTTACCAACTCAAGTTCTGCCCATTTACCTTTATTACAGATTTAAACCCTGCTATATTATTTGTCATGAGCTTTGTTTTATCTGCATTTATTTCCATACCAAAACTCAGGGCCGCTCTATCCAAGCTACCAATCAACTCCTGGCGTGCCCTTTCTGTGCCTGCCAATACATCAATATCATCAGCAAATCGGAAGTTCGTGATAAGCCTGTCACCTATTTTAACTGTGCCAACATGTTCTTTTAAGGTCGTCTCCATTATTCTATCCAAGAATATATTGAAGAGTGTTGGGGGGAGTATGCATCCCTGTCTCACACCAACCGTCGTACGAAACCAATCGCCTAGCGTTCCCTCTACCGAGACTGCGCTTGTCGCCTTCTTATAAAGGTTTGCAATTACCTTCACAATATCACTGTCGAACTTATGCTTCATTGTTGACCATAGCGCCGCATGCCACACTCTGTCAAACGCCTTTCTAAAGTCAATGAAGGCATGGTAGAGTTGTTGTTGATACTCTGAGTACTTCTCATTCATTAGCCGAAGGTTAAATATCTGCTCGATGGTACTCCTTCCCGCTCGAAAGCCAGCTTGTTCTTCTGCAATGATATTCTCTGCTTGTGGTTTCATTCTGTTAAGTATTATTCTCAAGAGAACTTTACTTGGATGACTTATCAGACTGATTATTCGATAGTTCTGACACATATTTAGGCTTCCTGATTTAGGCAGTGGTATAATTACTGATTTTGTCCAGCTCGTTGGCCAGTCCTGTCTGCCAAATTCTATTGCAGATGTATGTCAGGGTATCAATTGTTGCCTCACCTCCCACTTGTAGGGGTTCTGCTGGGATATTATCCACACATACAGCCTTCCCTCTCTTCAGCATTTTCACGGCTTCATACACTTCTTCCCTTGTTATCGTTTGATTTTCCTCTATCAGACTCACTTCAGGAGACATTGCATTTCTGTTGAGTAGACTAGGAATTTCAATGATCCCACTAGTTTGTTTTATTCTCCTTAATTCGCAAATTGTATTTAGCACAGCTTATCGCACATGTGTTCATGTGATTGTTTGATCATGTGATTGTTTGATCATGTGATTGTTTGATTTGTTTTGGAGAGAAACAGACAATGATCATCTGTAAAGAGTAATTCGTGTAATGAGATCGGTTTTACTTCCAATGTCTCAATTTGAGCACATCATAAACGTCTTCTACAGAAGATACTAGAGGGAAATATTCAGTGGCGACCAAGACTCTTTTATATCTCAGGCATGCAAAGGCGTTAAAGCGCAAACATATGATGCATTGAAGAAAGCTGCAGATCATTAGGTAAATTGGAGAGACATGTTCAGACAAACTTACAGGCAGTCTTAGGACTGACCAACCAGAGGATAGGGTCAAATGGACAGACATGCTCAGACAACCTTACAACCAGTCTTAGGACTGATCAACCAGAGGATAGGGTCAAATGTAGTGAAAACAGACAACCTTAGAACCAATCTTAAAACTAATCAACCAAAGGATAGGGTCAAATTAGCAGACATGCTAAGACAACCTTACAACCAATTTTAGGACTGACCAACTAGATAATTATATATGAACGTTCGTTATTGAATACAAAATACGAAGGAATAACTGCTCAATATATGAGGATGTAGATTTCAACTATTAACACGCGTGGTGTTTTCTGACACACAAATCACTTATTCGGAAGCAATGGAAGGCTGTCTCTGCCATGAGTTGATTTAGCACATAGGTCTTGAACCGCCATTACCGTGTGTGGATCTACTGATCATGCTGGAGTATACGTCAATAGAAGCGCTGACATCCTGGCTTCAGGGTAAACAGCAGCGGGAACATTAGCAGTGTATCACGGTGACATTTTGAAATTGACCATCAACTGTCTTTTGGGTGAGACACTACAGTCGATGTACCAGTGATGCACACATTTCTGAGCTTAGAAATCTTTTGGGTGAAGACACTACAGTCGATGAACCAGTAATGCACAAATTTCTGAGCTTAGAAAACTTTTGGGTGAAGACACTACAATCGATGAACCAGTAATGCACAAATTGCTGAGCTTAGAAAACTTTTGAGTGAAGACACTACAGTCGATGAACCAGTAATGCACAAATTGCTGAGCTTAGAAAACTTTTGAGTGGAGATACTACAGTCAAATGAACCAGTAATGCACAAATTGCTGAGCTTAGAAAACTTCTGGGTGAAGACACTACAGTCGATGAACCAGTAATGCACAAATTGCTGAGCTTAGAAAACTTTTGGGTGAACTGACACTACAGTCGATGAACAAGTAACGCACAAATTGCTGAGCTTAGAAAACTTTTGGTTGAAGACAATACAGTCGATGAACCAGTAATGCACAAATTGCTGAGCTTAGAAAACTTTTGGGTGAAGACACTACACTGGATGAACAAGTAATGCACAAATTGCTGAGCTTAGAAAACTTTTGGTTGAAGACAATACAGTCGATGAACCAGTAATGCACAAATTGCTTAGCTTAGAAAACTTTTGGTTGAAGACAATTCAGTCGATGAACCAGTAATGCACAAATTGCTGAGCTTAGAAAACTTTTGGTTTGAAGACAATTCAGTCGATGAACCAGTAATGCACAAATTGCTGACCTTAGATATCATGCGCAGCAGAGAGAGGAGTCTGAGAAAGGGAGCGGAAGTGTGAACAACTAACTAGCGAGTTACTAGAACCGTCAGCATCAACACTCTGTCATTTCTTGAGAGGGACTGGACATCTATGGGTCTGGCCGTAGTGCAATAACGTCGATTCTTAACAGGGCAGAAGAGTGGTGATATCACGGGATGCAAAGGACGAGTGAAGAACAGTCAAGATCCCGTTAGTGTAGCAAATGTTGAATAACGTGTTAGACCCATATTTTTTTCTGACCAACGGCACACTATGGGTGATCTGGTCAGCATCATGCTGGCCACCTTTACTATGTTAGATTATTATCCTACCAAATTGTTGATGTTGGGTCTACCACAGGAACCGTTTTGCGATCGGAAAAAAATATCGAAGCAATTGGGTACCAAACCTCGATCGTTCGGCTAAGACGCCACTGTAATGTGTTACGTCGGTTCGACAAATGACGAACAGAGTAGACAAAATGTCAAACGAGCATGTGCTTAGAGATATAATGGTAGCTAATGAAACGGATTCAAAAAGGTAAATTGTCTTGACTTGGTCACAGTGTCAGATATAGATCTTTTGAAAATAATGAGAAGCAGCATTAAGTGGGAAATAAGAATAGGCGTCAAAGAAACACTTACACCGTGCAGGAAACCAACCACATCGATGTGCAAACGTATGCTTGGCTGAAAATATCGGAGGTGAAAAGTCGACAATGGTGTGATATGATGGGGAGACTTCTACACCAATAACCGCACTGACCAGCCTATATAGTATTTTTAAAACAATGGTACAAAGAACACCATCATTCTACCGGTATCCAGAAGCGTACTTTAATCCATCTCAAGCCCCAATTAAGATACTTTCATACGAAACCAAATATAACGTCGGATTGCTGCACCCAAAAACTGATTTAGTATTTTGAGAACTCTAGCCCACTGTAGGACCATTGGAAACGAGAAGGCAGATGAGCTCTCAAAATCCGGAAATGGACCTTTCATCCACAGAGAAATAAAGAAGCAAAGACACACATTAAACGATCCATGGCGACAGTATAGAGAGACCATCGCAGAGAAAAGAGAAACCGGAGCAGAGAATGGAGAGACTATCCCAAAGTATAGAGAAACCAGCACATAGAATTGAGAAATCAGCACAGAGGATAGAGAGACCAGCACAGAGAATGGGGAAACCAGCGCAGAGAATGGGGAAACCAGCGCAGAGAATGGGGAAACCAGCGCAGAGAATGGGGAAACCAGCACAGAGAATGGGGAAACCAGCACAGAGAATGGGGAAACCAGCGCAGAGAATGGGGAAACCAGCACAGAGAATGGGGAAACCAGCGCAGAGAATAGAGAGACCATCGCAGAGAATAGAGAGACCAGCAGAAGTATAGAGAGACGATCGCAGAGAATAGAGAAACCATCGCAGAGAATGGAGAGACCATCGCAGAGAATGGAGAGACCATCGCAGAGAATGGAGAGACCAGCAGAAGTATAGAGAGACCAGCGTAGAGAATGGAGAGACCCAGCTCAGATAGTGGATAGAACAGCTCAGATAGTGGATAGACCAGCGCAGAGAATGGATAGATCAGCGCAGAGAATGGATAGACAAGCGCAAAGAATGGAGATACCAGCACAGAGATTGGAGAGACCAGCACAAAGTAAAGAGAAACCAGCGCCGAGAATGGATAGACCAGCACAAAGTATAGAGAGACAAGCGCAGAAAATGGAGATACCAGCAGAGAGAATGGAGATACCAGCACAGAGAATGGAGAGACCAGAGCAGAGAATGCAGAGACCAGCACAGATAATGTAGAGACCATCGCAGAGAATGGAGAGACCGGAGTAGAGAATGGAGATATCAGAGCAGAGAATGGAGAGACCAGCGCAGAGAATCGAGAGACCAGCGCAGAGAATCGAGAGACCTGTGCAGAGAATACAAGCCAGACAATGATAGCACATATAAACTAGGCAGAAATGGGCAGACAACGATCTTCACATTTAGAACGGGACATTGCAAATTCAAGGTCCATCTCGGCAGAATGGGTCTTAGTGACACGGTCATCTGCGATTGTGGGGCAGCCAATCAAACAATAGAACATATTTTGCAGAACTGCCCTACTTATACAGACCAAAGAGGCGCAGTTTGGCTTGGGGTAACGACCATGTCTAAACAACTGGAGAGCAGGGTGGGGGACTGCCAAAGACCCGAAACGCAGTCTCATTCGTGCACCTCTCTGGCTAGAAGCATATCATCAATTGATCGAAGAAGAAGTACAATAATGATAATGATTTTGATGACAGTCGAGATGTTACTCGCAATGATTCATCGGCTTGATGAACAAAACTAGCTCACTTTTCAGACGATAGTTGTGTCAGCCAAGGAGTTACCCACAGCGGAGCGAGATGTTACAGAATCAAAGTCGGTGAAATATATCAATTTTTACGCAAGATAACACTACCACTCCTACCCCGCATTGCGAAATTATAAAGAGCGTAGAAACGATTGCATGCTTATGTGTGCATGATGGTGCCACGTGACCTTGGTATCTTCGCTTACTTGCGACCGAATACGCGAGAGCGTGTTGGTCAATTGATCGTAAGGAGCATTCACGTTGGATGTTTTTTCCTGATGCTCTCGTGGATACTGTCATCTATTGCAATTTCTACATGTCTTGTCAAACTTACATGGATATGTCTACATTTACCACAACCGTTTCGAGTTATCCAGGTGAGTTGTACGAAGCGTGTTCAAATGAAATCGAACCTAACTGCATCAAGTGAACATACCCGTGATGCACATGATGACGTCACTTCTGATGTAAACAGCACATACCAACCGTCAAGTTTGCAAAATGTAATTATGCTTGGACTCAGTTTCCTAAGCAGACCGTTGAAAACATCGCGTGTGTGATACGGAATCTATTACGTGTTATTATCCAATGCCCAAATCTTGTTTCCAGTCGGCTATATCTTATTCTTTTGTAGAAATAACGTTACAAATGTGTGCTCTTGTTTCATGAACCTGCGTTTTATGCTTCAGAGCTTTCGATAACGATTGTTGGAGATGAGGTAGCAATTTAATGTCGGGTCATGGGTGGTATTGACCTGTATGTGTTAGTGGGTGTGCCTGTGTGTGCCTGTGTATGTCGGTTTGTGTCGGTGTGCCTGCGAGTGTGTGTACCTGTGGGTGGATATATGTGTGTGTGTGTCTGTGGAAGTATATGTGTGTGTGGCTGTGAGTGTATGTGTGGGTCTGAATGTGTGTCGGTGGGAGTTCCTGTAGCTCTATGTACATGGGGATGTGTGCACCTACAACCTGTAGGTGTGTACACAAAGGGGGAGGGGGTGTGCACCTTTAGGTGTGAACATGTGGGGTTTGTGCACCTGTAGGCGTGTACACAGGGTGTGTCCACCTGTAGGTGCGTTTAGGGGTGTGTGCACCTGTAGGTGTGTACATTTGGGATGTGCACATGTACGTGTGCACCTGTAGGTGTCTATATAGGGATGTGTGCACCTGTAGGTGTCTATATAGGGGTGTGTACACCTGCAGGTGTGAACATGTGGGGTTTGTGCACCTGTAGGTATGAACATGGGGATATATGTACCTCTAGGTGTTTATATGAAGGTGTGTACACTTGTAGGTGTATACATGGGGGTGTGTATACATATGGGTTTGTGTATGCGTATATGTGTGTGTGTGTGAGATGTGGATGTGTATATATAGGTACATGTAGATGTAATTTAAGGTGGTACTTCTTCTTCATCATCATCTTCGTACGCTTTCAGACGTCAACCTGAATTTAGGTACGTATGTGGATGTATGTGTGGATGTATGAATGTGGGCTTGTCAATGTGGATAAGTATAAGTCTTTGAGCGAGCGTATGTATATGTATGTGTGTGGGTATCTGTGGGTATGAGTGTCTAAGGCATAAGTGTCTGTGGATGTTAATGTTCATGTTTGAATGTATGTCAGTATGATTGTCTGTGAATGGGAATGTCTGTGGGTGTAAATGTCTTGTCGTGTGATTGCATGTGGGTGAGTCTCTGATGGAGGGAATGGCTGTGGATGTGGTGGGTATTTGTGTGTCTGTGGGCATACGTGTGTCTGTGGGCGTGTGTGTCTGTGGGCGTGTGTGTCTGTGGGCGTGTGTGTTTCTGTGGGCATGTGTGTTTGTGTGGGCATGTGTGTGTGTGTGGGCATGTGTGTGTGTGTGGGCATGTGTGTGTGTGTGGGCATGTGTGTGTGTGTGGGCATGTGTGTGTGTGTGGGCATATGTGCGTCTGTGGGCATAAGTGTGTCGGTGGGCATAAGTGTGTCGGTGGGCATGTGTGTGTCGGTGGGCATAAGTGTGTCGGTGGGCATAAGTGTGTCTGTGGGCATAAGTGTGTCTGTGGGCATAAGTGTGTCTGTGGGCATAAGTGTGTCTGTGGGAATGTGTATGTCTGTAGATGTATGTGAATTTATGTGTGTATCTGTGGATGTGTGTCGGATGTAATTCGGCTTCCGTGTGTGCGACCAGAGCAGCATCATCTGCGAAGAGCATACCCTGAACGGCGGTCTCCATTCTTACTTTTTTCTTGTAGTCTGGTTAGATTGCACAGTCTCCTATCTGACCTAGTATGCAGAAAGACACAACCCCCCCCCCCCCCACCCCTCTCTGTGGCAGTTCCAAAGGAGGGAATGGCTGTGGAAGTGGTGGGTATTTGTGTCTGTGGGCATGTGTGTGTCTGCGGGCATACGCGTGTCTGCGGGCATACGCGTGTCTGCGGGCATACGCGTGTCTGCGGGCATACGCGTGTCTGCGGGCATACGCGTGTCTGCGGGCATACGCGTGTCTGTGGGCATACGCGTGTCTGCGGGCATACGCGTGTCTGCGGGCATACGCGTGTCTGCGGGCATACGCGTGTCTGTGGGCATACGCGTGTCTGTGGGCATACGCGTGTCTGTGGGCATACGCGTGTCTGTGGGCATACGCGTGTCTGTGGGCATACGCGTGTCTGTGGGCATACGCGTGTCTGTGGGCATACGCGTGTCTGTGGGCATACGCGTGTCTGTGGGCATACGCGTGTCTGTGGGCATACGCGTGTCTGTGGGCATACGCGTGTCTGTGGGCATACGCGTGTCTGTGGGCATACGCGGGTCTGTGGGCATACGCGGGTCTGTGGGCATACGTGGGTCTGTGGACATACGTGGGTCTGTGGACATACGTGTGTCTGTGGGCATACGTGTGTCTGTGGGCATACGTGTGTCTGTGGGCATACGTGTGTCTGTGGGCGTGTGTGTCTGTGGGCGTGTGTGTCTGTGGGCGTGTGTGTCTGTGGGCGTGTGTGTCTGTGGGCGTGTGTGTCTGTGGGCGTGTGTGTCTGTGGGCGTGTGTGTCTGTGGGCATGTGTGTGTCTGTGGGCATGTGTGTGTCTGTGGGCATGTGTGTGTGTCTGTGGGCATGTGTGTGTGTGTGGGCATGTGTGTGTGTGTGTGTGTGTGTGTGGGCATGTGTGTGCATGTGTGTGTGTGTGGGCATGTGTGTGTGTGTGGGCATGTGTGTGTGTGTGGGCATGTGTGGGCATGTGTGTGTGTGTGGGCATATGTGCGTCTGTGGGCATAAGTGTGGCGGTGGGCATAAGTGTGGCGGTGGGCATGTGTGTGTCGGTGGGCATGTGTGTGTCGGTGGGCATAAGTGTGTCGGTGGGCATAAGTGTGTCGGTGGGCATAAGTGTGTCTGTGGGCATAAGTGTGTCTGTGGGAATGTGTATGTCTGTAGATGTATGTGAATTTATGTGTGTATCTGTGGATGTGTGTCGGATGTAATTCGGCTTCCGTGTGTGCGACCAGAGCAGCATCATCTGCGAAGAGCATACCCCGAACGGCTGTCTCCATTCTTACTTTTTTCTTGTAGTCTGGTTAGATTGAACAGTCTCCTATCTGACCTAGTATGCAGAAAGACACAACCCCCCCCCCCCCCCCCCTCTGTGGCAGTTCCAAAGGCGTGTTTAAGCATGATGGCAAAGAAAATGCCATATAGAGTTGGAGCCCGGACACAACCTTGTTTAATTCCGCTGTTAATGTCGAAGGCCTCAGATACCTGACCGTTAAGCAGCACTGTACCTTTCATGCCCACATGAAAGACCTAATCATGCTCAGTAGTTTAGGTGGGCAGCCAACTTTAGACAGTACTTTAGAAAGACCCTCTCTGTTTACCAGGTCTAATTCGTTGGTGAGGTCGAGGAAGGCAAGAAATAGTGGTCTGTGTTGTTTTCTGCATTTCTCTTACAATTATCTCAGTGAAAATACTACATCAATGGTGGACCTTTGTGCGTGAAAACCACACGAAGACTCCAGGTACACCCTGTCGATAAGCGTTAGCAGCCTGCTCAGGATGATACGAGAAATACACTTTGCCTATGTTGTTAAGAGCGATATTCTCCTGTAATTGTTGTAGTCTCCTCCGTCTCCCATTTTTCTTGTAACTGGTGATTATGTTGGTGTCTCTCATGTCCTGTTATAGGGCGCCCTCATTCCAACGCCTATAACTATTAGACAGTCTCGCAGGGATGATGTTTATTGTTTTCCGCATTCGCCAAAGTGTTTAATTGGCGCATGGAACAATCAGGAATTGCTATTTACTGATCGTATTTCAAGGTTAAAGTATGTATTTTTAAAACAGCACGTCAGTGTACCTTTAACGTGTTAAAATTATGTCCATTTTACTGAGGTTGCTTTTAATATAGACTATTGAATTCATTTTTCAAAATTCATCAAGTTTCTTCCAGAAAAAAATATTTCCATAACGTCATGGACATACTAAGACTGCATGCAAAAAAATCATTTGGATCTGACATGCAGTTTAGTAGACAATTGCTTTGGACCTTGTTTATTAATTAAAAGATGGACTATAGCAGGCAGCTATGGGTCGCTGACGTCTGCACCTCGTGCACTGTTCCGCATCTTGAAGCGAACAGAATATGCAACACTAAGACAATAGAAGAACATCGCTTTAACACCAAAGCAGAACACCACTATACTCATAAGGTAACAGGAGACCGTTGTAATACCAAGGCGACAGAAGGACATCAATAAAACATTTAACAACATAAGGACATGCTGTAACACCAAGCAACAGAAGGACACATCTATAACATCAAGCAACAAAAGGACACATCTATAACACCAAGCAACAAAAGGACATATATAACACCAAGCAACAAAAGGACATCTAAAACACCAAGCAACAAAAGGACACATCAATAACACCAAGCAACAAAAGGACACATCTATAACACCAAGCAACAGAAGGACACATCTATAACACCAAGCAACAAAAGGGCACATCTATAACACCAAGCAACAAAAGGACATCTATAACACCAAGCAACAAAAGGACACGCTATAACATAAAAAAGGACACGCTATAACATAAAAAAGGACACGCTATAACATCAAGAAACAAATAGGACACGCTATAACACTAAGAAACAAAATCACACGATATAACACCAAACAACAAAATCACACTGCTATAACACCAGACAAAAAAGGACACCACAGTTTAGTGGGAACTGAAGCATCTAGCGAAAAATTATGGTCTTTCAGAATATTGTTCTTTTTCATACTCTGCGGCTTCCGTTCTGAAAATGATGTTTGAGGCGTTGCGTCATATTTAACAGCGAGGCTGAGAAATATGCGCCTTTCAGCCCAACACATCCGTTTTTATCACGGTATATTTGTGATCGGATTTGCAGGCCCTCGCCGAAACTAATCTCTAAGACAGATTGCAAAGTTGCAATCTGTTTCTATCGATACCACTTACAGGCAAAATAGGGTCTCTGTTGGTAATAGGTTACTGACTCTGATCCAAGCAGCCGAATAAGCGTTCTTTACTGCTGCATATTTGGCCCCTTTCAATGTGTTGAACAAAGAAGTGGAAAACCGTTTTTTACGTAGCTAAGTTGGATTTCTAGAAATGGAGAAATTGTGCTCTCTCTCTGAGTGTACCACAGAGTAAGAAGACCAGAGTTATACGATGGAATGAGATATATAGGTATAGGTGAACATATTAGCCTCAGTGTACCACAAAGTTCGCGAGGGCAATTCTATCTGAGGGAATGAGACATCTAGAGATGGACAAACTAATTTCATAAAACACCTCAATGTTTAGAGAGAAAGGTATAGAGGAAGTATTGTGTCGTCTATAGATGGACACGCAAGCCTTTTATAGGGTACCATAAAATTTAGAAAAGGACAAGTCTAGAGGAGGTATTGTGTCATCTATAGCGGCTTCGGCGATGAATGATCTCCACCGTGTGTGGAAGAACAGTAGGCTCTTCATGGGCACACAACTGCGCATCTATCAGTCGTGCGTGTTCCCGGTCCTCGTGTATGGCTCCGAGACCTGGACCCTGAAAAAAAGCGACACCTCGAGACTTGAGGCTTTCCATATGCGAAATCTGCGACACATCCTTGGCATTCGTTGGTAGGATTTCATCCGGAATGTGGATGTTTCTGCAAAGACACATCTCCCCCCTGTCTCGGTTATTCTGGAACGTCGCCGCATTTCCCTGTTCGGTCATGTTGTTCGACTGCACAGGGAGATCCCAGCTCACCAGATTCTTCAAAAGACTCAACTGTGCAAACGACCTTCACCCTAGGCTAGAAGCATCGAAGAGGTCGTCCCCGAAACACGTGGCTCCAACAGGTAGCAGCCTTCCCATCTGCCTTAGAGGCCTGGAAGCACGCAGTTAGAACTGGTAATGGTGGTGTTCATCTGACGCAACGGGCCTCAGACGCCTGAGCGAGCATTATTATTTTTATTATTATTATAGATGTACACGCTAGCCTCTTATAGGGTACCATACAATTCGAGAAGGGACAAGTCTAGAGGAGGCATTGTGTCATCTATAGATGCACACGCTAGCTTCTTGCAGGGTACCATAACGTTTGGGAGGGAACAAGTCTAGAGGAGGTATTGTGTCATCTATAGATGGACACGCTAGCTTCTTACAGGGTACCCTAAAGGAGAACTAAAGCAGCACTGTTAGTGGGAATAGTTTTAGTCGAAGAATCACCGTCGATGCACACTGTTTTTCCCATAAGTTCTCTGTCCTCCATATTTTTGAACAATCTCAGCACAGTGCACGAACTGGGTAGCACAGGCGATGATCTTTAATAGATTGGATAGATTTTTTACATAATTTTGAAATTTTGCCTACGCAGCGGCCGTTAAGTATACTCTTTTCGATTTCCAAATGCCGAGGGATTTTTAACGTGCGTGACACTGCACGCGGACGTCCGATCTCTACTACCCAGAGATCAGGGGAAATACCAGAAAGTCCACATGAAAAAATCCCGGTTAGTGGGAAAGACACAGTTAATGGCGAATAAACAATTTATATATGGCGCTCAGTTCGGCAACATGATAGCAGAACCAACATTGGAAAGGTCACATAGGAATACAACAGTGTCTTAACTCTTTCACGAAAAGTAGAAATATACAAATACGGAGATCCATAACTGTCTATTTTGATGTGAATACGGCACCTTAATTTTCAATGGCACTATTTTAATTAAAAGTTTTTGAATGCTTTGCAAAGCAGAAAATCAGCCAGGTGAAATATTTCACATACATAAGAAGAACATTATCAGTAGATGGAAAAATCACAGCAAAAATTCAACAAAGATAACCGTAATTAGGCAAATCTGATAATTGGGTAATTAACACCGAATAGTGAATTTCAAGCACGTGACAAAACGTGATAGCTTGTAACAATAACGGTGTGCGTTGCACTGTGGTTTTTATTTTGCGACTGTTAGCCCAGTGCATCCGACTTCAGCATGCATTCTATGTAAGGGTCTGCTTTCCTTCTGCATTTTCTAAGGGGCAACGGCCGGTGTTGTGATGGCGATCGAGCCGCAGCACCTTCGGGTTGTGATCCGCTTAACTTAACCACTAGCCGACGCCGTCCTCTGCAATAACTATTAAAGGAGTTGTATACACTATGATTTTTGTCTCGACACTATGCTATCAATGTCAAAACTGGACTGTAACATCAACTGAAATACGACAAATCATAACAGAAATGAAATGAATGTTAGGTGTATAAGCAAATACATGATCAGAAACGATGACATCAGGAGACTGACGCGAACAACACCAGAATTATACTACATTAAAAGGCAGCAACTAAAATGGTTTGGCCACGTAACAAGTCTACCACTACACATCTTTCAACAAGCAAAGCTATTTAAATACAACGGATTCAAGGCCACTGCCCGACAACGAAAAAGCTGGATTACGAAAAAAAAAGTTGGTGAATGGCACTGTGCATGAGTCAGATAATAACGCTTGTTTTAGAGATCTATGCATAACTTGGCGATGAAAGGCAAAATAGGAAAAGCGAAAAGAAGAAAAAAGAAGAAAAATTGTTTCAGAAAAGAAATTAGCGTGAGATCAAAACATATCAACAGTAGGCTTTCTCACATAATTTGATATCAAGAATGATCCACGGATGCATGCTGCTGTAAACATATCAACAGTAGGCTTTCTCACATAATTTGATATCAAGAATGATCCACGGATGCATGCTGCTGTAAACAATTTATGTTAACTTACATTTGTTTCCCCTTTTCTTCTTTATTTCATTTGCTTTCTATTTGTAACCTATTAACTATTGATTTGGTGTTTCAAATAATTAACCAATCTGTCACAGCTTAATAAATTAATGAAATCTGTTAACAGCACAATTTGAGTCAAACCTTAACATATATTTTAAAGTAAATATTGAAAGCCGAGTTTCCCTAGTGATTGATTGGTGTATAATGTAACTATCGATCAATTGGAGCCCATTGTGGTTGCTACTGATTTCTTTGTAATCGATTTGCTACTTTGTTATTATTGTTGTGTTTGTTGTTATTTTTTAAAGATGCTGAATGTACAATTTATCAAATCTTTAATTTAATATTTGATTTAATATTTCGGGCAGATGGGGCTCGAAAGCCTTGGAAGGCAGCTCATCTAGGAGAGGGAAAACTCTGATTTCAAACCATCTGAAGCCTTGCAGATAAGATACTGACGTATCTTGTCGGGTTTTGCCAGATATGGCTGTCCAGCCTGTTTTCTGATAACTCTGAAAGTTGGTCAGCATCTACCAAATCTGACAACTGACGATGTGTCAAGGAGGACACGGAAGAAGATACAATGCCTTAGCCTAGAGCAAGGAAAGGCAACCCCAGCTGAGTGTTGGGGCAGGGCAGACCAGGCCATTAGCCTTGGTTGGTGGCTGGTCTAGGAGTGAAACCCCGAAAGGCGAATAGAAAGAGCATTTCTCTGCTGATCCGGCAGCTTCTGCAGCTTGCCTTGTTCCAAATGTATTGGTATCACCTTTCCCTTGGAGCAAACAAGGCAGACCGAGAGAGGGACATTACTGCATGGGCAACACATGGTCTCTCTATTTCTGCCCGGACTTTGTGCTAAAAGCACAATTACTATGGTCTGACGATATGGAAAGAGCCAGTGATGGTGCCTCAATATGGAACGTGTTATCTGTAAAGGGTACACTGCATTTATTGTTACATTTCGGACAGAAATATGGCTTGTCCGTGTGTTACAACGTTGTGATAATAAAATATAATAATTAGACCGTGCTCCAATTGGTGGAGTATAGGCCCCAAAACTACATCTGCGTTAATTCTGTTCAGTTTGTTAGGAATCCAGGAACCATTTGCTTATGATCTGGTTAATAAATGTTGAACAAGGATGGTGTCGAGGGTGAAACCGGGGGTGAAGCCGCAGGCATATGATTTCTTTTCAGCAAATCCTGGATGCGGGTGAGACGTATGCTTGCAAAAACGTTCCCAGGAATTGATAGGAAAGTAATAGGCCTGGAGCTGGTACATTCACAGCGCGGCTTTGTTTCATTGTATAGGGAGATAATTATAACGTCCCGCCATTCAACATGGACATGCACGGGAGACAATAGAGTTGAGAACAAATACTGCATAATACTGATTTAGAGGCTAGCCTTCGACCTGACAAGTCGTGATGATAGACACTATATCAGATAAGTAGACCATTTCGTCCTTATATGTTGATATGTTAGTTCATCATTGTTATTTGTTGTGTCTGTTGAAGGCCTATTGCTCATAATGTAGGTTTTCTTTGTGTTTTTGTCTCGTTGCGGTATCTGACCATACCCATTACCAAATTTGGATGAAATTTAATTTGAGTGAACTTTAAAACATTTTTTTCATGTATTTTTTCTTACTGTATAACACTCATGGGGCCAAGTGCATGTTTCAACATGAAGGGTGTTATATCGCCAGGACCAGCGGCTTTCTTGGTTATTTGGGTCTGCAAAATAACGTGGACTTCTGAGAGGCAGGGGACGTCGGAATCCAGATTACATCAGAGGTTTCCCCGGAGACTAACGCCGTAGAGGAGACTAACGCCGTAGAGGAGACTAGCGTCGGAGAGGAGACTTAACGCCGTAGAGGAGACTTAACGCCGTAGAGGAGACTTAACGCCGTAGAGGAGACTTAACGTCGGAGAGGAGACTTAACGTCGGAGAGGAGACTTAACGTCGGAGAGGAGACTTAACGTCGGAGAGGAGACTTAACGTCGGAGAGGAGACTTAACGTCGGAGAGGAGACTTAACGTCGGAGAGGAGACTTAACGTCGGAGAGGAGACTTAACGTCGGAGAGGAGACTTAACGTCGGAGAGGAGACTTAACGTCGGAGAGGAGACTTAACGTCGGAGAGGAGACTTAACGTCGGAGAGGAGACTTAACGTCGGAGAGGAGACTTAACGTCGGAGAGGAGACTTAACGTCGGAGAGGAGACTTAACGTCGGAGAGGAGACTTAACGTCGGAGAGGAGACTTAACGTCGGAGAGGAGACTTAACGTCGGAGAGGAGACTTAACGTCGGAGAGGAGACTTAACGTCGGAGAGGAGACTTAACGTCGGAGAGGAGACTTAACGTCGGAGAGGAGACTTAACGTCGGAGAGGAGACTTAACGTCGGAGAGGAGACTTAACGTCGGAGAGGAGACTTAACGTCGGAGAGGAGACTTAACGTCGGAGAGGAGACTTAACGTCGGAGAGGAGACTTAACGTCGGAGAGGAGACTAACGTCGGAGAGGAGACTTAACGTCGGAGAGGAGACTTAACGTCGGAGAGGAGACTTAACGTCGGAGAGGAGACTTAACGTCGGAGAGGAGACTTAACGTCGGAGAGGAGACTTAACGTCGGAGAGGAGACTTAACGTCGGAGAGGAGACTTAACGTCGGAGAGGAGACTTAACGTCGGAGAGGAGACTTAACGTCGGAGAGGAGACTTAACGTCGGAGAGGAGACTTAACGTCGGAGAGGAGACTTAACGTCGGAGAGGAGACTTAACGTCGGAGAGGAGACTTAACGTCGGAGAGGAGACTTAACGTCGGAGAGGAGACTTAACGTCGGAGAGGAGACTTAACGTCGGAGAGGAGACTTAACGTCGGAGAGGAGACTTAACGTCGGAGAGGAGACTTAACGTCGGAGAGGAGACTTAACGTCGGAGAGGAGACTTAACGTCGGAGAGGAGACTTAACGTCGGAGAGGAGACTTAACGTCGGAGAGGAGACTTAACGTCGGAGAGGAGACTTAACGTCGGAGAGGAGACTTAACGTCGGAGAGGAGACTTAACGTCGGAGAGGAGACTTAACGTCGGAGAGGAGACTTAACGTCGGAGAGGAGACTTAACGTCGGAGAGGAGACTTAACGTCGGAGAGGAGACTTAACGTCGGAGAGGAGACTAACGTCGGAGAGGAGACTTAACGTCGGAGAGGAGACTTAACGTCGGAGAGGAGACTTAACGTCGGAGAGGAGACTTAACGTCGGAGAGGAGACTTAACGTCGGAGAGGAGACTTAACGTCGGAGAGGAGACTTAACGTCGGAGAGGAGACTTAACGTCGGAGAGGAGACTTAACGTCGGAGAGGAGACTTAACGTCGGAGAGGAGACTTAACGTCGGAGAGGAGACTTAACGTCGGAGAGGAGACTTAACGTCGGAGAGGAGACTTAACGTCGGAGAGGAGACTTAACGTCGGAGAGGAGACTTAACGTCGGAGAGGAGACTTAACGTCGTAGAGGAGACTTAACGTCGGAGAGGAGACTAACGTCGGAGAGGAGACTAACGTCGGAGAGGAGACTTAACGTCGGAGAAGAGACTTAACGTCGGAGAAGAGACTTAACGTCGGAGAGGAGACTTAACGTCGGAGAGGAGACTTAACGTCGGAGAGGAGACTTAACGTCGGAGAGGAGACTTAACGTCGGAGAGGAGACTTAACGTCGGAGAGGAGACTTAACGTCGGAGAGGAGACTTAACGTCGGAGAGGAGACTTAACGTCGGAGAGGAGACTTAACGTCGGAGAGGAGACTTAACGTCGGAGAGGAGACTTAACGTCGGAGAGGAGACTTAACGTCGGAGAGGAGACTTAACGTCGGAGAGGAGACTTAACGTCGGAGAGGAGACTTAACGTCGGAGAGGAGACTTAACGTCGGAGAGGAGACTTAACGTCGGAGAGGAGACTTAACGTCGGAGAGGAGACTTAACGTCGGAGAGGAGACTTAACGTCGGAGAGGAGACTTAACGTCGGAGAGGAGACTTAACGTCGGAGAGGAGACTAACGTCGGAGAGGAGACTAACGTCGGAGAGGAGACTAACGTCGGAGAGGAGACTAACGTCGGAGAGGAGACTAACGTCGGAGAGGAGACTAACGTCGGAGAGGAGACTAACGTCGGAGAGGAGACTAACGTCGGAGAGGAGACTATCGTCGGAGAGGAGACTAACGTCGGAGAGGAGACTAACGTCGGAAAGAAGACTAACTTATGATTTAAGCACAACTCCTCACTTAATACCCTTTTCATGAATCATAATAGAGTAAACTAGCTTACTACGGGCAATCATCATCGTCATCATCATCAGCAACATCGGCATCATCATTACCTACAACAAATGCACAATAGCACATTGTTTTCTTGTACTCTCTGTGATCACGGCCGCCATGTTGTAGTTGTGTGGTGGGTACGTTCGCTGACTCACGGGAAGTCATTGTGAAAGTAAGACTCAACCAGTAACAGAAATGGTAAAGTTTGTAGAAGAAAACAACAAGTAATGTAAAGGTGATATGTGAATACAGGAAGGGCTTGTTAATGTAATACGTGAAAACAGAAGACATTTGAAAAAGTGATACCTGAATATAGAAAGAAATGGAAAATTTGTATTTTTTTTTAGAAAGAAATGGGAAAGTGGTACTTCTATATAGAAAGAAATAGGAATGTGATACTTTTACTGATAAACTTGATAATCAATACGTTATGTTATCAGTGGGACATATTGGATGGGCACAACCGTAAGATGCGCAGTGTAAGAACTACAGTAGGAAATTGAATTCGCGACAAAATTCGCAAGAGCACGTTAAAAAATAAATGGTGGCTAATTACCACATTGAAGCACCGAAGATTAAGTAATTTGGACGTTTGGCAAGGATGTAGGGTATTCAATCTACAGTATGGACGTTTGGCAAGGATGTAAGATATTCAATCTACAGTATGGACGTTTGGCAAGGATGTAAGATATTCAATCTACAGTATGGACGTTTGGCAAGGATGTAAGATATTCAATCTACAGTACGGACGTTTGGCAAGGATGTAAGATATTCAATCTACAGTATGGACGTTTGGCAAGGATGTAGGATATTCAATCTACAGTATGGACGTTTGGCAAGGATGTAGGATATTCAATCTACAGTATGGACGTTTGGCAAGGATGTAAGATATTATTCAATCTACAGTATGAACGTTTGGCAAGGATGTAAGATATTCAATCTACAGTACGGACGTTTGGCAAGGATGTAAGATATTCAATCTACAGTACGGACGTTTGGCAAGGATGTAAGATATTCAATCTACAGTATGGACGTTTGGCAGGGATGTAGGATGTTCAATCTACAGTATGGACGTTTGGCAAGGATGTAAGATATTCAATCTACAGTATGGACGTTTGGCAAGGATGTAAGATATTCAATCTACAGCAAGAGCATACTTTTTGATGACCACGTACAAGAGGTCGACCGTGACGATGATTGATAAAGGAGAAATAAGACACTCCGAGATATGTCGACAGTATAAGCATCTCACCTAGGCGGAACTGGAAGTCTATCCATACATAATGTCTGCGACACCACGAGGGAGGACCATTAGGACGGAAGAAGAAGTGGATCCAAAATAATATGAGTATTTTAGCATGTCGTATGTTACTTTATTCGTATTTATATAAATACGAATGGGCAGACAGGCATCTCACAAGTTGGAAAAAAGATCAGCACTTATCAGAGATATCTTAGTTTGCCTGCCACTTGAGTAAGATGGTAAACATTATCTGATAATTGCATAACCTCTGATATCTTAGTTTGCCTGCCACTTGACTAAGATGGTAAACATTATCTGATAATTGTATAACCTCTGATATCTTAGTTTGCCTGCCACTTGAGTAAGATGGTAAACATTATCTGATAATTGTATAACCTCTGATATCTTAGTTTGCCTGCTACTTGAGTAAGATGGTAAACATTATCTGATAATTGTATAACCTCTGATATCTTAGTTTGCCTGCCACTTGAGTAAGATGGTAAACATTATCTGATAATTGAATAACCGATAGGATGGGGATGTCAACAACAGGAGAGTGACACAGTCTGTCATTTCAAGGAGAGTGATTCAGGTCTGTGCAAAGTAGGAGAGTGAGCCAATCTGTCATTAAAAGAAGAGTAACACAGTATGTCATTTAAATTAGAGTGACGCAGTCCGTAAACACTAGGAGAGTGACACAGTCTGTCATCGAAAAGGAGAGTGACACAGTCTGTCATCGAAAAGGAGAATGATTCAGTTTTGACATTAAAATTAGACTGACACAGTCTGTGAACAGTAGGAGAATGATTCAGTCTGGCATCGAAAGAAGAGCGACACAGTCTGTGAAAAGTTTGATAGTGACACTGTCTGTCATCGAAGAGAAAGGGGTTCAGTCTGTTAACACTATGATATCGACTAAATCTGTCACCGAAAGGAGAGTGACACAGTCTGTCATTGAAATGAGAATGACACAATCTGTTATTAAAAGAAGAGTGACTTGGTCAGTTATTAAAGAAGTGTGACTTTGCCATAGAAATTAGTGATTCGGTATGTCATTGAAAGGAGAGTGACTCAGTCTGTCATTGAAAGGAGAGTGACTATGTCTGTCACAGAAGGAAAAGAGCCTCGCTAAAAAGAAACACAAAACATTTCACTTCAAAAACTGAAAATCTCACCTGAAACTTGATCAAACTTACCCATCTCTGGTCGATACTGGAACAACTGATCTGCCTTGACCAGTGTATCAGCAAATTGTACTTGGTTTAGCGAAAACTGTATATCTTGTAAGTCCAAACATTTCTACTGCATCAAATCCGTTCAAGGTTCCATATACTTCGAATCTTTCGTTCTTTCTATTAAGATCTAGCAAGACTGGGTCAGTGTCTTGTCACCGATCCACTGTTTCGCGTATGAACTGCTGTGTTTCTTGCCCCTTCTGTTGGCATCAAATAACCGGTTAGTCTACAAAGATTTATTTTGTAATTCTTCATAATTTGACACCTTATCAAGTGCATTCGAGGTTTCACATTCTTTGGATATGTCTCACGTTGTATAGAAAACACGCTACAATACATTGTCATGAATCGTGCGTAGACTGGTGTCAAATGTCTAGTCTTTTGGCAAAGAACTTTGAAAGATGCTCTTTCTGGTTACTCCAAGACGGACGGTATAGAATCCATTTCAATTTCTTTCACGTTCTATTAAATAAAATAAGTTTAATCATCATTAGCCTACAGCACACGTAAGTTACCAGGGAGAATAGGAACAGTAACGCTGTAAAGTAGCTAGGCAAATCGTAAGAGGGGAATAAGGAGGCGTGATCATGGTCTGGTTACCATATTCTGTAGAAATTATAAGTTGCAAAGAATAAGAAAAAGTATCTCTACCCTATGGTAGAAGACTCTCCACCCATGGCAGAAGACTATCCACTCCATCGTAGAAGACTCTCCACCCCATCGTATACGACTGCAACACAAAGTAGACAGTTTTCCATCCCATGGTAGAAGACACCCCACCCCACCCCACGGTGGAAGAGGAGCGACGTAACATCTGTCAAGTCCTGAAGAAATTATACTATCTAGCACGCACGAGACATATGGCCAGTAGATAGAAATATTGCAAAATACACCCGACAGCTTCCTCATTTGTCAGTTTACAATGGAGTTTTTGTACTGCTAAATAAGCCCAATAGATTCCTCATTTATCAGTTTACGATGGAGTTTTTGTACTGCTAAATAAGCCCAATAGATTCCTCATTTATCAGTTTACGATGGAGTTTTTGTGCTCCTAAATAAGCCCAATAAATTGGTCATTTATCAGTGTATAGAGTTATTGTACTGCTAAATAGGCGCACAATTATCCTCATATATCACAGTTTACGATACATTAGAGTTATTGTGCTACTTAAGCAATTATTTTATTATTTACACATGTGAAGTGTGGAACTTACGCAATAAAGTTGCTGAAGAGTCAGAGAGCAATGGAACGAAGAGTATTTAAATGGGATAAGACCCGAAACGATAAAATCGACATCGAACTTTGCTTAAGGACGTCGTGGAAGCAGCCATATCACACGTACCTCGCTGGGTTGAACATGTAGTACGCTTACCTGACAACAGTTGGACACGTATATTCTGTCTTTAATTCATGAACAAGATTCGAAGCAATTTTCTACAAAACTGCATGTCATATCCAAATAATTTGTCACATGCAGCTTTGTATATCGATGACACTAAAACATTGATATTGTTTGGTCCAAAGATGTTTAGAATTTTGCACATCAGCGAATGCCTTTTATCTTTTAAGACCATTTCAAAGAAAGGGCATTAAACTAAAGATTTTCCAGTACACAGCTAAATTTCTCGTCGTCTTTTGTTCATAGGAGTATCTTCTTAATGTCTTAATAGATCAATTGATTGTTTGTTTTGCCCTTTATGTACAATCGCAAAAATTGCCCCAATATGCAAGTTATTACAGCCCTTCGGTCAACATTAGCCCCAATGCTGTCCCAATTTATGTTGCTTGAAACATTTGAATATTAAAATGCATTTGTTGGCATTGTTTGTCACTAATTGTTTTGATAAATATACACATATTCATCCATGTCTGCTAATCAGTATATCCACTAAAGATTTATATTATTCATTTCGAATCTGTCGACTCAAAGAGCTTGAAAATTGTTACTGGCTGGACAAATTGTGATCCAACTCGTTGCCAGTACTGTTCTTCTTCCCGGAGCACATGTTCAACACACTTCTTCCAGAACTGAATGTCTACTTTCGAAAGGTACTCACGTGTCAGTCCTTCAACATCACGTTTTAAATGTCCTGTTCTGTCTTTGACTTTATAGCTCTATAGAGTTTAGATACTCATGATAAATAGGTAGTCGAAGAAAAATGTGACCGTACTCTTCAATGGCTTTGTCAATATGATACGCCTCTGTCTTATTTGTCTTCCTCACAAGCTGCAACAATTCGGACTTCAAATACGTGTCTTCGAAATTCACTTTTAGCTTAGCAAGCCATATCCTAATTTGAGCTTTTGTATTTGATGCAGTTGGTACTTTGTCTTCCTCTGATACTGCATTGTGATAGAATTACTAGACATGACGGTCTATCCCGAATTGGAAGCAGATCATTTGACTTCCAGTGCCTGAAAATGTGTCCATTCATTTAAGTGCGATAGTCTCTACCATCGGTACTTTTTGATTGGAAAATAAGTTCTGCGTCATGGACAAGTCTTTTTCTCACTCCTTCCGGCATACGTTAGTATAATGCCCTACACTTTGCTGCTTTGAATTTGTTTTTTTTTTGTTCACCGTCAACTGATTTGACGTCATTCTTTACCGTTTGTGTAGTGAGCATTGACCCAGGATTCGTCCAAGCATACAATACTATAGCCTTGTCTACGCCGTTCACGTATTTGTCTCAGGTATTTGCTTCTGGCAGCAATAAAATGTGATTCCTGCCGCCTAAAGTTTTCCTGAATGTAAAGCCGGCACCTTTTCCAATTTTCCAAAGAGAACTTTTGAAAATGTCAATACAGCAGTCGGAATGCAATGTTAATTTTAGTTGCAGGAGAGTTACAAGTTGAATTTTCATCAACAGTTAAAAAAACCTCCCGTTTTATGACATCTCGGTCAAAATGTCAAATTTCCTTTTTCTGTCTTGCTTGATATAAGTAAACTGCGAGTCCTGTCCAATTCAAAAGTAACATGATGATCTATCCAGACCAAGCGCCAATTGCGTTCGTTTTATGGGTCATGGATATCGCAATATAAATGACCTATCTTAGATTTCTCTACCGCCATTGAGCCACCTGACAACCCTGTCCAGCTGTCCGGTTATCAATGGATTCTACGCCGCGTCCAGACAAACAATAACTCCAATATCAGAACACGTTGCAAAAGCACTTCATTTAAATACTGCTTCTAATTGGCGTACTATATTATAATCTATGCTAGAGATCAAGGCATCCAAATTATTATTTAGTTATTAATAAATGCATTTATTTGAAAATGAATTAATTGAAAATAAGTTTTCATTTTACATGTCTTGCCATTTCATAATGAAAGGTATGCGAGTTTATGTTTTCAAGTGTTGTGATACCTTCTGCTGTGAATCTTTAACAGGGGCATCAAAGCTTCATACAGCTTAAGATTTTAGGGCCTCACCAAGTCTTAAACCGACCCTGGCTTTACGACAAGAGGGTGAATAGAAGACGGACGTGTTTGTACAACGATTTACGTCCACAACAACCGAGGCATTGAGCGCGTCGCAAGACAGACGACTTAAACTCCCAACGCCGCTCAAAGGCATAACTAGATATACCACTAACTACTACCTGATTGATGTAAAACGACGCTGGAAGCTATGAATCCTTTGTTGTGTAACTAAACAAATGAGGCACATAAATCAATTCGATTTCCAAAAACACGATAAATAGTTCACTTCCATAAGTAGAAAGGACAAAATGGTCGTGTTTTAAAACAGGGATATCCAGCGTTGACCTAGCGTGACGTGACCCTGACAGCTTCCCTGATTTCAGTTTTCACGAGATGAAGAACTTCGATCGAGAGCACATATCACTGCTATAAGCCGATGTAGAGTCCGTAGGACACGATTTCGTGACGTTTAAGCACAGCTCAAATGTGTTTTAGCGAGCATGTTTAGTACACAGGGGGGTAAGCATGCAAGAGACGATGGTGACGCAGAGAGCAAGCGAAGAACGCAGACCGTTTGTGTAGAGTTGTACTTCTCACAGTTTTTGTTACCCGAGCCAGTTTATACTTTTAAGCTGTTATCAAAGAAGCTAACAGATTTTGTATTACTATGTCGTTGGGATCCCTGTAGTAGTGAGCGACACGCAGATGAAGCTAAGAATAGTACTTTCGATCGAAAGACCCTGGTCCACATTCATCAGCACACTCGGGATGTGAGGAAAGCTACTGCAGCCCGCTACGTAATGCCCTTTCAGCGAGCACGAACGAGTTAAGTTGTCCATTGTCCATAATAACAACAACGCTTTCGAAGGGAAGAGGAAACTAACGCCCAGTTATGAAAAACATACTGATCAGACTGTGTTTGTAGGGTCAGGTAAAACATACTGATCAGACTATGTTTGTCGGGTCAGGCAAAACATACTGATCAGACTATGTTTGTCAGGGTCAGGCAAAACATACTGATCAGACTTTGTAAGTCGGGGTCAGGCAAATATACTGATCAGACTATGTTAGTCGGGTTCGGGTAAAACATACTGATCAGACTATGTTAGTCGGGGTCTGGCAAAACATACTGATCAGACTATGTTTGTCGGGGTCAGGCAAAACATACTGATCAGACTATGTTAGTCAGGGTCAGGCAAAACGTAATGCTCAGACTATAATAGTCGGGGACGGGTGAACCATTCAGCTCAGACTATGTTAGTCAGGGTCAGTCAAAACGTACTGATCAGACTATATCAGTCGGGGTTAAGCAAAACATACAGCTCAGACTATTTTAGTCAGGGTTAGGCAAAACGTACTAATCAGACTATATCAGTCGGGGTTAAGCAAAACATATAGATCAAACTATGCATTTATGATAATTTGATCAGACTATATTTGCAGATCAATCGCCATTATGAAGTATGTAGTCTGACGGGTGAACCATTCAGCTCAGACTATGTTAGTCAGGGTCAGTCAAAACGTACTGATCAGACTATATCAGTCGGGGTTAAGCAAAACATACAGCTCAGACTATGTTAGTCAGGGTTAGGCAAAACGTACTAATCAGACTATATCAGTCGGGGTTAAGCAAAACATATAGATCAAACTAAGCATTTATGATAATTTGATCAGACTATATTTGCAGATCAATCGCCATTATGAAGTATGTAGTCTTCACCAGGTGGGAGAGGATACCCGACATACTTTTTTCAGCTTTGAACCCGCTGGCCAGGTCTGGCATCTCCCTTCATTATAAAGTGAACATGTGGATTCTTTCAGAACGTGATCGCCAAATATATATCTTGCAGGATTCTCCTTGACTAATGAAGTGTGTTGTTTTTCAGTTGGACTGGTTAGTTCGTTCGTTTTTTTGTATTTTCTTCCCTCCGATTATCCTGGGTTGGACATCGGTTTTGAATTAGCACTACGCTTAAGCCGGCGTCGTATTTTTTGCGGTCTAGTTTACACGAGATTAGCGCCACTCACCATAGCTGCAGACAGCGTGGGCTCTGGTATGTTTGAAATTTAGACACGACTATAAGGGACTAGAACACGACCCGGGATAGAAGCCCTTGCTATCTCTAATGGTTATGAGAAAGGCACTACACACAACGAAAAATGTCAAACCCCACTGCTGCCTTGCGGAATACCTGTTTACGGGAAACACTTAGGGGGTAAACCCTGAGAAGAAATCGACATTCTCTGCTGTCTCCAGTCGTTCAGATACCATCTTACAACTAGTCAAACGTTGCTCAGGACCAGATAATAATGTTGACAAAAGGCATAGTTTCTTCCAAACGTTAGTCCAAATCACAGCGCTAGTCGCCCATTTCAGCGGATACAGCAAAGGGAAAGACTGTCCACACAGCTGAACAAAGAGAGTGGTCTTCATCACGTGTAATGGATGAACATAATATGGGTGTGATGTTTGGAGTCTACGCAAATCAGAAGCAGAGAAGATCCGTATTTCCGAAACAGCAATGGATATTAAGAATATTAAGAGACTACATCCGAAATACAAAAATCCATCACCAAACAGAGTTCTGGGATGTCCTTGACTCTGCATCAATACAAAAGTACAGAAGAACCTATCGCGTTGTCTGCATTACTGACGGTAGATGGGGCAAGAGGGTGTCTGTCTGGTGGCCATAGAAGCACAACTGCCTGCGTGGCCGCTCGCCATCCAGATCGAGAGATAAGCTTCATCAGGTGGCCCATCAACCTACTCCAGGGGGAAAGACAGACACGCATTCATGCAGGTTTAGCTACCTGACATCGGAAAATCTTGCATGATGGAATATGGTGATTCAAGTATCCAAGGTTAATGATTTCCTTGTGGAAACCAGTGGAAAACGAAGCAACAACAATTGGAGATTCCCGATCAGAGCTTTTGAAGACGGCTAAACAAATGAATCGTTGGAAGGTGAAGGTCTCAAAGAAATGTTCCTATGTACACTTAACTTAACCTAACGTCTTTATACTGGTTTAGAAGACTCTGCAGCGTCTGTATACAACCAGTTTCATTTACATCTCCTTACTCTAAAAGCTATGCGCATCCGATCTTTTCTTAAATGCATTCACTACTTCCCGTGGCAATGCATTTCAAACATTCACCACTCTCTGACTTAAAAATATTTCATAATATCTAATCTGGACCTGTCTTTAGTTAATTTGCAGCTGTGGCCTCGTGTTCTTGTTGGTGGTAGTATTTTGAATAACTTATTATAGTATGATTTATCGTTTTGTTTGATTATCTTATTAACCTGTATCGTCACCTTCAATTCTTCTCTTTTCTAGGCACTGAAGGCCGGTTTTTCTTAGACTTCCCTCGTAATTGTAATTCTGGAATCCCATTATCAGCTTTGCCGCTTTTCTTTATATCCTTTCCAGCATGTGTATACCCTCTCTACGATAAGGACTCCACACCTGTACACAGAACTCCAATCTAGGTTTTACTAATGCTTCATACAGTTTGACAATCATTTCCGTGCTCCTATGTTCAATTTTACTTTTCATTATACCTAACATTGCATTTACCTTTTTCACTCCTACCTGGACTTTAATTGTATGATCTATTATAACCCCTAGGTACCTTTCCATTTCTATCATTCTAATATTGTTCTCGCCCATTCTGTAATTATGGATGACTGTACATTTATGTACATTAAACTCCATTTGCCAGCTCATATACCGTTCTCGAATTCTATCTAAATCCTACCTCAATATATCCACTTCTTCTTCTTCTTCTTCTTCTTCTTCGTTCGTTCGCAATCTCCCACTACCAAACCCTGAAAGGGCTTAAGTAGCAGAATGTAGTCCAGAGAACGGAATGCGTTGTGTCGTAGTTTACAGCTTGACTGCGATATTTGCACTTTTCGGTCCAACACATCCGACTTCAGCAAGCATTTTTTGAGTACCGGGTTAGCATTCCCTCTTCGATCCCTTCTCCTTAGCCAGTCTGCTCTGCTGCAGCCTGTTATCCAGGATCATCGCGTTGAGGTGTAGAAGGGTCTTGGCAGCCATGGTTCGCTGGCCCTAACGCTAGCAGTCAGCTATGGGTCGCTGACCACTGCAGCTCATCCGCTTCTCAGCATCATAATCCCATATCCACTTCTGATTTAGATGAGACACTCCTGCATAGTTTTGTGTTATCAGCGAATTTTGCAATCATGGATCCCATATCAATGTCCAAATGGTTTATCTATAAACGATAGAAGAAGACAATGGGTGAATGTAAGGATTTTCTTATATTTATTTTCAGAGTATTCGCAACAACGCAGGTGAGGCTCCAATCTTGGTCTCGATAAACGGTAATCAAGTATGCTGATATTTACTACCGAGTACTGGATCAGTCTTTTCTGGCATCCAAGTTCACGTGAAAGCTTCAGGACAATATGGTGCCGTACAAGAGATCACAATCTCGAATCTTGAAAAACAACGGAGGTCGCACAGGTGAGAATCGGTTTTGTGATTATTTTTCATGTGTGCCAAGTATACTTCTTCCCCTTCTTCGTTCATCCTCAAATAAAAGTTCCGGTTTCTCTTACAAAGGACAGAGTTGTTTATAAGGCTGTTTTCTCTCCATATAGCTTCTGTCTCATATCTGTCTCACGAGGCCAGTATGTTCTCTCTTTTCCTGCGTGAGCGTGCAGCTTTGTAGGACGTGTTCCACTGTTATGATATGCTCCCCACATGGGCACCTGTCGTCTGTCCCAATCCTCATTTTGTTTTAAAGATGGCCCTTGAGTCTGTTATGCCCAGTTCTCAGTCTGAAGATGATGACCTGCTCTTCTCTAGTTAAGTTAAAGTATCTGTCTCCATTTCGGAAGTCGGGGTGTTGATCAGCCCATTTTACCCTGAAATTGGCTTTAATTATGGTCTTGCCAAGTATACGAACACCCGTTTTACGTACATCCGCATATATGCACGTCTTCAATTATAACCAGAACTATAAGATACGAACATTCTTAGAAATAATTCCCGAAAATAATTTTAAAAACCAGCCAGTGCATCCGTTAAAAAAATGGAGTCCGTGCCAGGGCATCATTCATGTTGATTTTGAATGTTATGTATAACGCAGTTCCTTTATAACGGGGGGGGGGGGGGGGGGGTGCGGGGAGAGAGAGAGAGACTGCCAAGCAAAACATACTGTTCAGACTATGTTAGTGGAGATCAAGATCCTGAGGCGTGCATGAGCTGTAGTGATTTGCGACCCTAAACTGGCTGCTAGCATCAGACCCAGCGACATTGGAGCTGGAATGATCCTTTATCCAGCGTCATTTGGTGATCCTGGATAACAGTCTAAAACAGGGAAGGCTGGAACAAGGCAGGCAGGAACAAGGCAGGCTAAGGCTGGAACAGGGCAGGCTGGAACAGGGCAGACTGGAACAGGGCAGGCAGGAACATGGCAGGCTGGAACAGGCAGACTGGAACAGGGCAGGCAGGAACATGGTAGGCTGGAACAGGCAGACTGGAACAGGGCAGGCAGGAACATGGCAGGCTGGAACTGGGCAGGCTGGAACAGGGCAGACTGGAACAGGGCAGGCAGGAACATGGCAGGCTAAGGCTGGAACAGGGCAGACTGGAACAGGCAGACTGGAACAGGGCAGACTAAGGCTGGAACAGGGCAGACTGGAACAGGGCAGGCTGAAGCTGGAACAGGGCAGGCTGGAACAGGCAGACTGGAACAGGGCAGGCTAAGGCTGGAACAGGGCAGACTGGAACAGGGCAGACTGGAACAGGGCAGGCTGGAACAGGGCAGACTGGAACAGGGCAGGCTGGAACAGGGCAGGCTGGAACAGGGCAGGCTAAGGCTGGAACAGGGCAGGCTGGAACAAGGCAGACTGGAACAGGGCAGGCTGAAGCTGGAACAGGATAGGCTGGAACAGGGCAGGCTGGAACAGGGCAGGCTGGCTTAACGGAAACAATCGTAGAAGAAAGACTATCCTGGTACCCGAAAATGTTATGCTCAAGTCGGATGTACAGAAATGACAGGTGTACATGTCGCATTCAAGTTCTAAACTTCGATACATCGCATTCTCTTCTCCGGAATACATCATGCCTCTAATAAAGCCCTTTTGGGGGCTTTGCAGAGGGAGTTCGAGAACAAAGGAGAAGAAGAAGAAGAAGAAGAAGAAGAAGAAGAAGAAGAAAAGCTATCTTAGTCATGGTAAGGTGACCAAACTCATCAAAACCTCAACCTTACATCCATGCAGTTCTCCGAGAAAATAGACTGCTTCATGGCAGCTAGCTAACGAGGTGGATCAACGTGATCCCTGTAGTAGAAAGCTTAACGCAAATGAAGCAAAGCATATCACAAGAGTCCAGAGAATATCGGTCCACCTTCATTAGCACAATTGAGATTGGAGAGAAGCTACTGCAACTCGCTACTTTACGGTCTTTCGGGAGTGAAACAAAGAAATATACTTTCTCATTGTGAGAATTCCACAACAACACATACAATACAGCTGCACTAACAATTTGTTCATGAGTATAGCTCATAATTGTGTTTATAATATTCATAATAGACCTATGTTCGTGATCTATTTGGACCAAGAGATCACGAACTCCCATTCAATAAATCGGGAGATGACGTGAAAGATGATAGCAGTGTGGCTCAGTTTCAGCTGATACTGCGAAATATGCAAAACGACAATGCAAAGGCTTAGTTATTAGTTCTCTGTCGACCTGTACTTCCACAGGGACCCCTGAAAGGGTAAGTAGCAGAGAACGGAATGCGTTGTGTCGTAGTTTATAGCTTGGCTGCGATATTTGCACCTTTCCGTCCAACACTCCGACTTCAGCAAGCATTTTTTGAGTACCGAGTTAGCATTCCCTCTTCGATCACTTCTCCTTAGCCAGCCTGCCCTGCTGCAGCCTGTTATCCAGGATCACCGCGTGGAAGTGTAGAAGGGTCTTGGCAGCTATGGTTCGCTGGCCCTGACGCTAGCAGTCAGCTATGGGTCGCTGACCACTGCAGCTCATGTACTGCTCAGCATCTTGATCCCACAGATGGATACGTAGAGTGATGTTGTTGTGGCCGTACATCTTGATACGGGCGACCAAGGCTGAGGTGGAGAGATGGCTTAAAGGAGGCCCGGACCCAACATGGTACACCAAGGCAAAAAAGAGAAATGTGTTTATTCAACACACATCCATATATCATCATGATCAATAACAACATCGTCATCACTGTCATCATCATCACTGTCATCATCATCACCATTACTATCATTAACAGCATTATTATCATTGTTATCATCAGCATCACTGCCAATATCATCATCATCATCATCATTGTCATCAACATCATCATCGTCATCATCATCATCATCATCGTCAACATCATCCTCGTGAACATCATCATCATCAACAACATCTTCATCATCATCATCGTCATCATCATCATCATTATCGTCATCATCATCATCATCGTCAACATTATCATCGTCATCATCATCATCGTCAACATCATCATCGTCAACATCATCATCGTCAACATCATCATCGTCAACATCATCATCGTGAACATCATCATCATCAACAACATCTTCATCATCATCATCGTCATCATCATCATCATTATCGTCATCACCATCATCATCGTCAACATTATCATCGTCATCATCATCATCGGCAACATCATCATCATCGGCAACATCATCATCGTCATCATCATCATCATCATCGACAACATCAGCATCAACCACAACAACAACAACGTCTTCATCATCATCGTTATCATCATCATCAAAAAAAACAACAACGTCATCAAGTCTTGGATTTAATTTGGAAGCTCAAGATTTCGTATTTCCATGTCAGACTGTCTTCAGACACGCCTGCATAATTTGGAAGCTCAAGATTTCGTATTTCCATGTCAGACTGTCTTCAGACACGCCTGCATAATTTGGAAGCTCAAGATTTCGTATTTCCATGTCAGACTGTCTTCAGACACGCCTGCATAATTTGGAAGCTCAAGATTTCGTATTTCCATGTCAGACTGTCTTCAGACACGCCTGCATAATTTGGAAGCTCAAGATTTCGTATTTCCATGTCAGACTGTCTTCAGACACGCCTGCATAATTTGGAAGCTCAAGATTTCGTATGTCCATGTCAGACTGTCTTCAGACACGCCTGCATAATTTGGAAGCTCAAGATTTCGTATTTCCATGTCAGACTGTCTTCAGACACGCCTGCATAATTTGGAAGCTCAAGATTTCGTATTTCCATGTCAGACTGTCTTCAGACACGCCTGCATAATTTGGAAGCTCAAGATTTCGTATTTCCATGTCAGACTGTCTTCAGACACGCCTGCATAATTTGGAAGCTCAAGATTTCGTATTTCCATGTCAGACTGTCTTCAGACACGCCTGCATAATTTGGAAGCTCAAGATTTCGTATTTCCATGTCAGACTGTCTTCAGACACGCCTGCATAATTTGGAAGCTCAAGATTTCGTATTTCCATGTCAGACTGTCTTCAGACACGCCTGCATAATTTGGAAGCTCAAGATTTCGTATTTCCATGTCAGACTGTCTTCAGACACACCTGCATAATTTGGAAGCTCAAGATTTCGTATTTCCATGTCAGACTGTCTTCAGACACGCCTGCATAATTTGGAAGCTCAAGATTTCGTATGTCCATGTCAGACTGTCTTCAGACACGCCTGCATAATTTGGAAGCTCAAGATTTCGTATGTCCATGTCAGACTGTCTTCAGACACGCCTGCATAATTTGGAAGCTCAAGATTTCGTATGTCCATGTCAGACTGTCTTCAGACACGCCTGCATAATTTGGAAGCTCAAGATTTCGTATGTCCATGTCAGACTGTCTTCAGACACGCCTGCATAATTGGATACCAGGACAAAATTTAGAGATTTGGAAATCCTAAGTGTGGAGATAAAGCTAAAGGAAGCCGTAACACTATCTTTGAGAACAAAGTTTAAACAAATCAAAACTTGTGACCAAGACTTGGGTGTGAGCGAAGTAGGCCACACGCTAGCTCTATTAACATCAACAGTTGGTACAGTTGTTAAGGGTTGTTGTTGTTTGGAATGCCCACAATAAGTAAGTTTACTCTTTTGTGCGCCCTAAAAAGGACGTTAAGTGGCGGGTTGCAGTATCTTTCCTCACATCTCTAGCGTGCTGATGAAGGTGGACCGGGGACCTATATGCGGTTGTGCTATGCTTGGGTTCGTCTGCGCGTCGCTTACTACAACGAGGATCAGGTTGATCCCTCACTTTATTAGCCAGGCTGCCATGAAAACAGCCCGTTTCTAGGAGGGCTACGACGAAGTCTAAGTGAGGGTATTGGCCAGTATATGTTGCCTGACCCTGACTAACATGTTCTTAGGTCTTAGTCGACCTATACTTCTATCTGTCCTTACTATCTAAAACTCATATCTCGTTTATCCAGCTATAATAATAATAGTTGTTCATCGTTGTCTATGAGGACCGCCGACATGATTCTTGTCATAGATGTCCCTGCTGGGTGTTAGTGCACATGTGACAGAAAAGGCCAATACGGGCACGAAAACATCTTCTGCATAACGGGCACACGATGTCAGTAGAAGGTGTTGCTGTTCCCATTGCTCGTGACTATCAGGCTTGCGTCTGCTCTTAGCTTTCATAACACGGTGGGTCTTCGCTGGTAGCTACACCCGCTTTGATTGCGCTTCTCCAGTCAGATCTGTTTTGCGCAATCCATTTCCAGGTGGTGATATCTATCTAGCAACTTTTCAGTGAGTCCCTTAGACTGCCTTTAAAACGTTTCTTTTGGGCGCCCTTTCTCGCGCCATCCCTCTCTCTGTTTCCCGTAGAGTAGCTTAGCTTAACGTCTTTATACTGGTTTAAAAGACTCTACAGAGTCTGTATACATCTTTGGGAGCCATTCGTCTGACATACGGACGAGGATGTGTCCGGCCAATCCTGGTTGTACTTTTTTTTACCAGTGCATGGATGCTAGGCATGTCAGCCCTCGAGAGAACCTCGATGTCAGTGACACGATCTTGCCATCGAAAGAGTATATTCGCCTCAGCCAACCTATGTGGAAGTGGTTTAACCTCCTTGCATGTCCAGAGTATGCATTCGAACTATATAACACTCAAATCTTCGTACAATCAACAAATAAAAGTGTAACTGTTTAAACACCTCCAGGAATATCAATTTACTATAGCAACCCACAATTGATTTGTAACAGTTCCAGCCGGAGCAAGAGAGTTTAGGGCAGGGGTGATGTGGTTGACGACTCAGAACAAAGGTACCTGAATGCGTGTCAAGGTCACTCACCGTCTCAATAAAGGAAAACGGAGTTGGGGCCGAAGAATGTGGACAGGTAGGAAATGGCCACTGGCGTTCTGATTTGGTTAATGGGTGGTGAGTGACAGACGCGACGGCAGCGGAGCTTGCTGCGATAGATGAGTGACAGGAGTTCAGAGTAATTCGTTCCAATAACGACTGAATAGAACCATCCTCCTGAGATCCATTGGTCAGCTCTGATACTGCTGGAGAGTATATAACACAGAGTCAAAGTTTAGCTCAGAGGCTGGATGGAGAGGCAAGGAGAGCGAATGTGAGACTGTAGATAGGAGTTCGTTTAGCTCACCGATTTGATAAAGAAGCGATTGATAGACTGTCGTACGAATGTTAGTGATAGAACAGGATCGCTCAAATAGGTGTGTGAGTTTTGTATTAATAGACAATCTGAATGTGTGTTGTAAGCAGGACACATTGTGAACGAGGTATGTCCAGATCGCCCGCCTGAGGGGATTTGAATGAGGAAGTTTTTGATAAGGTGTGTTGAGGACGCAGTTAAATAGATGTGTGTGTGTGATGTGACTACTGCAATAGAACTGGGTAATGATAGTTGGCAATTCCATCAAGAGCTAATGCTTAAAATTTCCGCTTTAGTTAATATTTATATAAACATATATATAATATAGAAATACTTAGTTAAGATCATATGTATTGTATTGTGTTTGTAATTTCACTACTCATTTTTCTGGTATGAGTATTATATAATAAATATGCCACCTGCTGTGTGCTATGTCATTTGCTGTGTGTGGTAAGGAATGATGTGGATGAGTGTGATAATGTTCTGAGTTAGAATAGCCCTAGGGCAAACAGTGGGAGCTGCTGCAGATGCAATTTACAATTATACTTTATTATTTAGTCATAAATCATTCTGGTATTCCGGACTACCCATGCGCTGAACGTTAACATACAAAGTAGCACTATTCGAGAAGCAGCGTTAGACTGATCGAGTCTTGAACAATATATTCGCATTGCTTGTAAATGCTCTGATTGCATTGTTAAAAAGTACCCATCTGTGATTAAATCTGTTATTTTTTGGGTAATGATCATTTTTATCATCATTATCATCATTATCATCATTATTATAATTATCAAAATTATCAAAATTATCATCATTTATCATCATCATCATCATCATTATCATCAGTATCATCATTATCATCATTATCATCATTATCATCATTATCATCATTATCAACAACATCATCATCATTATCATCAGTATCATCATTATCATCATTATCATCATTATCATCAGTATCATCATTATCATCAGTATCATCATTATCATCTTTATCATCATTATCAACAACATCATCATCATTATCATCAGAATCATCAGTATCATCATTATCATCATTATCATCATTATCATCATTATCATCAGTATCATCATTATCATCATTATCATCATTGTCAACAAAACCATCGTCATCAACAACACCATCATCATCAACAGTATCATTACCAACAACAACATGAACATCATCATCATCATCATCCTCATCAACAACAACATTATCGACACCATCATCGCCATTATCTTTATCAACATCGTCTTTATCAGCAAAAACAACAACATTACCATAATCATCATCATTATTAGCATCATCTTAATCATCACCGCCATCATCATCATCATCATCATGATCATCAGTGACAGCAACATTATCATCAACAACAACATCAATAACATGATCCTCAATCATCGATAACAACAGTATCATAATAATAAGCATCATTATTAAGTTAGAAGAACATTGACATTCGTCGTCATAATCAGCTAGAAGAACATTGACATTCGCAGTCACAATCAGCTAGAAGAACATTGACATTCGCCGTCACAATCAGCTGGCAGAACTGTGGCATTTTTGGCACTATTCAGCTAGCAGAACTGTGGTATTCTTGGTCGTATTCAGCTAGCAGAACTGTGGTATTCTTGGTCGTATTCAGCTAGCAGAACTGTGGTATTCTTGGTCGTATTCAGCTAGCAGAACTGTGGTATTCTTGGTCGTATTCAGCTAGCAGAACTGTGGTATTCTTGGTCGTATTCAGCTAGCAGAACTGTGGTATTCTTGGTCGTATTCAGCTAGCAGAATTCTGACCTTCCTGGTCGTATTCAGGTAGGAGAACTGTGACCTTCTTGGTCGTATTCAGTTAGTGTCTTCTTCTTCTTCTTCTTATTCTTCTTCTTCTTCTTCTTCTTCTTCTTCTTCTTCTTCTTCTTTTTATGCTATGTCTTCTTCTTCTTCTTTGTATGCTCTTTCTTCTTCTTTTTAGGTAATCATGTTTGGTCATAGTAGATCTGCAATCCCGTCATGAGAACTATTTTCAGTTTTTTTCTAGCTCTGGACTGTTGTTCCATAGCTTCTGTCTCAGCTTTGCATGCATCTCTTGGTCAGATTCGGCGCCCTAAGCCTCCCTGCGCTGGACAGTCTTGTAGGACATGTTCAGATGCCTGGATTACCGGAGGAACACGGACACTCGTTTGTTTAAAGATAGCTTGATAGGGTAGAGATGACCTAGTAGTGGACATTCTTTTGTTCTCTGATGGGACAGGGTAGTTTTTGGCGTCTTTGGAGTTGGTAGATCTAAGTCAGGTCTATCATTCACACGTAGAGCGTGCAGCCTAGTCAACTGTGAGGGGACTTGCTCAGACAGAGATTACAGCGCGGGTTCGAAATCACGGCCGGGCAAAAACAAATCCGGGCCTAGTTCGTTCCTTGTACGACTGCTCCTCCAGTCGACCCAGCCGTAAATTGGTACCTGACGTGTGAGTTGGGAAAGGTATAAACCGCGCAAGGATGGGAACGGGCCACCTCATCTCACATGTGCTCTGGCTTAGTACATGCAGAGTTATCTTCACCCCCCATGGTTGCCATGGGACTGACCTCTCTCTATCACTACATCCATCTCTTTCTTCTGTGGATTGTTGCCATG
Source organism: Ariolimax columbianus (assembly GCA_036924085.1). Classification (NCBI taxonomy): domain Eukaryota; kingdom Metazoa; phylum Mollusca; class Gastropoda; order Stylommatophora; family Arionidae; genus Ariolimax; species Ariolimax columbianus. The sequence goes on from JAVGWX010000015.1 coordinate 31,544,185, forward strand.
GGACTGACCTCTCTCTATCACTACATCCATCTCTTTCTTCTGTGGATTGTTGCAATGTCTGTGGAAAATAGTTTTGCCCTCTCGGTATGGCACTGTATGAAGGAATTGCTCTATTTTGCTACTAGTCCTAGGAAGGGGTTCAGCTCTCGTTCCCTGTAATCTTACGGTAGCCAGTGAAGGTCAACCATTGAGATTCTTTGTAATATGTCTACTGTGGTGTTCGCGTTCAGTTCAAAGAAATGTGTCATCCGCTTACGCTTTCAGTTGGCAGAAATGTGTTATTATCATTCCCTTTCAGTTGACAAAATGTGTCAATCGTGTTCGCTTTCAGTTGACCGAAATGTGTCATCCGTGTTCGCTTTCAGTTGACAGAAATGTGTAATTCGTGTTCGCGTTCAGTTAAAAAAAATGTGTCATCTCCTTACGCTTTCAGTTGACAGAAGTGTGTAATTCGTGTTCGCTTTCAGTTGACAGAAATATGTCATCCGCTTACGCTTTCAGTTGACAGAAGTGTGTTATTCGTGTTCGCTTTCAGTTGACAAAAATGTGTCGTTCGCGTTCGCTTTCAATTGACAGATATGTGTCATTGGCATTCGCTTTCAGTTGACAAAAATGTGTCGTTCGCATTCGTTTTCAGTTGACAGAAATGTGTCATTCGCATTTGTATAGCAGAATTTTTCCTACTCCCATCTGAAGCTATTTATTTGAAAATAACAAGTATAAAAACGAAAAAAAAACCCACACGCATAAAATAAAACAAAACAAAAAACTCCAGCTTCCGGGAACTACGTGTTGATGAATGTTCTAGAACTTCCGCTTTAAAGTTCGCCTTTTCTCTCCCACAACACTCGTATACCAACGCAAACCTTATTTTGTATAATTGTGTAAACACGTCACAAATTGAGAATCGTAATTCAGTATTAGCAGTGGTTCTCAAACTTTGTATTTTCACTGACTCGCTTCTAAAGTATTCATAAACGTCCTAGTTCACTTCACTGTTTGCGATTTCGTAACTTCGATATTATGTTCTTCACGTACCTGTTGTCATTAAACTTTCGTTTAGTACATCAATTGTATCTTATTTTGTTGACCAAGTTATTTTAAGTTAAAAAGGACTGTGCAATCATGTGATTGATTTTCATTAACACGTTCATGTTGTTATAGAATTGTTGAATCATTTAAAGTTCTATTATTGTTATCCCACGTCTCTGCAATTCTTCTTCTTCTTCTTCTTCTTCTTCTTCTTCTCTTTCTGCGTCTTCTTTTTTTTCTCTTCTTCTTCTTCTTCTTTTTCTTCTTTTTCTCATTCTTCTTCTTCTTCCTCGTCTTCTTCTATTTCTGCTTCTTCTTCATCTTCTTCTTCTTCTGCGTCCTCTTTTTTTCTGCGTCCTCTTCTTCTTCTTCTTCTTCTTCTTCTTCTTCTTCTTCTGCTTCCTCTTCTTCTTCTTCTTCATCTGTGTCTTCTTCTCTATCTTCTTATTTTTCTAGTTCTTTTTCTTCTTCTTCCCCTTCTTCTTCTTCCTTTCGTTCCTCTTCTTCCCCTTCTGGTTTCGTCCAGAAAAGGACGTATTTGACGTTGTGTCGTACCTAACAGCAGATCTGCGATATCTACATCTTTCTTTCTGACACATTTAATTTCAACCCGGATTTTTTGTTGATCGGAATTGCTTTTACTCTTCGATCCCTAATCGCTTAGCCAGGCTGCAAGGATGCATCGTTCCAAGTGCCTCCACCTGAAAGCGAAATACGATCTTGATCAGTTATGAGTCACTGACTCATATATATGTAGCTAGCTATGAGTCGCTGACTATTGTCAGTTCATTTATTGCTGCATCTTCGACCCATGCGCCGTTCACAATGTTTTAAAACAGATTGCACAACGCGGTCGCGATGAAAACTATAGTTATTTTACACGTACAAGAGCACGGAAAGAGTTGGCTGGATGGAAATCTCAGGCTAAGGACGCAAATGTTCATCATTAGAAATATGATAGTAAATACCAATTTTCGTGCAAAGCTCTGGATGCCTAGGATTAAGACTTCACCGAATTAAGGGGAAATGTAGATTTCAGAACCCGATTTTTTTTTAATCACAGCTGAAACCGGATGTGTCAGCTTGAAAGGCGCAGATATGGTAGCCTCGCTGCAGAGTACAACATAGCGTGGCAAAGTTATTTTCAGGACAAACGCAGAAGAAGAATAAGAGCGAGGAAGAGGAAAAGAACGAGGAAAAGGAGAAGAGGAGAAGAAGAAGAACGAGTAAGAGCAAGAGAAGAAAGAGGAGAAAGAATGATGTAGAAAAAAAAGATAAAGAAAAGGAGGAGGAAGAACAAGAAGAAGAAGACAAAGCATTATAGGTAGAAGAAGAGAAAGAAGAAGATAAATGAGGAGAGGAAGAATACGAGTAAGACGAAGAAGAATATTTTAGTGCAAAGCTTTGAATTCATCAAATAACCATAGAAGTAATTATACGAAAATGCAGATTCCAACAGCTTGACAAGTAATTCGGAAAAATTAGATGCGGAATGTGCTTGTAAAATGCCATCTAACAAATGATGTGTTATCAGAAAGTTGGTTGTTATTTATTGTGTGTGAGTAGCTGTGATAAGTACGCGTCTTAGAATGACAGATTTTAACAGTTTCTTTGAAACCACTATTACATCTACTGGAAAAGTCTGTTCAAACTACTTGGGTGGGGACGGCGTGGGCTAGTGGTTAAGTGACATAGTTCACAACCGAAGATGCTGGGTTCGATCCGCATCACAGCACCGGCCGTTAACCCGGGGGAAGGAAACTCTTAGAAAATGCAGGAGGAAAGCAGACCCTTACATAAATGCATGCTGAAGTTGGATGCACTGGGCCAACAGGCGCAAAATAAAAACCACAGTGCATCGCACACCTCCTTTGGGGAATAGAGAAATAAGGCGACCGCAAAAAACAAAAAATAAATTTAAAAAACTACTTAGCTGAAATGCAGGCATGAATATTTGCTGTAGTAATGATTATCAACACAACAAGACAGTGTCAGCAATATGTATCCCTCCAGGACGTAATGTCTTTTCTGTAGCCCTCAAAAACTATAAATTACCAGAGCTTAATAAACTAATGCAAATACAAAATCCAAGAGAAGTGTAACGCTGCAGTGGCAATGATCACACTGATGCTTGAAGGAAATAAAAGAGCAGACTGGTTATCAAACGAGGGAGCAATACGAAAACAAAAATAATAATCAACCACGTTCAGAGAAAAAACAACCTTTTTCAAACAATAAGGGTATACGACCAAACGAGAGACAACTATCATTGCCTTGATCTAGCACTGGAGGTGATCCTGTTCCAAACACGAAATGTGCAAAGCAGATTGAATGTCCACTTACATAAGCTAAAACTGGCTCCATCACTCATGTGTCTATGCGATCAAGCAGCTCATACATCAGACCATGCACAGGAAGATTGGTTTATGCTTAGTCAATTCCGCACTGAGCACTGGCCGTGACGGCGAACCTCCACTCAAGTAGTTTTGAAGCCTTGAAAAACTCTCCACTGCAGCAACCGTTATCCAGAGAATTGAGCTTCACGCAGGATCAAGGTGCTGAACAGTGCATCAGCTTGCAGCGGGCATCGACCTATAGCTGCATGCTAGGGTCAAGGTCGGCAACACTGAGCTTCCAAGACTATTTTCCCACTTAACATGGTGATCCGGAAAAAAGGCTGTAACAGGGCAGATTAGCTACGGAGAAGGGATCGAAGAGAGCAGGCTTACCTGGTGTACACAAATGTATACTGAACTCGTAAGTGTCGGAACGAAAGGTGAAAATGTCACAGTCAAGCTGTAAGCTACGACATAACGTATTCCTTTCTCCGGATTACATCCTGCTACTTGCAAGTCCTTTTCAGGGCTTGGTAGTGGGAGTTTGAGAACGTTCAAGGCTTGGTAGTGGGAGTTTGAGAACGTTCAGGGCTTGGTAGCGGGAGTTTGAGAACGTTCAGGGCTTGGTAGCGGGAGTTTGAGAACGTTTAGGACTTGGTAGTGGGAGTTTGAGAACGTTTAGGACTTGGTAGTGGGAGTTTGAGAACGTTTAGGATTTGGTAGTGGGAGTTTGAGAACGTTTAGGACTTGGTAGTGGGAGTTTGAGAACGTTCAGGACTTGGTAGCGGGAGTTTGAGAACGTTCAGGACTTGGTAGCGGGAGTTTGAGAACGCTTAGGGTTTGATATTGGGAGTTTGAGAATGTGCAGGACTTGGTAGCGGGAGTTTGAGAACGAACGAGGAAGAAGAAGAAGGACTTCACATGTAGACGTAATAGATAAACGTGTCGAACGAAAAAATGAAATAATTTGCGTCGTTTAATAATGCTGAATGAATGCGTCTTTGAATGGAAGAATAACTCTAATTGATCTACATTCGTTAGAGTCACATTTTTGGTGCTCAACTTCAAATCATTTGAGAAACACTGATGTAGACATACCAGCCTCTTCAACAACGTAATCTAATGATACCACTACACTTCGCAAACAACTTCCTTTTCTGAGACAGGTGAACAGGTGTATCGACTGCAAACAATTTATTTTCCGAGCGAAGAGGTTCTATCAGAACAAAACAAAACATCCGGCAATTAGCCGTCTGCACAAATATGCTTCTGGCAAACGGCATAGCATTACTGTAATTTGTTTTTGTTTACCTCTGGAATATGTTAAATATAAATAACAGAAAGTTGCAAATCTATGTTTTTATATTATTGTTTCATTTAGCATCGTGGTTATTTATTTATAAATCAGGTAGGAGCACAGTGGAACAACTTCAGCTTACCTATTTATTAGAAACATAATATAAGATAACTTGCAATGTCTATAGTGGAGTGCGGCTTCAATGAATTTCTAACATCCTCTGGGGGTCGAAGATGCAACACAGGGAATTCTTGCTAAGTTTCGCAGCGGAATGCCAAACCAGGTTCTCCAAAAAAAGTCTTCTGGAATCGGGTGTATAGGTCCGAAAGTCCCAGATAAAGTAAAGTACTGCTTGTTTCTGGGGATCGAAGATGAATGAGCCGACAGCAACCAGCCAATCCTAGCTGGCTGCTTACATCAGGGTCAGTAAACCAGAGCTGAACTAGGCCCTATTGCACCTCAAAGTGGTGCCCTTTGAGGCAGGTAACACTAATAAAGTCTGACTAGTTAGTTGCCCCTCGCAAGGCAGGTTTGTCTTGATGATGTAACTGCGCTGTATTTTGATTATTGTGAGGAAGAAACTGCGTTCCTCATCAACCTCACTCTCTGGTCCCGAGTTACATTGGACCAGTGGCAAGACATAAGTCAAGACTACTGGAAGTGACTCAGGATGCAGGCACTCCGGTCTCACCTTCCTTGAGACCAGGGGCCACTTGAGGCTTGCTGGATTCGATCGCCCACCGTTTCCATTCATCGCTTTGAGAGGCGAGTAACTTTACCTCTATTCCACAGTGAACTGAATCGCAGTGTGAATGCAAACCACATGTTTTTTTAAAGCCAGCTGGAACCAGATGTGAATACCCGAAAGGCGCAGATATCGAGTCATCGATGTAAACTGCGACACAGCGTAACAAAGTCCTTTTCAGGACGAGAAGAAGAAGAAGAAGAAGAAGAAGAAAAAGAAGAAAAAGCAAAAGAACAAGAACAAAAAGAAAAAGAAAAAGAAGAAGAAAAAGACGTAGAAGAAGAAGAAAAAAGAAGAGAAAGAACAAGAACAAAAAGAAGAAGAATAAGAAATCGAAGAAGAAGAAGATGAAGAAGAGAAGAAGAAGAAAAGGATGTCATGCCTCTTGCTTTGGTGGTGCATACAGACATAAGGTCCCGGTCCATCTCGTCATGCTTTTCTCCCTGTTTTAGTATTTCTTCAACTGACACCTTCCCTTTCCACTGTCTCTTCACGTAGTATGCATATTTATATATGGGCCTGTGTACTAATGTATGCATGTTGTCCTGTGTACCCATCTTATATTATCTATATATGTGCGTATGTATTATAGTATGTATTATCGTATGTATTTAGTCACGTTTACACATTTTATGATATATGTGTTTCATGTATTAGTGTAGATCATTTTCTGTTTTGACGACTCTATCCTAAGTGGCATACCATGGTTCAAACATTCTTACCAGTCTCTGGCTCATGGCTGCCGCCTTGCGTGTTGTATTCTTTGTCGAGTCAATTCCAATTGTTGATGTTGTGATGCGGTATGTGTTATTGATCAGCGAAAATTCCTCTGAGGAGAGACGTTACTATTTACACAGAAGGATCCGTCGTCCGTGGGTTGCGGAGTGCATTGACCATTACGGCTCAGCGCGATGGAGGAACGATGAAGGCGGTGGGCGAAGCTCTGGAGGTGACTACAAGTAGTCTGACCACGGAGATATAGGTTGTTACTAAGGCGATTGTCTCACTGGAATCACTGTACGCCACACATGCGTGTATTCTCAGCGATTCAATAAGGATGCGCAGAAGGGTTCAAGCAGGATACCTGGCGCTGATGGTTGGAATCGATTACAGAGAATTAGTTTCATACTCGATGCGGGACTTTCAGGTTTCGCAGGTAACCAGAGAGCTGGCAGTTTGGCGAGCACATGAACGCTGTCGGGTGGCAGATAAATGGATGGAGCAGACATCCTTACCGCCATTTGGGGAAATCGATCAGAAAGACGATCACTCGATCTTGTAAGGATATCTGGTAACAGGCGTTATCTTTCATCATTCATTGCCTTGTTGTATCCCTCGTTGTCTCTGTCCAGCATATCATGAATAATAACAACAATTGTATATCCTAACAGTGATCAGGCTAAATGATGTAGCATCTGCTTTTCGATACATTATCTGGAGTCTGGCCCAGGTCCTATTACAACTATTGGATTTGAACCCGGTCTCTCTCATCCTCCGGCGATGGCGTCAACTACACCACCTCAACACCCGAATGGCGCTCAGCATCAGACCAAGACTGATAGACTTGGCTACAGATTTCTTCCTGTCAGGTAGGGAAGATAAAGTTGTTCTATAATTTCTTAATCTTGACAACAGTTGCCCATTTCGAGCGAAATGTGTTCTCTTATGGCTGTAAAGATCAATTCTAGAAAGGCATACCTTGCCATTTTCAGGCCTCACATATGGGGATCCGACTGTGAAGTCATGATGCGCTTTTATTTTTTTCGAGCAGCACGCTTTCGCTTAGCCTCGGGATGAGTTTCTCTCTGCGATATGAGCACCTTCGGTGATACTAGTGCGTGAGGTGGTACGCTTTTGTGTAAGCAATTCCCAGAAGGTAACATTAATATTAAAGCTTTTCAGAGACACTTTTAAGGAGTCTCTGTAGCCTTTTTTCTATCTCTCTGATGAGCATCTGTCTGTTGTATTGACCGTATAACAACTGCTTGGGGATGCACTCATCTGGCATGCGAAGAACATGTCCTGTCCATAAGATCTGAGCTATTTGCAGAAGGGTATTGATCCTCAATATGGCTTGGCTTGGCTTCGTTCGTTCTCAATCTCCCGCTGAAGAGCTTAAGTAGCAGAATGTAGTCCAGAGAACGGAATGCGTTGTGTCGTAGTTTACAGCCTGACTGCGATATTTGCACCTTTCGGTCCAACACATCCAACTTCAGCAAGCATTTTTTTAGTACCGAGTTAGCATTCCCTCTTCGATCCCTTCTCCTTTGCCAGTCTGCCCTGCTGCAGCCTGTTATCCAGGATCACGGCGTAGAGGTGTAGAAGGGTCTTGACAGCTCTGGTTCGTTGGCCCTGATGCTAGCAGTCTGCTGTGGGTCTCTTTTCGCCGCGCGAGTACCACAGAGTAGTTGCTAGCTCTGCTCCAACGTTCGCCTTTCCTTCTAACTACATGGCCAGCGGTGCAAGAAGTTGTTCTGTAATGCACGTTATGTTATGTTATACAAAAAAACGACATCGCTGCAGTTCAGGCTAACACAAAGGTACTCAGTTTGTGTTTCAGCAAGTGACGAAGAGATGAACACTAAGAGTTCCTGCTGTTCGCTAGTTGTACACACTTCTGATTTGTCAATTGATACTTCTTAGATACACGTTTGATCTAAGACACTTTAACTTTGTGAATCGCTATTAGATATATCGTAGTATAATTATCCATCTGTTAAATAAATGGGTTATTTGTTGTAGCATTGACGAATTCTTCTTCGCCTGCTTCTAGAAAAACTGGTTATGCACCTTGTTATTTCAGTGGTATAAACATTATTTTTTGTGATTTTACTGTATTGTAAATGGTTATTTTTGTTATTGCTTTATCACAGATACGACATTATTGTTATCCTTGTATAATAGATTAGGCAGTGTTACCAATGCTGTATCGTAAATGTTTTTTCATTGGTATTCTTGTATCAAATGTGTGGCAAATTTATTATTATTGGGCAATAGATGGGATATGGAAACTGTTCATGTATTTTAAATGGACTTTGTGCTGTTATTCTTGTATTATAAATGGGTTTTTATAGTTTTTCTTGTATTATAAATGAGTTTTGTGTTGTTATTCTCGTATTATAAATGGTTTTTTGTTGTTTTTTTATATTATAAATTGGTTTGTATTATTATTTGTGTATTATAAAAGAGTGTTGTTGTTATTTGTGTGTATTAAATTAGTTTTTGTTGTTATTTGTGCATTATAAATGGTCTTTTGGTTCTATTCTCCGTATTATAAAATGGGTTCTTGATGCTATTCTTGTATTATAAATTGGTTTTGTGCTGCTGTTCTTGTTTTATAATTTCGTTTTTCTTATTATTTATGTACTATAAATGTTTTTTGGGGGGTTATTTGTGTACTATAAATAGGTGTTTGTTGTTATTTTTGTACATTATCAATTGGTTTTTGTGTTTATTTGTATTTTATCAACGGGGTTTTGTTGCTAATTCTGTATTATAAATAAGTTTTTGTTCTATTTTAGTATATTAGAAATTGGTTTTTGGTTATTTGTGTATAATAAATGAGTTTGTGTTGTTATTTTTGTATTATAAATGGGTTTTTGTTGTTATTCTTGAATTATACACCAGTTAAGCCCATATTCCAGTTAAGCCCAGGTTCAAGTTAAAGCAAGGTGACATTTGAACCCAGGTAATAGTTAAAGGCACATACCAATTAAAAGCCAGTGCCAGTTAACCTAGGCTACTAGTTAAATCCATTAGCGAGTTAAATCCTAGTAACAGTTAAACGCAGGTACCAATTAAACCCAGTTGCCAGTTAAACTAAGCTACCAGTTAAATCTAGATTCCAGTTAAATACAGCTACTAATTAAATCCAGGAACGAGTTTAAGCCAGGCATAAATTAAGCCAAGGTGCCAGTTAAACACAGCTACTAGTTAAACCCAGCTGACAGTTAAACCCAGGCCACAGTTAAACCCAGGTGCTAGTTAAACCTAGCTACCAGACAAACTCAGGCACTAGTTAAACCTAGCTACCAGTCAAACCGAGGTAGCAGTTAAACCTAGCTACCAGACAAACCCGGCCACAGTTAAACCCAGTTGCCAGTTAAACCCAGCTAGCAGTTAAGCCAAGGTTCTTGTTGAATTCATCTGCCCAGTTGAACTCGTGTTCCAGATAAACCGAGGTTCCAGTCAAACCCAGGCTCCAGTTAAACCAAAGCTCCAGGGCCACCGCTTGGAGGCGGAATACATTCTCAATCAGCTCTGGTTTGCTGACAACGATGCAACCGACCAGATATGTGTCGCTGGTTGCTGTCGGCTCATGCATTGTTCTGCATCTTAGCAGCCCCCTAATCGTCCCTCCCTCCCCCCCCCCCCCATACCCCACCCTTCTCAAGTTCTGTATTTAAGCTGTACCTTATCCATGTTTTGAAACACTTTATTAAGACACCACAACTACAACTGATCCGTTCACGTTAAATCATGTGTCAAGGCTTTGACATAGCATACGTTCAGCATGAGGATATGGCTAATCAAAATACCCAGCTCTCTTTATTCGTCGTGTGCGACATGCTTGATAGGTTACAGGGGTAATATTATTTTCATACCGACTACCAGTCATGTGGAGCGACGGAGAAATCGAACTTTATTTACTCATCCACAGACGACAGACGCAAGCGGAAACTTCTGTCATGGGTCAAATCGATTCTGCCCTGGCTAGGGGATGAAATGTTTGACTTCACCGCCTGTTGGCAAGATGGTATCGTTCTGTGTGCGCTGATGGAATCGATAAGTCCAGGGGCGTGTCCGAGATTTAACCTGCTCAAGCCACATCACAGAGTCAACAATTGCAGATTGGGTATTCAGTTGGCAACACGGTATCTGCACGTGACGGAGGTGAGGCGTTGTCTTTTTCCTTGCTGAATCGTTTTGCTTGACTTGGTGTATTTATTGTTTTTTTTCTTTTCACCTCTGACATGATAATTCAGTTTGGTAAGATGAATATAAAAATGTATAACAGTAAATAACTCGGATTTCAGAAGGGTTATAGAGTAAAGTTAAACATCAAACGCTAACAAATTATCAATTTAGTTATGAGTCCTCCTTTACGTTCTAGTTGTCGACTCGAGTCGATCAATTCAGACTCGAGTCGTGCTTTAGCCTCGTATAGTAATCGATTTGAGATTAGATTCGAGTGCTTTCTATCAACGGCTTGCGACTTGGAAACTATTTTAGCCAGGGGACTTGCGCTGACTTGATTAAAGCGGTGTGGTCTGCCGGATTCTTTGTGCACGACAAAGACACGAATAGCACCACTGCCCCACAGAGAGCATGTCGAAAGAGGTGACTAACTGTGTGACATGGCATTGACATGTTAGGTGATTTGCTAATAGCAGCATAGATGGCGCATAACAATGTGCGGGTCTACTTTCCTCTAATGTTTGAATCTATTAAGATGGACTTGCAACTCAATTAACCACCCTCAAAGAAACTAGTTGCACACACTTTGTAGGTCATCTAAACCAGGATAAGAACATACATTAAGTTAAGTTAAAATAAATTAAGTTACGTTAAGTTAAGTTAAGTAAAGTTAAATTAAGTTACGTTAAGTTAAGTTAAGTTAAGTAAAGTTAAATTAAGTTACGTTAAGTTAAGTTAAGTAAAGTTAAATTAAGTTAAGTTAAGTTAAGTTAAGTTAAGTAAAGTTAAATTAAGTTAAGTTACGTTAAGTTAAGTTAAGTTAAATTAAGTTAAGTTAAGTTAAGTTAAGTTAAGTAAAGTTAAATTAAGTTAAGTTAAGTTAAGTAAAGTTAAGTAAAGCTAAATTAAGTTAAGTTAAGTTAAGTAAAGTTAAATTAAGTTACGTTAAGTTAAGTTAAGTAAAGTTAAATTAAGTTAAGTTAAGTTAAGTTAAGTAAAGTTAAATTAAGTTACGTTAAGTTAAGTAAAGTTAAATTAAGTTAAGTTAAGTTAAGATAACCCTGTAGTAAATAAAAACGCTGTAAAGTTCCGGTTAACACTTCTGTATAATAACAATGGGAATGTGATGTTAGGTTGATTAATTTCTTGACCAACGGCGCACTAGGAATGATGTGGTCGATATCGCGATGGTCGCCTTTACTTAACCAGATTATTCTTGTACACACTATTTAGGATGGGTCGACCCCTTAACCCGTTTTACAATTGGAAACATTCCGCAAAAACTGGGAACCGAACCCCGATCGTCCGCTGGGAAGTCAGTGCACTAATCAAATTCAAATACCTCGGCCCCCAAGTTGTGGGTGTTAGTGTAGTACAATTATACATAAACGATTAATTAATAGTTTAGAATGATCATCATCATCATCAGAATCATCAGCATCAGCAACATCATCAGCATCATCAGCAACATCGGCATCATCACCATCAGCAACATCATCAGCATCATCAGCACCATCAACATCTTCAGCATCATCAACACCATCAACACCATCAGCATAATTTATTATATATTACTGGCCAAGAACCTCACCTGACCTCCTCGTTGGTCGTCTTGGAAACGGGCTTTTGTCGCGGACAACAATCTGGCTAACAAGGTGAGGTTTGACGTGATCTCCGTAGTAGTTAGCGACACGCAAATGAGGCCAAACATAGCACAACCAGCCTGGAGTATCTCGGTCCAACTTCATCAGCACGCTCGAGACGTGAGGAACCCTAATGCAACTCGTCACTTAACGCCCTTTTCAGGACGCACATAACAGTAACCTACTCATTGTGGGCATTCGAAACAACAACAACAACAGTTTGATATTTGCACTTTTTGGTCCGACACATCCGACTTCAGAATGTCATTTTTAGGTGCCGGGCTAGCCTTCCCTCTTCGACCTCTTCTCCTTAGCCAGCCTGTCCTGTTGTAGCCTGTTATCCAGGATCACCACGTGGAGGTGGAGAAGAGTCTTGGTAGGTCTGGATCTCTGACCCTGACGCCTGCTACTATTTGTCGCTGACCACTACGTTTCATCCACTGCTCAGCATCTTGATTCAAATTTTGCAGTAAATTAACACATAATGGAGATGCTGCGAATAGTATTCTCAATCAAAACATATTGGCGTCCACTCACTTCAATCAATTAACAAACATGGATATTGAAATCACTGGACAAACGGGTCTGAAGATGCGACACAGGAAATCTTCTTCTTCTTCTTCTTCGTACGCAGTCAGACAGTAACCATTATTTTTTCGAAAAAAGCAGCGGTCATCCTGAGGCTGTCGACACTGCCATAGAGCTTGTCTAGTGTTGCCACTGGTGATGGCCACATCTGCTCTCTCTGATCCTCGTATGTCGGGCAGTTTTGCAGCAAATGCTCAGCGGTAATTTTGCCGGTACCACACGGGCATTCGTCGGTGCCACCTATCTTCAATTTGTTGAATAGGTGGTACCTGAGTCTATTGTGGCCAGTGCGAAGTCTGAAGACCACGACCTGCTCTCTTCTGTTCAACTGGTAATATGCATCGTTTTTGGTGTAGCCAGTATGTTCGGTTTCCCATTTGGTCATGTATCTAGCTCTAATAAGCCGTTTTGACTCTTCGTATGTCATACTAGTATCAGGTTGTGGTAGTTTTGCACCTTCTTTTGCCAGTCTGTCTGCCTCCTCGTTGCCTTGGATGTTGCAGTGAGATGGGACCCACTGTACCACTACTCTTTTTGGTGCGGACTGCTGGCATAGTTGACAGAGTACTGCTCTTAGATCATTAAGTTCAGTATTTTTCTGGCTTTTTAGTGCTGTGACTACGGCCAGTGCATCTGTAAGCAGGACTATATGGCTTTCATTACTTTTACCTGTCACCATTTCTTCCACTGCCGCCCTCAGTGCCTCCGCCTCCGCGTCCGCCTCCGCCTCTGAAGTTGCTTGTGACACAGGAAATGAGTTGCAAGCGCCATGGACTGAACGCTGGCTGATTGCATCAGGGTCAACAAACTAAAGCTGACCAATACCCTAATTCCGCCTCCACGCGTCGGCCCTGTAAACAGACTGCACTAGTATAGCCTGGCTAAGAGAGTAGGGTTTTGATGGAAAATCGGGTAGGGAAAAAAATTACACTGAAACCGGTGCAGAAATCTCAGCCTGTCTGTAAACTACGACACAACGCCGAATCGTCTTTTTCAGGATGAGCGTCAAAGAAGATTACTGAACAGGCTCATCAAACTCGTAAACTTAAATGTAACATCCTCTCAGATCGTCTTCTTCTTCATCTGTATCGTTCTCTGCTTCTTCTTCAATCTACTGATGCTATGTTTCAGATCTTCGCGGTCCCCCACAGCATTTCTAGCATGGTCGTCCCACCAGGCCAGACTGCCTCTCATTGGTCTGTTTGAGTGGAGCAGTCTTGTAGGATATATTTTGGTGTCTAGTTTGGTGCTCCACAATCGACAGTGGTGGTGTCTCTAAGACCCATTCTGCGGAGGTTGGCCTTGAGTCTGCAACGTCCCTCTCTGAGTCTGAAGATCTATGTCTGCCCATCTCTTCCAAGTGTGCATATGCCGTCATTATCTGACTGGTATTTTTTGTTTTGATGTCTCTATTCCCTCCTCATGGATCGTTTTATGAAAGTCTTTCCTTCTTTACAGCTCTGTTGATGGCGAGTCTGCATGTCGCCACTACCGGCTTTTGCTAGCTGCTCGTTGTCAAGGACCTAACAGTGGACATGAATTCACTGTAGGACGATCCAACAGTGGGCAGGA